>CAUEHT010000009.1:0-72500 GCA_958510875.1 Endomychus coccineus | reverse complement strand
TTCAATCGTTTCTGATTCGATATCGTTTGCTGGAAGTTGAACTAGCTAACGTTTATTTTTTTTTTGAGTATATTAATAACTTTGGATTTCGGTGGGGAATGTTCCACAATTTCTGAATCAATTTGTAATTTGAATCTATTCTGAGGTTGTTCTGTGATAGTCATTGATAAGACTGGATTTTCGATGGCAGTATGTTGTGTGGAAGTAAGAGATTCATGTTCATCCATCAAGTCCTGGGGACTTTGAAGGTCATTTATATTCACTATTATAGATTGATTATCTCCGTCTTGATTAGTCATGTTTATAGTGGAATTTACGCTGTTGAAGATTGGAGAATTATCAGTTTTTTCATTAATAAGTATGGTAGGTTCTAGAGGTGTAAGATTCGGTGGTTTTATTTAAATATCAGATAGAATTTTTAATTTTGGAAGAATATTGGTAGAGTTGACTACATTGTTCAGGTCGAGCAGGTTTTGTAGGACTTGGTTCAGATTATCTTGAACTTCTTCCTCGGTAGGATCATAATTGTCGACATTGAATGCATCGTTGATGCAAAGTTCCACAGGTTGATTTTGAATTTTGATTCGAGAGAGCGCATCAGCGTTCATGTTCAGAAATCTTTTTTATAAACAATATCATAAGCATATTCCTCAAGTTTGAGGCGCCAACGAACTAATCTGGAATAAGGTTCTCCAAGATTGAAGAGCCAAGTAAGTGGTTTATGATCAGTAACAATAGTACATTTATTTCCGAAAAGTTATGGCCTGGAATATTTTACTGACATTACTATTGCTAATAATTTTTTCTCGATGGTACTGTAGTTCTTTTCCGTTTCTGAAAGTATTCTTGAAAAATGAGCCAGTGGTGATTCATGACCAATTGGGCCTTGAGAACAGATTAAACCAATTGCTACGTTGGACGCATCAGTCGTCAATAGAGAAAGTTGTTCAAAATCGGGATATTTTAGGATGGGTTCATTTGTGAGAAGAAGTTAACGAAGATTGAAGCAACTAATAAATTCTTTTGATGAATTTTCGATAATATCCTAATAAACCAAGGGAGGATTTTATTTCGATTTCGTTCTTATGTAAGGGGTAATTTTATATGTGTTGAATTTTATTAGGATTCGGTTTAATTCCTTCCGTAGTAATGATATGTCCTAAATATTGTGTTTCATGTTTCAAAAATTCTGATTTGTCTAACTGGATTTTCAATTTAGATTCTCTGAGACGTTCAAAAACTAATTTCGATCTGACAATATGCTTTCGGAGCGATATGGAAAATATAATTATGTCATCCAGGTAGACCATGCAAATTTTGTTGACTTAACCTCTTAGGACCTTATCCATTACCCTTTGAAATGTTGAAGGGGCATTTTTGAGCAAAAAAGGCATTCGCTTGAACTAATTTCTTCCATTTTCGCACGAAAAACTTGTTTTCTCATTATCGTCGGGATCCATCTCAATTTGATGGACGCCCGAAGCAAGATCTAAGGTAGAAGAGTCGGCCTAGTTTATCGAGGATATCGGTTATGTTTGGTATTGGGTAACGGTTTGTAATAGTCTTGTCATTAGGTTTTCTGTGATCCATTACGATTCCCTCTTTTTTTTCACTGGTAGCATCAGTTTTTTTGGAGACTATCCATATTCGAGAGTTCCATGGGCTATTAGAAGGTTGTATTATTCCGTCAGCTAACATCTTGGTTATTTCTTCGCGATGACAAAATGAAAATCTATAAGTTCGCGAATAAATAGGTATTTCTTCCGTAGTTTTAATTTTGTGTTTGATTTTATTAGTGAATGTTAATTTTGAATCTTTATAGTGAAATATATCGGGAAATTCGCTACATAGCTCCATAATCTGGTGACATTCTTCTTTATTCATGTGATCAGTCCTAATTAATTCAGAACTTTGATTGTTTAAATTATTTTTATTTGAGAAATCGGTGGTCTCGACAGTACAAAGTTCAAATTGATTCAAGGGCTGAACTTTCAAGGAAGTAAAATTGGTTAATGTTTTTAGTTGGTTCGTTGGATTCGTTATTTCCACAGGAGCATGGAAATTTGTAGCTGTAGAGATCGATTCTAGTATGATACAATCATTGAATTTCATTGCAGGTATATATATTTGTCCGTTCAAGTTGACTGGAAAATCAGAAATTTGTTTGGAATTAGGAGGGATAGTAATTTTCTCTTGAGATAATACAGTCCTGATCTGTATATTCATTTAAAGAAAATTCAGCACTAGCGGTATATAGAATTTCATTTTTAATATCGATATTGGCGTTAAATTGTTCCATCAATCTGAGTCCTAACAATCCGTCAAGAAATGTGTGGAATTTGTAGAGGTGAAATCTCAAATCCTCGGGCACCAGATTTTTCTGAAGGTTTATCCTTTAAATGACTTCTGCTAGGGACCTCACCACAAGGCTTGTCACTATGCTATCTATAGATAGCCTTGTCCCTAGGGTAGCTACAGTGAAGTAAACCAGGGCCCATTGGGCAGATAACGGTATCAAAATTGTAGCCTTCAATTACAATTGATACCTGGTTAAAACTCAGCTCATTAAAGGATGGAGCAGAAATAACTGAATAAAACGGGGAATTCCAAATATGAAATATATAATAATTATAGCAAGTACACTTCCAGAATAATTAATAAATGCAATTGAACGGTATATTACACAAAAATTGACCCAGACGGAAAATGTAATGAAGCTCAAGCGGGATAAGAAAACTGTTACAACATATCTATTTTACGATATGTTCGGTATTTAATTTCAATTCAACGGAACAGAATCAGTTGATAAATGATTCACATTTATCAATTTGCGGAAAATTCAAATCAAACAGATCCTTGCGTAATAAGCAGTGTTCGGTAATTATTCAGATAGCATTATTACTTGAAATGTTCATAACACACTACGATATATTGAGCAGTTAAAATTCGGTCGGATCGGAAGGTATTGACTTGCACCAGTTTTCCGATTGTACGGTATCAGATTTTACGATATTTTCGGATAATTACTCTATCACCCACTCTTGTATTAGCTATGAACAGAGTGCCCGGTAATTGTATGACAGTGTTAGATTCCATACATTTGGCAGATTCAGAATCTAGACAATTAGGGTACTTCCGGTAGATCACAGCGTGCACAAATCCCAACTATCGTATCCGCAATAACCTCTACATCCAGGGCCGGATCGGTACTGGTTGATAATCAAAATCACAGAATAGAGGACGATCTTTTGTCTGTCACTGCTTTTATATGTTTTCGAGGTTCTGGTCAAGTCCGCACCACCAATTCCTTATTTTGTGCAGTGGCTTTTTCTACCTATGTCTCGAACAATGCTTGAAAATGAAGCTACTTTTAGATCTAAAATTCGCGCTCATGATATCACAGTAGTTCCTCTCGGCGCAGTAAACAAATATTATCGGAGTTTTTCGGTTGTGCGTCCCTTTTTATACATAAGGGTGTTCAAACTTTGATGCGTCAACTTACCGGATCCCCGTTTTCGCAACATGAGATAATCAGATAGAATGCAATTTCAAGTGGGCATGAATTCAGTTCATCTATTTGAATAATTACACTTATTCAAAAATCACGGAGATTCAGAAAAGTGACAATCACGGAACACACATTCGGAGTTCACGCAAATCTGTTGAAATAATGAACTGTTCAAACGAAATTTACGTGTAATATTCGTATTTACTACCTGATCCAAAATAAATGATATTTCAAAATTTTAAGCTTCGTTACATCCCCCCCTAAGTTCGGTTGAATATGAAAGAAGATGATTCTTCCATTTTTCAATTCTCATTTGAGAATTCATACGAAAAAAAAATCTAATACAAAGGTAAGATACCCTAACCTGACGTTGAAACTTCATTTTCCTTCGTCGGGAACTTCGCGGAATGAAATATCTTACTTGGAACATAAAATGAAATATCTTCTGCGGAATGGAAAACTGAATCTCTTCTTCGGAACGGAAAACTGAAACTCCTTCTTCAAAACGGAAAACTTGAAACTTCTTCCTCTTTGGAATGGGAAATTTCTTCTTCGGAATGGAAGACTGACTTCTTCTTATGGTCGGAAAACTTGAAACTTCTTCTGAACGGAAAACGAAAACATCGTCTTCGGAAACTTGAAGACTTCTTCTTCGAAAGGGGAAACTTAAAACTTCTTTTTCTTCGGAACGGAAGACTTAGAACTTGTTCTTCGGAACGAAAAACTTGACTTCTTGTGTGAAACGGACAACTTGAAACTTCTTTTGCGGAGCGGAAAACTGACAACTCCTTCTCCTTCAGAACGGAACTTCTTGAAACTTCTTCGGAATGGAACATTTCTTCTTCGGACTGGAAAACTTGAACTTGGGAACGGAAAAACTTGACATCTTCTTCAGAACGGAACAACTTGACTTCTTCGGAACGGAACAGCTTGACTTCTTCCTCGGAACGGAACACTTGACTGCTTCTCACCAGTGATTTCGCTGACATGGGCATGTTCGGCAGCGTATGCACTGTGACCTCGGTGGTACTAACATGGCTGGTTTATAGCCGGATATGCATTTTCCACTTGCCACATCGGAAGGAGCCGGTAACTGCGGTCCAGGCCTGTTCTGGTTTTTGTTTCGGAACTTCTTCGAGGATGGAGTGTTAGGACAACCACATTGTTTCGACAATACGCCTACCTTCCCGCAACGTGAGCAAAATAGACGCGCTGTCCGGCTGCAGCTTTCTCTCCGGTGTCCTGGATAGCCACATCGCCAACATAGTTCCCATAACTGGACGGGTAGGTGGATCGGTTCCAGGTGCGTCTGGTTCGTCGGAGTAGCTGAGGTTTTCATAGCTTGAAATGGCTGGGACTCTGCCTCTTCCGGTTTTGGCGGAGATGATGGGGCATCCAACATGGCTGTTTTTGGTTGTGTATCCGAATGTTCCGGTGTGGTCAGTGAGGATTGGATTCACAAAGGATCTGGAATTGGTGCGGACTCTATGGGAAGGACTGACATACTCCGGAGACACTCAAACGGCGGATCCACCATATGTTGCAGTGCTTCGTCTAGCACTTTCTCGATAAGATCGGACGGTTCATATGACATATTATTTCCCTGTGAACATTGGATCATAATAACTAATTGTACTGAAACTGACACTTTGTCCATCGGTATCTATATTTTCAGGTACCTCGATTCATTTCAACTTTCCGGAATGCCAGGAACATTATAAGGCTTCAGATCTTCGATATGGAGTCGTTTCACTTGATTGCCATCTTCGCCTCTCAGGTCGTGAATGACCGGAGGAATAACTTTGATTACGGTAAACGGACCGGTCTATTTCGGAGTCAATTTAGCGGCTAAATGTGAGACACTAGAAGACGGATGATGCTCCACCTTCATTACTTTATCAGCCACGTGACAACGATAATCTTGACGACGAAGATTGTGATAACGGCTTTGATGGGTAAAAGCACGGGATAACTGGATACGAACCAGTTGGAAAGTTTCTCGTAATTTTTCTAATCTAGTTCGGTGTTCTAACATCTGTTCAGGATTCGGATCGGTCGGAATATTTTCCTCGGTCTCCACCAGAGCGGTAAAGGAAGGGACTATCGGATTCGGTACTTCAAATTCTCGGCCAAAATTCAAAAAGGCAGGTGAAAATTCGGTGGATTCATGTGGGGCGGAATTTAAGGCAAATAGGAAATCGGGTAAAAACGTATCCCATTTACGGTGGTCTCCATTGCAAAATTGTGCAATCAAGATTTTTGAGGTTCGGTTTGTTCTCTCCACGGGATTGCATTGTGGAGTTTATGTAGGAGTGAGGCGGTGTAATAATCTGAAAAGCTGGCACTTGGGAGCAACTATTAAACTTATTTATAATGTTATTGCACACAAGCCAGGTATACCAAGTCCAGCTCAAGATATTACTAGGTTATGTTTGTTTACTGTTCCCTCAGGTCAAAGCCTTATGGGATCATATGCTGCTACGGAGAGTGGAGACCTTGTTGTAACTATGCTAGAATAGCTACCCTTACTATGCAACTCGAGGGTTGCGGAGGGTGAAAATTGCAGGGTTGCACTACAAAGAGTGCCCTGTCGTTGGTAGAATGGATTGAATTTAGCTGCCACCAGTTCCCTTTTGAGAAGTATTAGAGAATAGTCCAGGGAACGAAACTAATCTCGAAAGATTTCCCCTCCAGTAGCACCTGGTATAGAATTGTTAGGTAGCGGGCCTTTCCTTGCCGAAGTATATACTAGGCTAGTATGACAGCTTCACGTTGCTGAAGATGTTCGGAATGACAATCACGACAGGACTATTCTATTCCACTATAACGTTATTTAAGGGATGGTGTATCAATGAAGAACAATGCAAACAGTATAAGGTGTATATTGGGGAATAAAGTTAATCGTACACAAAAACAATAAAACTCACACAGATATATATATAAACATGAAGTGAAAAATATGACAAATTGTCAACAAGAAACAAAACAAAATATAAATTAAACGAAATTAACTTGGTGCAAGTTTCTGAATGGTTTGAATAAAATATATATAATAAATTGATAAAACTTTATCAAGTATGATCAATCAGTGAATTATTGATTCGCCTGATATAACGTAGCCAGAGAGTTGTTTCTTTGTAGGCTAACCTTACTTTTGGATTGAATATACCACTCTGATGGAGTAACTAAGGTTATAAAGTGAACCAAAGGGGCCACTGATAGTAAGGTTGAGATTCCAGAAGGGTGACTCCCTGAATAAATAGCCCTGTTGCCTTGTCCACAACTACCTGGTTCGCTATGTATATGTAGATCAAGTAGTCGATTCAACAAATTAAACAATATAATGAAACCCTGGTCTTCAAAATGAACTCAAACACTTTCTCTTAAATTCGCCGCTGATGGCTGTCTCAGTAGGGGTGAGAACCCTTCAAATTCTAAATAAACTACCCTTATTACAACTTTTATGTAATGATCCTTCCCAATAGTCCCCCAAACAATTAGGTATTTGACTTTACACCTACAATAACCCTAATTTCAATTATACCTATCTTAAGTAGGTCACCTATATGCACTACAAAATATGAGAAATTCGGCCGATAGATCAATACACTTCTAATAAATCAAAATACTCTATTAATGGTTACGGTCCTCTATAAACCACCACAAAAAAAACGAGAAAAAGGGGGGTGCTGACCTCAGAATTTTTGGCTTGAACTCAGACTAAATAGCTTGTTTTATAGACTTACCCTGACTCAGTATTTAATCCTTAATCCACAAAGTAAACCAGTAACACCTGAGTTTACACTCCACGCACGGCCTCCACAAAATGTATTACGCGGCGTCTTTTTGTTAAGTTATAAATTACACCCCGGAGCTAGTTCTCTCTCGCACCCAGATCAAATTGTTTAATCCTTAAGGGAAATAAATTAATTCCAAATCAAGTTACTTTAGATTCCTATCAACAATAAGTTACCAAATGTCTTTCTCCATACTTCTTCTACAGGTTATTTTAGATTCTAGTTACTCAAACAATATTCACTAAATAAAGGCTTCAAGCTAATGATATTGAAGTAAAATATAAGTTCTCAAAATTACTGCTTTGAATGATTTTAAGTAAATGAAAATAACTATAGAATGATACAAATTGATTGGAATGAATTAATTCTACTTTGAATACTAATCAAACAAACAAATATAGCTGTGAAATGGAAATTTTGTAACTTGGAATACAAAAAAAACAATCAAATGACTAAGTTAAAAATATCAATTAAAAAGAAAAAAAAAGAATTAATGGATCTGGTTTTGAGAGAGACTCAGCTATATGTACAAGGAACTAGGCTTACCCAACAAGGCACGACAAAGGAACTGCCCTTTTTCCTAAGAGTTTTCAATTTTATAATTCGCCTCCCCCCAAAATTGGCTTCCCTACACGCTAGCATAAAATTCAAACGGACCAATGAAGTTGGTTGTATCCCGTTGTACTTTGCACTAATACACAAATCTGTATTTAGAGTTGCCTGTTTTCTCACATCGAGGGGCAGTGAGTGACCACAAAATATGATTTCTCCAACACTGCTTAGTCAGCGGTTCTAATTGCCGCCTGTGGTTAAGCGCAATTCTACAGATTTGTACTTTGAATGCCCTATTCCTTAAAAATCACGTACGACTTGTAAAAGGTATCGGATGGCGGACTGGAATTCCATCATTTCAATCTGAATAGAACTCTCATTGTTGAATCTAGGATGTCTATGTATAGTCTGTTCCTGTCAGGAATTTAGAATTTTCGATTTTGGAATGCCCGTAAGGACAGAACTACATGCTACGGAACGATTTGAGTTGTACTCCCATGTGTCTAGTATTCCTGGTTTACTTAGAGTAACTTAATATTCGGAAGTTTTCTTCTGCTTACGCTATTTCGATTCAATCGTGAAAAATAAATAATCCCCCGGATTATTACACCACCCTTACCTTAAAGAAAGAGCAGGGTTCGGCAGGAACCAAGCTCCTTTCTATAATCGGTATTTTATGTGCATTTTGATCCATCTGCTTAGTTCTGATCAGCGTGGGAATCTAGGGGCACTAGACCCACCTTCACGCTCATATATATGATCATCAGTCCGATTGGACCACCCAATAGCCTAAATTCTATTTAACACATTCATGTGGATTTATCACATGACTGCAACAATACAATCTTCACGAGCTAAACATACAAAGAAAGTCTACCTCTGTTCCATATTGTCACAACACTTTTTCGGATTGACTTTTCACGCACTAACCCGCACTGTCACTAGATGGTTTCACATACCAGGTCGCTTTTGGAGACTGGACATGGACCTGCCGTACAACGAACCGGCTGCTGATCGTCTTCCCTCGCGTTCTGTCCAGTGGAGGGTTGGATAAATCGCATGGGCGGCGGTGGAATCGGTGGTAGTGGAATCTGCGGCTGCTTCTGGTTACCTGGCGGTGACATCGGTTAACGAAGCGGATGGAACTGCATCCCCTGGACTTCCATGGGAGTGATGTCGGTTGACTAGGAAGGCGGTGAGGGTATTCCATAGACATGCAAATAGATGTAGACCCCATCCGAATAGCTCGTACAGGCTTTATCCATTTAGGCCGACACCAACAACGAACTTCACCAATCGGAATATACAGTAGAGGCCCAACAGCCCGTTCATGATGGTCCCTATGCTTTCGAATCAACCCCATATCTGTCGGATGGTGGACCTGACGAGACTGGTAACTCCTTCCTTGCTGAATAGTTTGAGAGGTTTGTACCCTTGGTCCAGAGACTCCATACCGGAAACCCGTCGCGCTATCATCGTTTGGACTGCATCTCTTTCCATACCGAAGATCAGGTTCCGTTGGCTTTTCCTCAGGTCCTCGGATGTGTAGAGGCCCCCTGCGCTAATCAGCTGGATCGGTTGGAACTTCAATTGGTCCTCTGCTTCAATCTCAATGGTCAGTGGTATGAGACTCGTCAGTGGTAGTGGGAAAGGCCGACCCAGGTTCCCTCGACTTGGTACAATGGTGGCATAAGGTTGTAACATTCTATTTGAACAGCTACATTTTGGATGACGTGGGTCAGTGGTGCCATGAATTTGCTCTGGTTGTTAACAGTGATAGGAAGTTCGTTGAAACACTGCTCGGTCCTCCGCAGTACGGCTGGTCGGGGCTTACATTGGACTAGATATATTACCTCCCCTAGCACCTTCCCCAGATATCCCGGTTCCTTCTTTATTGTCCATCCTACATCTTCGCGGGCATGCAATACGGTGGCTAGCTGATTTTGCCAAATCTCTCGGCGTATCAGGCATCTCCGGTGAATCGTGTCGGCATACAATCTTGCCCAGCTGTGCTTGGTTGACTGCTCGATGTAGAGGAACTTGCTGTTAACATAAGATAGCAGATAATGACTAACTCTATATTTTCCGTTGCCAGAGTGGATGGCAGGCTGCTGATGTTTCGAACTAGTAGTTTCGAATGTTCGGTCTGCCTAACTTCGTGACCACAGTGTTCCGTAAGTGAGATCAGAGCTAGCGCGAACAATTTGTCGGCGCGCTCTACTACAACATATACATCTCCTTGCTTACTCATCACAAAGTGAGCTTCCCCTTCGTAAAGTGATACTAAATCACTTTACCAAGCCCCTAGTGAATCTATATTCCACGTGGTTTCGCCATAAGTCGAATCCATGCAGTATCCCTCCAGATAGTTACAAGCGATACCTCCGGCTAAAGCGATTTCGTTTATCTCCAATTTTACCGTCGCCCAATAGTCTCGAAGGATGATTTTGACATTTGACAACACCACTACTGATGCCCACGTTTGACCGTCTTCTGAAAATCCGCTGCCCACGCATGACCCGTCCGCTTGTGCGGATCCGAAAAGGGTCATGGCCGCATATGTCGTACCATTCAACGTCAGTTTGTTTACGATATGTCCATGAAATTGTAAGGAATGAAACGAATAAGCTTCGTTACATTTTTCCGCTCCTAGTTTAAATATGTAGTTTGATAATCCATTTGCTACCACGGAAGAGTGGCTGTGCATGCCGCAATGCGAGATGGTCCTTGTGACCTCTACCAGGCAGGCGCGTACGTATGTTTGTTCGTAATCCCGTTGTTGTAACAGTTGGATTCTGCCCGCTTCTTCTTTATATTCAGTGATTGGGTCCGGACAAGGTGTCACCGTCTTTAGTGAAACCATCGTTGTGTTTAACGAGTCCCCTTCACAGTCGTACACGATCAATCCATTTCCCATTCGGGTTAGTAGTATCATCACCAGGACGAGATACATTCTAGGTACTCTGAAAACAGATCCCGAGAAAAGGGGAAGAGAACACAAAAAAAAAATTTAGAATCAGGCACATTTTCGTGACATACCCCTGAGCCTCCAAACCCCATCACCTTATTAGTGATAACATAAACTGGTTATCAAACAACCAAAGGAATACGAAAATAATAAAAAAAATGGTATTATCTCTATACGTTTCCCGACCAACTAAAGGTCTCGAACTACTGTTCATTCCCCTAGGACTTACTCCATTCCCTCTCTCTCTCTTTCCTTAAGGATCACGTTATCTCGTTAATACATGGGGGAATCCCACTGTCCCTCAATTAAGATCCTCTACCCTCCGGCGCAGTGTCCCGTTCACAGGGTGCTGCAGCCACGGAGGCTGGAGGATTAATAACACTTTTCCAGAGGTTTCTGGCTTATAGAGAAAGCTACTCTCATTCGTCTTATCTTCTGGTAGTCCGAATTAACTATTTCATCTCGATTTATACATCGACTCACATATACAACGCAATCATAACGACTTCGATTGTACTGAAATCTGGCGGACTAGTGTCCAGAAGTGATTTCCATCGGCTAAAATGTGGATGGCTTGACGGGATCGGGCACAAGTATCCCTTCTGTTGGAGTTAACTTGAAGTAGAGGGTACAAAAAAAAAACCAAGAAAGACGAAAAGAAAATATTGAACGGGAATAATAAGAGGAGGAAGCTTTTAATCGCTTCGGTGGTACATATACTAAAACGAAACGAGGCGGAGAAGAGTACTGAGTCCTCCAAGAGGTTGAGTTGAGCAACTATTACCAGGCTGTGTTCACGTTGATATATTGTCATATCATCATTATCATGCTGTTGAAGGGAGAAGAGAAAAAAAATTAATAGAAGGAAAACGTGGAGCGTTTCCCTTCCAATGCCCCATTCAATCCGTGACGCCGACTGTCACACGTGTTATCCTCGCCGTCCCTGGAGGGGTTTCGAGAAGATTAGGGGGGATGGACAATCGCAGTATATCGGACCTAGGCCCCACCATAATCGATAATACCCTTGACCATGCGGTCCTCATTCATTCACGCTTTCAAACTAGCAGCCTGGGCTGATCACATTCATGCTGTTGCTATAGTCATCCAGATCCCCGGGTATATAAAGAGGAATGGGACATCTGGGTAACTATAACAACCCTCCCATCCCTATTCGGGATGGTTTTACCCCTCGGCAAGGTAGAGCCCGCGTCCTATTCTTCAACTATTCAACTGTTACCCGGAGACGCAACGGGGTGCTCTCATCTAACCAACATTTGTACCCTCAGCCCCTCCAGAAAATAAGACAAAAAGAGTGCCATCATTTCCGATTCCATATACGTGGGCTGATCAGTTGTGGCCACGACACCTCTGAGCCAGAAGAGCTCATCAAACGTTGGTTGCTGGTTGCCGTGTTCCCTCCTAACCCCCCTATCTCCTCTCGACGCAAGCTTGGTACCACGATGATGGTCGCCTAATACGCTTGGGGCGTCGGAGAGCGATGGGTGTGTCCGCTATGTCGCTATGATGTAGCCGATTTTGCCTCCTGACGTCCGGCCTTGGTTCCGCCGGGTCCGGTAAAATCGCCGGGAGGTGGGGTAATCGATAGATGTAGTCCCTCACTCTGGAGTTTTCGCCGGCAAGGGACTCACTTCAGGCGTACTGAGCTGCTCATTAGCTCGCCTGATTTCTTCCTCCGTATATTCCTTTTCTTCATCCTCTTCCCCGCCCCCTAAATAGGGTTTCATTCAATTAATTTGCACCACGGCATCTTTTCTTGCTCCCAATAATCGGACCCTATAGTTTACCGGACCGGTCTGCCCTAGTATTTGAAACGGCCGTTTCCACTTATTCATGAGCTTTCTGATGAGGCCTCGCACCTGCGTTTCGTCCCTTACATAAAAGTAGAGCCTTGGTCCGAAATAAGGACCTTCGGTGCGGAGTAACGCAGAACGACACGCTCTACAAGCGCCCGTGCTACGGTGTTTGCCGTCTGGTCAGGAATTGGCACTATCTCGATGTACTTGGTAAAGTAGTCCTGGAAAGTAAGCATGTACCGATTTTGATTATCGGACCTCACCAACGGCCCCACAATATCCATTGCTGTCTTCTCGAAAGGCTCGCATTCCTCAGTTAATCTTTGTAAGGGTGCCTTTCCTAAATGAGGTGACGTTTTCCGTTGGTTACACCGGTGGCATCTTCCGCAGTACTTCCTCATGTCTTTCCTCATTTCCTGCCAGAACAGTCTCTGACGCATCAACCGCCAAGTTTTATACTGCCCTGTGTGGCTGATGTATGCCACATCGTGGTAGTCGTGCATTGCTCTCGATACCCAACTCTGGGGTACGACGAGTCGCTCGGATCCGTTGTCCGCCACCTGATACGAAACACTACTCTGGGACAATCGGTATCCGTTACCCTCCCCTGACCCGGAGTCTAAGTCCCTCACTACTTGGGCACAAAACTTGTCCTTTTTCTGGGCTACCACTATGTCTGCCCCATCCCATATAGGTTCTAACTCGGTGCTTGTCAAACATATCTCTGAATCCTTTACCAACTGGACACAACACCTGTCCCTATCCTGCGCGGTAAGACATATCCCCGTCTTTTCCGCAGTCTTCGACTGGTCCAACACATAGATCCTAACCTTAATGGGCGTGTGACCACTTCCATCATTTGTCCAATGACTCCCCAATCTAACCCGTCTAATCCGCACGCGATTCGTGGCATAGCTAACCATAAAACCCTTTTTTCCAAACATAACTGCCTAAGGTTCCAGAGGGCTTGGAACACGGATCGTTCCGTGGGCTTATCGGTGCTTTTGTCCTTGGTGACCATATGTAACGTGAGGCGCCCTTGGACTTCCATACTGGCAACCTCTCTCACCTTCTTATTCTGTTTCTTCAGCAGGTAGGTGTTTCCAAATGCCTCCCGAGATTGTAGGGACACTCCCTGGGACATGCCGAAATCCACACCCACACAGTGAGCCAAAGCGAATTTTCCTGGGGCTTTAAGCAGATCTCCTCCAACGTTGTCTACTGATTTACCCCCGATCTGCTTTTCTGCTATGTCCTTCAGACATCTGTCCATTTCAAA
Source organism: Endomychus coccineus (assembly GCA_958510875.1). NCBI lineage: Eukaryota > Metazoa > Arthropoda > Insecta > Coleoptera > Endomychidae > Endomychus > Endomychus coccineus. The sequence continues at coordinate 58,582 of CAUEHT010000009.1, read as the reverse complement.
GTCCCAATCCGGGCTCTCGTAGACCCGACTTAAGGCGTCTACGTTTCCGTGCTTCCTCCCAGGTCGATGTATGACCTCTATGTCGTACTCCGACAGCAAGATCAACCACCGTCCCAATCTTGAGGTGGGATTCTTCAGTGATAACAGCCACTTGAGGGAAATGTGGTCCGTCACTACCTCAATTTTTTTTTTATACAGGAAACACCTGTACTGCCTTACTCCAAATACAACTGCGAGGCATTCCAGTTCAGTGACCGTATACCTGGTCTCCGCGCCGGTCAATTTCCTGCTCGCAAAAGCTACAGGCCGTTCGTGCCCATCGACCTTTTGGCTTAGCACAGCGGCGATCCCTGTTCCTGACGCATCCGTTGATGGGATGAACGGTTCCTTGAAATTAGGATGGATCAGCACGCTTTCCGAGGTCAAGGCCTCCTTTGAGCTGTTAATGGACCACAGCACCTTTTCCGTGATTATAAACTTCACGTCCTTCTTGGTTAGCTCTGTAAGTGGGGCCGCTAGCTCAGCAAAGTTCGGGATAAACTTCCGGTACCATCCTACCAAGCCTAAAAATCCTCGCACCTCTTTTACCTTAGTTTGAATGGGAAAATCCTTGATAGCTTGCAACTTGTCTGTTAAAGGGCTTACACCCGCCTTGGAAATTTCGTGGCACAAGTAGGTTACTTTTCGTTTCAACATGTGACACTTACTAGGTTTTAACTTTATGTTGGCTTCCGCTAGGCGATCGAAAACTAGGGCCAGTCGTCGTAGATGTTCGGTCACATCGTCGGCACTATAAGTGATGATATCGTTCAGATATACGCTGCAAATGAGATGGTTCAACCCGGCCATTGCAGTGTTATTAAAGCGAGCAAAAGTACTAGGGCTATTTGACAATCTGAAAGGCATACGCAGAAACTCACAGTGACCATCCATCGTGCTGAAAGCCGTTTTTTCGATATCCGAAGTTTCTATTTTTATTTGATGATAGGCCGAGGTTACATCAAACACGCTGAACAGACTGGCCTCTCCGAATTGTTCCAGTAGCTCCTCTATGAGAGGGAGCGGGTAGTAGTCCTTTTCAGTCACGGCATTAAGAGCCCTATAATCGATGCAAAGTCGGATCTTCATAGAGCCGTCAGGCTGCTTCCGTCTTACCATAACTACAAGAGCGCTCCAGGGACTTTTTGACTCCCTTATCATCTTATCGTCCAGTAGCCGATCGAAATCCTTTCTCAGTTCATCCCTAGTATGGAAAGGTACTCGATAAGGGGCTTTCGAGATGGGAGGTACATTTTCGGTGATTATTCGATGTTTCACCTGATCAGTGCTGGATAGGATCTCGTTCTCTCCACAAAAGATGTGGTCGTATCTTTTAAGGAAGGCTCCCACTAAGGCTTGGGTGTCCTTAGGTAGATGAGACAAAACCACTGCGTCTGAATTCCCTGTTTCTCGGTCTTCCCAATCTGGTCTACACCATAACTGCGCCGGACGAACCGGTTCGACCTGCTTCTGAGCCTTACTTAAAACTTCCAGTCCAGTAGATAGGGTGCCCAGAACAGTCTTTGCCCTCAGTCAGACCGCGTAGTTGTTCAAATTCATGAGACGAATTCTCACTTTCTTGGTGAATGGTACTACCGCGTTGGCGATCAGTACTCCTACTTCCAGGTCTTTACCCAAGGCTTCAATCATTCCTAGTTCTCCCGTAGGTTTTTGACCTACTACCTTACCCCAACATTCGATTTCACTTCGAGGAGGAATCGATTCCCTTTCCCATAAACTTACGTGACATGGCCGTGTGGAGGGCGGTTTTGCTTCAGAATTCCTGCGCAGGCCTTTCGGTGTATCGCCTTTACTGATTTCCGTGATATGTGGAGGTTTATGAAATGAGAGGGACCAATCGGAGGGTTTGGGCCGAGGAAGTGAAGCTACCTGGGCGTACGTCGGTTTTACCGGTGGTGGTTCAGAGTAACGAGAGGGTCTGCCTGGTATTCCTTTTGTGGTTGGAGGTGGCTTAGCCAATGGGGTGGCGATTGTACTAGGCGTTGTCGATTTTGGTGCCACCAGCACCTGACTTGGACGTTTACAGGGCACATCCATAACAAGTGGCTTAGTTATCCCTCTAATCTTGATGGCGTTACGAGCATAGTCAATGATGGCTCCGCACTTGTTCAAAAAGTCTCTGCCCAAAATCCCGTCTGCATGCAGTGGAAGGCTTTTAACCACCACCCAGTCTTGCAATAGGTGGGGCCGCCATCCGTTATATTCAACATGGCATTGAACCAGGGCGGAAGAGGTCATTTCTTTTCCAGAAATGCCTACCAAGCGAATCGCGCCGGGCAGGGATACTGCCTCGCTTGGTACGCTGCTTTCTTTTAAAAGAGAGAGAGCAGATCCGGTGTCTATGCATAAAGTGTGCTGTTGTCCGTTCAGTCGAACCTTTAAGTTAGTGAGTCTTTCGAATCACCCTATGCCTCCTACACAAGGGACTACTACCCTGGGTGATGTGGGTCTCGTCTCTTTCTCCATCAAGGGTTGTATGGCTCTGAAGTTACCATTCCCTTTTCCCTGACGCTTTACCAACGTCCACTCCCCTTGCTCCTCAACCCCGCTAGCAACCTTGCTCCTAGGAGCTTCCGGACAAGGTCGTGTTAGTTTAAAGCCGGTTTTGATTGTCCCGAAGGTTGAGCGGTGTTCGGCTTCCTACCCCCTCTAGGTTCACTCCTTTGATCGTAGGTTCCGAAGTCGCGGCAACCTATTGCGATGTGACCTGGTTTCCCGCATCTAAAACAGGTGACGGGCTGCCTTGTTGTTCCAGTTCGGATCTCATTTGGACAGTCGGGCTTATAGTGCCCTTCTTCCCCGCACCCGTAACATCGCACCTTTTCCATTTGTGGTGCTGCCAAACTAGGAGTGGCTGAGGGTCTTGACCTCAACTGGAGCTCCACCCTTTCTGACTGCCTAGCCATTTCCTCTGCCTTTTTGAGGGTAAGGCTTGGTTCTCGCATCAATGCTGTTCCGATATCCCGCATCAATTCTTTCCTTAAGCCCTGTTTAAACTGGTGGGTCCATTCAGTATTCTTCCTCAACCCCGGAATTTCCTCCTCCACTGCATCCATCAGATCCTCTTCCAGGACCTGCCTCCCAAAATGTTTAATACGTGTGGCGAATTCGGCCACCGATTCACCGTGACGTTGGATGCACTTGGCCAGTTGAGCCAAGCTTTCCCCTGATGTTCGTAGAGGCGTAAAACGCTCTATCAGCTTGTCTGGGAAGTCGTCATAATCCAAATTATCCAAATCGGCATCCGCTTGGAAGTAAGTGTACGCTTCTCCTTCTAGTCGGAACTTTAGTATTTTCAAAGTATTCTCTTCCGACCAACCATCCAGTTTAGACTTTTGCTCTAATTTGGCAAAATAGGCCTTTACATTTCCCTTCCCGGAAAAGGGATCCACTGTCCCAGCGACCATGCTCAAAGGCATACTTGGCCATGAAGCTGCTAGTGGGGCTGTGCCTGGCACACCTGCAGGATTCATTTGCAATCCGGAATGTGAAGCTCTCACTCTTACGCTACCGTAAAACCAACTATGTACCTACTAGACACTACCCCAAAACAAAACAAAAATTTGACCTCTCGTTAGCTTTCGGCTACTTCCTTAAATTGAATTTAGAAGAAATTCAAAAAATAAAATATAACTGGTGAATTCAATCTGCGTTGAAAGTTAAAAAAAAAAAAAAATTTTGACTTAAATTGTTACTATAAAAAAAAATTTCAATCTGTTTAGGTTGACCCTGCAATACAAAACAAATTTGGAGAACAAAAAAAAAATTAAAACAATGTAAAATCAAAACGCAGAACTCCCAGAATCAAAATCTTTCTGCTCGAGCACGTAATTAGTGCCTATACACGAGAGACACCTTTTGATTCAATTCACCCGGCTCCTTCCCTTGCTGGTTCACTGTTCCTTGACCTAGTTACACAAAAATAATATACACTTTCTCTTGGCCCTAGTCTGCGAGCTCCTACAATGCTGTAAGCACTTAATTCAAGCTATTAAAATTAAAGCACCTACTATTTATACGGAGAGTGGAGACCTTGTTGTAACCATGCTAGAATAGCTACCCTTACTATGCAACTCGAGGGTTGCGGAGGGTGAAAATTGCAGGGTTGAACTACAAAGAGTGCCCTGTCGTTGGTAGAATGGTATGATTTTAGCTGCCACCAGTTCCCTTTTGAGAAGTATTAGAGAATAGTCCAGGGAACGAAACTAATCTCGAAGGATTTCCCCTCCAGTAGCACCTGGTATAGAATTGTTAGGTAGCGTGCCTTTCCTGGCCGAAGTATATACTAGGCTAGTTTGACAGCTTCACGTTGCTGAAGATGTTCGGAATGACAATCACGACAGGATTATTCTATTCCACTATAACGTTATTTAAGGGATGGTGTATCAATGAAGAACAATGCAAACAGTATAAGGTGTATATTGGGGAAAAAAGTTAATCGTACACAAAAACAATAATACTCACACAGATATATATATATAAACATGAAGTGAAAAATATGACAAATTGTCAACAAGAAACAAAACAAAATTTAAATTAAACGAAATTAACTTGGTGCAAGTTTCTGAATGGTTTGAATAAAACGTATATAATAAATTGATAAAACTTTATCAAGTATGATCAATCAGTGAATTATTGATTCGCCTGATATAACGTAGCCAGAGAGTTGTTTCTTTGCAGGCTAACCTCACTTTTGAATTGAATATACCACTCTGATGGAGTAACTAAGGTTATAAAGTGGACCAGAGGGGCAACTGATAGTAAGGTTGAGATTCCAGAAGGGTGACTCCCTGAATAAATAGCCCTGTTGCCTTGTCCACAACTACCTGGTTCGTTATGTATATGTAGATCAAGTAATCGATTCAACAAATTAAACAATATAATGAAACCCTAGTTTTCAAGATGAACTCAAACACTTTCTCTTGGATTCGCCGCTGATGGCTGTCTCAGTAGGGGTTTTTAAGAACCCTTCAAATTCTGAATAAACTACCCTTATTACAACTTTTAAATGATTATCCTTCCCAATAGTCCCCCAAATAATTAGGTATTTGACTTTACACCTTCAATATCTGATACTGATAAATCAAAATACTCTATTAATGGTTACGGTCCTCTATAAACCACCACAAAAAAAAAACGAGAAAAAGAGGGGTGCTGACCTAAGAATTCTTGGCTTGAAGTCAGACTAAATAGCTTGTTTTATAGACTTACCCTGACTCAGTATTTAATCCTTAATACACAAAGTAAACCAGTTACACCTGAGTTTACACTTCACGCACGGCCTCCACAAAATGTATTACGCGGCGTCTTTTTGTTAAGTTATAAATTACACCCCGGAGCTAGTTCTCTTTCGCACATAGATCAAATTGTCCATTCGTTAAGGGAAATAAATTAATTCCAAATCAAGTTACTCTAGATTCCTATCAACAATAAGTTACCAAATGTCTTTCTCCAAACTTCTTTTACAGGTTATTTTAGATTCTAGTTACCCAAACAATATTCACTAAATAAAGGCTTCAAGCTTGAGATATTGAAGTAAAATAGAAGTTCTCAAAATTACTGCTTTGAATGATTTTAAGTAAATGAAAATAACTATAGAATGATACAAATTGATTGGAATGAATTAATTCTACTTTGAATACTAATCAAACAAACAAATATAGCTGTAAAATGGAAATTTTGTAACTTGGAATACAAAAAAAACAATCAAATGACTAAGTTAAAAATATCAATTGAAAAGGAAAAAAAAAAGAATTAATGGATCTGGTTTTGAGAGAGACTCAGCTATATGTACAAGGAACTAGGCTTACCCAACAAGGCACGACAAAGGAACTGCCCTTTTTCCTAAGAGTTTTCATTTTTATAATTCGGCTCCCCCCGAAATTGGCTTCCCTACACGCTAACATAAAATTCAAACGGACTAATGAAGTTGGTTGTATCCCGTTGTACTTTGCACTAATACACAAATCTGTATTTAGAGTTGCCTGTTTTCCCACATCGAGGGGCAGTGAGTGACCACAAAATATGATTTCTCCAACACTGCTTAGTCAGCGGTTCTAATTGCCACCTGTGGTTAAGTGCAATTCTACAGATTTGTACTTTGAATGCCCTATTCCTTAAAAATCACGTACGACTTGTAAAAGGTATCGGTTGGCGGATTTCTGTCGCTAGACAGGAATTCCATCATTTCAATCTGAATAAAATTCTAATTGTTGAATCTAGGATGTCTATGTATAGTCTGTTCCTGTCAGGAATTTAGAATTTTCGATTTTGGAATGCCCGTAAGGACGGAACTACATGCTACGGAACGATTTGAGTTGTACTCTCATGTGTCTAGTATTTCTGGTTTACTTAGAGTAAATTAATATTCGGGAGTTTTCTCCTGCTTACGCTACTTTGATTCAATCGTGAAAAATAAATATTCCCCCGGATTATTACAGCGGTGCTCAATTACAAACTCCTTCAGGATTGTCTTGAAAATGTTACTTCCGTACTGCGTCTCATTGTCGCTGATAACGGTTTACGAGCTATGATCTCCTCGTAGAATGCTCGAGTTACAGCCTGCGTGGTAGCTTTTCTCAACGGTTCACACTGTACTCACTTCGTGAAACGGTCCTGCACGACAAGAATAAAATTGTTTGTCTTTGCGGATCGTGGTAAGGGTCCTACCAAATCAGTGCTCACACATTCTCAAGAAAACAGATTCACGGTCGGCTGCATGAATCCGGGCTTTTGCTGTTGAGACACTTCGAATGCTTGGCACTGCGTACATCCACGCACGTACTTTGCTATACTGCGGAACATCCCCGGCCAATTATACTAATTTCCGGTTTGGACTAGTCATTCGATTCCCAGAAGCGTCGGTCCAACCGATTATCTTTAACACAATAATAAGGATACGCTTCTGGACTCGTTTCAACTTCGGCTTTCTTTGAATTGTACCAGTTACAATTCACGGGGTCATTCAGTACGAATAACACTTGATTGTCATTTATTCCTCCCTCAATCGTCGATGGATCGCGTGACAGGGCATCAGCCACACGATTCAACATTTTTTTACGGTATTTTATTTCAAAATCGTACTGCTGTAGGAAAATGCTCCAACGAGCCAATCTCCCACTCGGAATCTTGATCGAGTGCAGCCATTTCAATGACTGGTGTTCGCTCAATACGGTAAATCTATATCCCTCCAAATAAGGTCTCATTTTATCAATGCCTCACACAATAGCCAAACACCCTTTTTCGGTAACAGAGTAATTCTCCTCGGCGACATATCCCAGGGCGGCGGCATCTCGAGCAAAAGAATTTCGGCGGATTCCGACAACTACTTTTGCTATGTCCCATTTCCTCGCATCTCCAACAGGGAATGCGCTGTGCTGCGCTTCTCGGTTTTAGCCTGGTAGGACACTGCGTCTTGAAGTGGCCCCGGAGAACACAATCCCAACAAGTCTGCTCAGGGACCTTTGGTATCCCGGACACGACTGGCGATTCCGGTTCAAATGCAGGTTGCCTACCCGGTGGCTCCATAATCCTTACTGCTGAACTTGGAATGTGTGCCCTCACTGACACTGGGAATATCCCCTTCTGCATGAACTTCTGCTCAGCCTGCAAATTCTCAAATTCCTTTGCCTGTAACATCAATGACGGCACGGCGTTGAAAGTCCCCTGTCGGATGAATTGCCTATACTCCAGCAATAAGTTTCGGTGCAACCAGAACAATTTCCGTTCTGCGGTCATTGCACCATGTCTCATTCATGCGTTGATGTCTGCAGCTGATCTGTACCTCCAGATCAATGTGGTCATTAGCATCCATGAAAAATAGGGTAAAGTCTCTTTGGAAATCGGCAAATGTAGCCCAGCGGCTACAATTATTCCGATACCATAATAGTGCGGTTCCATCCAAAACTCCTGGTAGTGATAACAATAAGGAATCTTTCGGTGTATTCAGTTGCATGGCTATCTCATCTAGCCGTAGACGTAGCGGGATCTGACGTTCCATTGAATTGGATTCGGTATTGGTTCAAACGCGGAGCACTACTCGGAGCTAGATAAATATATCCAGGCACATGCTGAACATAACTGAACGACATATTGTACCCTTGCTGAACAGTAGTAACCGGAACATTGTGAGTAGGTACTTGCGGAACCTTAGGGGTTCGCGGAATGGTCGATATTTGCGGAACAATCGGTATTTGCGTAATGGTCGGTATTTGCGGAACGGTCGGTGCTTGCATCCACGGCGGTGTCACATCTGACGACAGGGTCCTATAACTCGGATGGTTCATAGGATTTGGCGGGGATGAGTGAATCGGAGTTTGCATCGGTGGTGTCGTCATTACCACAGTGTTCGTGTATGTCACTGTATTCGTAGTGGAGGTAGTTGACTAATACGACGGCTGTATCCTAGGTGTACTCCTTATTGCCGGTTTCGACTGAACACCAGAGGGATTGAACGTCGGTGTTGTGTTCAGTGCTACTTCGGTTGTCAATGCCTTGATTAGTGATGCCATGGTACTGGCAATCTTTTCCAACATTCCACGAGGAGGGCGTATTATTCCTTTACGGACACCCTTTACGCACCTCCGGCGTAAGTCTCCGGCGGATCCATTATGGTCAATATCATGATTGACCAACACTCCCCGAAGTTGTCCTTCCTTAAATAAATTAATCCAGTTGACTTTCGAATCAACTTCGGTAGCTTCAGTTTGGCTCTCCTCGCTATTAGAGCTGAATTGCGCCATTCCGTCAAATTGAGCTAGCCGCTCCTCAAAATTGGTAGAAGTAGGCTGCGGCGCCTCAGGTATAGCACCAGTATACCCAGGGAACTCCACTGTATCCAATCAAATTCAGAATCAAAGTTTCCAACCCCAAAAATAAATTGTTTTGATCAGAGGTAGGTAACGGAAGAGGGATGCGGTGACCAAAACCGATACACACCTTTTTTCCAATAAGGCAGAAGCAATGAAATCAGTTGCCCCAATTTGGGCGACGTAACTTCGTTTTGACGAGGTAACTCCAAAACGGTTAGCCAATCCGCCCAAAAATGTTATCAACGGCTCCCTCGGTGTCGATTTGGTTGGAAAGGAGCTATAACTTTCCCAATCCGGGTTACGATTGACTGGGAAAATCAAAGGGCAAAATGTGGGCAAAAATCAAAATTTTGGCAAAACATTGATGTGTAGTTAACAATTCTACACCTCACGGAACAATCAATTTTTCAGTCAGATTCACATTTAAAAACTTGATGTTTCCCCTGAAACGGGGAGACGGATCGAAAAACAAATTCCATCAAACAACCTTGGTGAACACGGGGAACAAGTTTCCGTCGAAACTTTTCGAAATTTTAAAGATACAAAAACAAACTCCCGGGGATGATTCGAAAACGTGTTCGAAACGTCGGAATGTTGAAGCTTGTTTTTCTGTCACACTATATCTGAAATACGATCAAAAATGGACAACCGGTTCAATTGCAATAAACTATTCAACATTTCACTTTTCGGAATAAAAAAAAAACACAATTCCCCCTCGGTCTATTTTCAAAAGTCCCTGCTCGCGGGCGCCATTTTATGACGTGTATCTTGTCGCTTCCCGGTGAACTGCTTCCTGCGGTAAGCTTCAAATCCACGGGCGGCAGATTTTTCTAAAGGTTTACCCCTTTAGAGGACTTCTGCTAGGCTCCTCACCACAAGGCTTGTCACTATGCTATCTATAGATAGCCTTGTCCCTAAGGTAGCTACAGTGAAGTAAACCAGGGCCCATTGGGCAGATAACAGTATCAAAATTGTAGGCTTCAATTACAATTGATACCTGGTTGAAACTTAGCTCATTAAAAGATGGAGCAGAACTGAATAAAACGGGGCATTCCAAATATCAGATATATAATAATTATAACAAGTACACTTTCGGAATAATTAATAAATGCATTTGAACGGTATATTACACAAAAATTCACCAAGACGGAAAATGTGATGGAACTCAAGCGGTATAAGAAAACTGTTACAACATATCTATTTCACGATATGTTCGGTATTTAATTTCGATTCAACGGTACGGAATCGGTTGATGAATGATTCACATTTATCAATTTGCGGAAGATACAAAAGTAGATACAGTGTGACGTCACTTAAGGTCTGTGCTCCGATGTTTGTAATTATCAGGTCTCCACTTCCGGTCTGTGCTGGCGATGTGTGTAATTATTGTTATCGGGTAGATAACGTTATCGGGTAGATAGCGTTATCAGTGTTTGTGAGTCACCCGGATGGGCATCCAGTGTGTGTAATTAGTGTTATCGGGTAGATAACGTTATCGGGTAGATAGCGTTATCAGTGATTGTGAGTTACTCGGTTTGTGCTGACGATTGACATTCGGTGTTTGTAATTATTGTTTGAATGTATATACAGGATGTTTGTAAAGAGTGTTTTATGTTGTATATACAGGTTGTTTGTAAGAGAGGTCCCAGACACGTGGTTTCATGGCAGCTATCACGTGATCCTTCGGTGTCATGGCGTCTGTCACGTGATCCTTCGGCTAACAACGAGGTGTCATGGCGTCTGTCACGAGGTGTCATGCTATCTGTTGACGATTGGCATTCGGTGTTTGTAATTATTGTTTGAATGTATATACGGGATGTTTGTAAAGAGTGTGTTATGTTGTATAAACAGGTTGTTTGTAAGAGAGGTCTTAGACACGTGGTGTCATGTCAGCTATCACGTGATCCTTCGGTGTCATGCCGTCTGTCACGTGATCCTTCGGCGGTCAACGAGGTGTCATGGCGTGTTACATCACCGAGGTGTCTGTCACGCAGGACGAGGTGTCATGGCGTCTGTCACGTGTCGAGGTGTCTGTCACGTGGGTCTTCAACGTGGCGCCTGTCATGCGGTTGTGAATCGATCATAACGTCTACGACGTGTACATCAAATGGAGAAAAATGGTATTCTTTGGTGGGAAAGATTGAGAGGGATCCGAACCCACGTAATTTTTTATCTGAAAATGTTCATGATTTTATTATTTTACATGTATACTTACCAGTTCGATCGACCTCTTATCTCTCACCCGCAAGAATACCATTTAGTTTTGATTGTATATTTTAGGTTGAAAAAATCAATAGCTTGACATGCGCAGAGTATGAGAGAGTGTGTTGTTGAGTGCGACTGCTCCAACTAAATCGTACTCAGTTCGTGATAATATCTCCTCGATTATACAACAGTTTTATTCATAGTGTGCTTACCACCGATGCGACGAAATTCGTAATAAGCGTATGTCCTCCGAATTTGATGAAAATCCTCGATGAATTACAAATATCATCCGAAAATTGGATAATCGCTGAGGAATTCATAACTTTCCTCGTGGGGGCCTCGACCGATTGGGCGTATGCTGATATTTTCTATTTCGGAGGAGATTTCGATCCTCCCCCGCCAGAAGATTGGAAGATAATCGATATGAATATAGAAGGTCAGTTCAAATATAAACATAGAATAATGGGAAGGATCATATTGCATCAAATTTCGGGTATCGTGACGAAACCAGGATCTATATAGTCGATTGTTTTAGAGTGCTACATGATATGGGTGTCGATTTTTATCGAATCGCACTACTACCATACCGATGTGAAATAATGGACATGCGCAGCTTCCGAAGAGATACTTCAAATTCTTACACCTCTAAGATATTTCAAATGTTTTCTGAGATAGGAGGGGAGGTCGATGACTCCAACTATAGAATAAGTCCACCATCACTACAAATTCTGTGCTTCGTCGTACTTTCGATAACATCAAAGAAATATGTCAATGATCTGCGCATGTGCAACTAGATATTTGGATAGTTTATCATTCTAGTTTGAAATGTCTTCTATAGTGGTTTCCCGATTTCTTCAAACGTATATGAAATCGAGGAACTCTCCTTGTTGGACTGTGAGAAAAGCTTCGAGAAATATTTTCTATTCAAATCATCAAAATCGATGGATCAACTATCCGAGAGGCAAATGAAGAAAATATTTCATTGTGAAAAATATCACGGGATTCCATGGAACTCGGATTATAAGGAATATGATGAATTGTATGAAATTTTGAAGGAAAATATCGATCCGGATGCTACTGTTTATGTATGTGGGAAGATAAAAGCTAAGATTCTATGGGGGACGTTCCAAAAATTGGGGTTAGATCGAGTAGAAGTGGTGAATTTGAAAGATAAATGTCCAAAATTAGAGCGAGAGAATTGCGAATTTATCTGTCTACATCACCCCAATAGTGTGAATCCTATGTGTTCTAGTGAGAATAGTTGGAAGATATTCGAATTTCTTACGAAGGAAGATGTTCTGTGGCTCTTAAAATGATAATATAGATATCTAGTAAGTCTACAAATACATCATTATGCATATATCTTTTGAAGAATACACACGCAGACTTTGCGAATTCGTGGAAAAAGTTCATAGACTGAGAAGAGACTTGAATTTTTACGCAGATAAAATTGAAGTTATAAAACTGCTGAATAAATTAATTGTGAACAGTAAGGATGATGGGAGTGGGGGTGTTAAAGACAAATTTTGTGATTCTAACCACAATTCTGAATGGTATTCTATACGCGAACGTTCCCCAACACGTTGAACCCATCTATATTTGTCTGAAGGATGTCGGCGGTGGTGGGGAGTGTAATCGTACCGAATGGATTCTGATGAATTTTTAAAAAATCAACGATGACCAATTGGAGGTATTCACATTTAACATCCCACAAGACTATCGTACAACCGTACGTTATAAACTTAAACTCTTATTCTTCGATCAAAGTGAGGGAGATTTGGCTGAATGGCAAATGATCCGACAATCATCATGTCTACCACATCTCGTACAAAAGACATCTACACTCACATCATCTGCAATAGAAGAAGAAATCCCTAAAATTTTCGCAATTTTGTATGTTATTTTATCTTCTTTATCGGTGTTATTATTGAAAATGTTTGTTAAAAATTTGAAGAGAGCTATTTACCATTTGAATAAATAATAACTATTATAGGTGTTTCATTAAAACAAACAAAAGATTGATAATAATATTTATTTCAGAATAAAATACATATCATTTAGGTAGTATTACATTCAGAAACCACTGCTGTAATTTATCCACATGGTGAACTGCACACATGTATTTTCCACCGTCATAACGATGATTCAGACAGGTCAAATTGTTTGTTTGCTCGAATTCCCCCGTTTCAAATTGAGTATCATCGAAACTATGAACATCTACGATGTGTGGGTAAATATCCAATTCTATACACTTCCTTCTCAAAAATTCGGCTTTTTGCTGTCCTCGGACATAAATATAGTCGACTACACACAGGAGAATCGATTTGAGAATATTATTTATTTCTTCATAATCTACATTCCCAGATACATAATCGAGTCCATGATAAGACTTTTGTAAATACCATAAGGATTTTCTCTCCTTTGCATTTAGCGATGAATAAGATGTTTGCGGTTTGAATAAGGAATAATGACGTTTGAATCCAATTTGTATACACATTTCTTTTGGATGGAAGGCATCGTCAATGAAGAACCCCTGAATGTCAACTAATGCGATTCTCATGATGCGATTCGTTTGAAGTTTCGATTTAGACCGACTGATGTTTAATTGAGACCCTTGACAATTTCGGTGAGGGGGTAGTATTCCATCAAGCAATCGTGAATGATGATGCAATATGCCTTGGTATTGGCTGGAAATCCTTTATCCGCTTCAATCTCTAATCGTATGTCGACTGTTGATGATTTTACCGCCTCCTCTTGTCTAGAACAATCGATGATGTAAAGCGCGCGTTTTTTGAATTTATCATAAGCCAATATGGGATGTTTTGTTGTGGAATTCGTGTAGCTAGGATAGAAATCGGTATAGTTGTGGTGGGCTAGAACGAAATCTCCATTGGCACAGTCCAAGTTCATCCGTTCGTTAGGCCAATACTCTCCGTTCAGCAATAAGCGGATACTTGATATATCCACATGATCGAATATTGTAGGATTAGCTTTCACATTGTTACGTTCATCGGTTTGGAAGAATACGGTAACATACCGTGGTTTTTCGACGGACGCGCTAGTTTTCACAGCCCATATTTCTCTCTTCGCATCGGCCGTTCTGGCAGGCAGCTCGTGTAGCTCCCACTTCCGGAAAGCGAATAGAACAGGAGAATCGCTCTTGATGGATCGCAATAGCTTCTCTCTGATTAGATCGTTGGAATAGATATATTTCACCTTCAATTCTATACTATCAATCAGAAATTTGACTGTTGTAGCTGCGTTCTCAATTATAACGCAATCGTTATCGTTTCAAGCACGTACCAATCGAATCGTTTGTCGTCCGAACGTGATTCGGGTGTAATCGTTGAAAATGTTGAAAATATGCTTGAGTGGGATGAGTAAACTGAACGAGTTTGTTGCGTTCAATATAACACTTTCTTCCGGCTGGCTATAGACATATGCGTCGAATCTGTGGGAGAATAACATGTGAATCCTCGCACGAAGCTAACTATTCCAGGGTCACGTACAGTTCCGATGTCTCTACCGCTCTCGCTGTAGGAACACGAGTCGAAAAGTAAAGGCCCATAATTAGCTACCAATATTACATTCCCCACTCTATTAACTTCGATTTTCCCTTTGATCGCCAACAGAGTATCTTTCATAGCAAAAAAGCGTATACTTGATTTAATCCAAACTCTATGATATCGCTGTTATTGAACGCCTTGACGAATGGTGTAATCGATCTGTACTCGGCTTTTCGAATCGATTCATCAAATTTCGGTTCCTGGTATATATCGAAAATAGGTTAGATGATCGCTGTATGATGAACATCTCTGGCATCGCTACTGTTTGTACATACTTCATTTTGGATAATGACATTCTTGTTTAAGACGAAACCCCAATGATTTCAAAATTACGATGTTGGCTCTGGTGAGTAGGTCACGCACTTTAGGTGTTTTGTTGAAGACTGATGATGATGTGGTGGGGGAACTGTTTTTATTGTTGTTGTCCACAAACAACCCCATATTTTCAATACTTCTTGTAAATGTAAATGTAGAATACTTTCTTCACCACAAACGTTTATTGGTTTCAAATGCTGATCTAGAGCTAGTAGGGTTATGTTGGTAATCTCTCCGATATCGGATACTGGTAGATAGCGGAGATTCTTCAGATGCTCCACAATCCTATAGCTGGGGTCGATGGTGATAGGAAAATCGTAGATCGTAAGCGCAGGTCTATTTCGATAGGAGGCTCCCACTGTAATGTTCGACTCGAAACGTATGTTGGTGACTTTTATTATGTTGACAGATAAATCAGACACGTGCACCACACTTTCCTTCAATACCCTCCGCGAAAATCCTAATATTTTAGCAAGACTATCGTTTTTTTCAAACGAAATATCGTGATTTTTATGGAATAATCCACACTTTAACGTATTGTTATTCGGTTTCAGCGAGAATATGTCTCCTTTAACCTTCAATTTTTTCCTGATAAATTCTTCGATATCGCTTATCTCATACTTTTCAGCCGGAATTGTTATCGCTTCAAGAGTCTTAGTCTTCGCTTTTGTTTTATCTCCTTCTACGTAATAGTAGAATTTCTCTTCTCTATATTGAGTATGGAATAGTATGAATTGAATCCCAACAATGCTAAATGATATTTTTTGTCTGGCCTCAGCACAATCGAATTCTGCGGTGTAAACGAGAATATATGGTAGATGCTTGTTAACGTGAACAACTGAGACATGATACTAATAAAAATTTATTGAAACATATTCATTTATATTTCAACATTAATAGATGGAATAAGTATGATCTCTTAACGTATGGGTCGTCTTTGCAAACTTCTTCTATCAACACTTGCTTCTCGTGATGAGTTATTTCCTCGTTCTCCATGATGTGAGAAATCTGCTCAGATAAACATTGAGAAAATAGTTTGCGTGGGGGTTGTGGACCATTGCAATCTTCATAGACATGTTCCTTACACTGCATATGACGGCAAAGGTAATCAAACATATGTTCCGGAACCTCATTCTGATTGAGAAACACCACATCCAAATGTTTTAGGATGTATTCTATCGGTAGAAACGGTAAATTCTTACGTGTAAGTTCGCTCGTAAGTTTATTGATAGCCTCGATCAAATTTCCATAAATAAAATCGATGATTCTCCTCAAACTACTCCCACTACTACTCTCATTTTCACATATGTATTGTATTACTGCAGAAGTGTAATCCATGGTGGTGTGTGGTTGTTACTCATTGAATAATCGAGTGTGACTGAGAAATTTCAAACACAGCTGTCCACATATCACTTGATTATAGTTCTGATAGGTGTCGTTATTGTAGAAAATCCTAACGTTCTCACCCAAATATCGAACGAGTTCTTTTGGTGGCTTCAAATTTCCAAAAGAATTAAAATATTCTACATCGTTATCGATTTTTCTGAACGCTACTCAATGCGTTCCATTGTTTTTAGTCAAGTTCAAATTTAGAATGATACATTCACGACGTCTAGGTTTGTGCGGTAGCGTATCTCGCATAAAGACACCTCGAAAATTTGGGATTTTCAGAATTCTAGCGAAACGTATCAAATCTCGATCGTACATTGGTCTATCATCGGGTAGCTTTATTGGAAGTTTCCTTGTTGCTTCTTCAAAAACAATCCATATCCTCCTTTAGCGTTGCGTTTCAAGTATAAACCTTTTCCCAGCGATTCCATAGCTTTGTTGTGACGTTGATCTTCTCCAATTTGCTTTTTGGCTTTTTTAGCGTTAACCGTCGTATTTGCGATAGCACTTGCACCTCCTGCAACCCATCCTAAGGCTCCTGGAGCTCCTAAGATGGGTAGTAATAGTGGGAGGAATCCTTCAGATTTTGGTAGTGGTATTACTCTTGGTACTCTGATACGCTTTTTACCTCCAGCTCGTTCAATCGCGATCCGTGCGGCTTCCACCGCGTTCATAGCGGACTTTCTCAATGAAGGAGATGGCTCCATTGACTTTGCGATGCTTCCAACGATTTCTTTCCGGAAACAACATCCTCGTTGTCGCCTCCGTTTCTTGATACCCATACCTAGTTTTCGTTTAACCTTCATCCCACCGGTAACCAATAAACTAGAGAGTTTTCCACCTGCGCTAGCGTCTCTTGATTTAACTCGTTCCCAAGCAGCGTCCTCTAATATTTTATCGGCCTCATGACGTTCCTCCAGAGATTTGTTTTGTGAATAAGCTATATCGTGTTCGCGACAAGCGGAATCTGAAGAATTGATACCTTTATCACAGCGTGCAAGACGCTTTTCCAATTTAGTTCCAGGACCACAGAATTGATATGAAGGAATGTGTAATTCAAACGGGAGCTTGTTTATGAGTGTATTCAATAAACCTTCACCTTGATGAATCAACATTGTAATGAGCATACGCTCTGGTGATTTTTCCTTATATACGTTATCATTAATTAGAAATGTTTCACACGATGAAGACTGTTCAACAAGAACAGACACTTCCAATCGAGAATTTAGATTTAAAAGTTGGAACTAATCGCGTTGGTAAACATGGAGAGCTGTTACCAAACTCTTCTCGTGCTTCAATCTGTGGTCCGAATAGATGCGGAAAAACAAACGTTATGTTATCGTTGTTATTCAATCCAAATGGTGTCAAGTTTGAAAACGTTTACGTATACTCGAAGTCATTATATCAAGATAAATACATACTGTTGCAGGAGATTTTGGAACGAGTAAAAGGAGTTGGTTATTTCCCATATAAAGACAATGAAGAAATTATAAGTCCGAACGATGCAAAACCAAATTCTATCTTCATTTTTGATCACATATCCTGTGAGACACAACAGAAAATTCGAGAATATTATTCGATGTATAGACACAGAAACATTGACGCATCATATCTGTGTCAGACATATTCTAAAATTCCGAAACAACTGATTCGCGATAATTCTAACCTTATCGTGTTATTTAAACAGGATGAAATAAATCCAAAACACGTGTCTGATGAGCACGTATCCCCAGACGTTACTTTCGATCGATTCAAAAAGATGTGTTCTATGTGTTGGATGGAGAAATTTGGAACATTAATAATTGTTAAAGATTCCGATTTGAACAATGGAAGATACCGCAAATGTTTCGATGTATATATTAAAGTGTGAACGTGAAATCTATAGCAAATACACAATGGACGCTGCACGGTTAGCACGTGAGCGGAAAATCGCTCAATTGGCACGATCTATACGCAAGAAATATCCCAAATTGAAACTTGGTAGAACGGTGGAGGAGGAGTCGATCAATAAATTATTTAAACCTGTATCGGAACCACTTCGGGAAATAATCGAATCCAATGATACACCATTGATCAAACGTGAAATTAAGCAAGAAAAGGACGATGCGGATGAAGAGGAGGAGGAGGAGGATGAGGGAGAGTAGGAAGATGGAAGAGGAACGGTATTGGATGCAAGCGATGCAAGTATGAAAACTGTTATTGAAGAGTCTGACAACGATGATGATGAGTATGATGTATTAGAATCTTACCCAGAGTTACTTCAAAAATATATCGGTGATTATATGTCAGGGAGTAGAAAAATTGATAGAGTTTATGGCCCAGTTTACAATGCTAGTTCGTTGTCTCGGTTACTAGGAGGTAAATTAATCGATTTCAAAAATAGAGATACTATCGTGACACAAGGGAGAAAATTCAAAAGTACCGTCGGTCAGTGTGAACTTATATTCTATGACAAACCTAGAAATTTCACCAAGAAAGATAAGATGAATTACAGGATGATTCTGAACTTGACAAATCCCCACAGAAATAGTGCTGGAAACTTGAAAGGTACTCGGAGATACAAGTTCATTAAAATAATTCGACCTCTAATTCATGAGGACGCTCTCGGTAACGGTATGCAATTGACATATAACAACGAACCAGTGGAGTACGTGTACTGGGACGATCCAAACGAACTTGTGGAACGATTGAGTCTTTTGATGGCATCTCGACAAGCTGGGAATACATCGCACGACAATGAGATAATCGCTATAATAAATGAGCTACGAGAAGCCGATATCATATATTAGTGTGTGTTCATTACTGTTTCATATCATTCACACGATGAGTCTCCGACAATCGATGTTTTCACACGTTCTAGCTCGTACACCAGATGGTGATGTAGATATCGAGAACGTGAACATTTGTAGTGTGCAAACGCCCACATTCAAGAACGATGTTGCAAGCAAGATTTATGTCGATGATGCGAGTGCGAAGATTGGGGAGAACTTGGAGCGCATCTTCAACGATGACTTTTCACATAAGATTCAAAAATTAATTGGAGAGATGAGTAGTTTCTCAATCAACATACAATCGCACAAAAATCAAAGTGATGCTAGCTTTACGAGTTTACATAAAGAATTGGATGAATACAAGAAGAAAAACGATAACGATCTCAAAACCGTTGGAGCGAATACCGCTTATGTACTCGATATCTTCAAGAAATTCTCTGATAATTTCGAAACATATCATAAGAGTCAACGCGTTATTTTGCGTGATCATAATGATAAATTGAACAAGATCACTATAGATTATAACATAATGGATGTACATCAGGAGGATATTATGAGTAGGCTGCAGGCGTTGGAACAACGTATGACGAAACCCTCGAAGAAAAGACCAAATGATGCTACCACCCCATCAACCAACCCGGAACGTATAACTCCAAATTCTATAAAATAAACTGATAAAACTGATTTTTAACTAGACAATAATTGAAAAACGATGCAACAAGTTGTCGATGAGATTCATAAGCCAGCCCGAAAAAATTTCAAACTTCGTCGTACAATTTTGAAGGGACTGGATGACTTGTGGCAGATGGATCTAGCCGGAATGGGTAATTATGCTCGTGAAAATCGAGGATTCAAGTATATTCTGGTGATGATCGATTGCTTCTCAAAATTCGTGTGGACTCGTCCATTAAAAACGAAATCAGCCGAAGAGGTTCGGAAAGCAGTTAATTCTATATTGACTGAGGGAGGAGGAGGAGGACATAAACCTGGGAATCTGCGAAGCGACCAAGGTAAAGAATTCTTTAATAAGCATTTTGACGAGCTGATGGAAAAACACAAAATCAACCATTATAATACGTATAGTGTGAAGAAAGCCGCCATTGCTGAACGTGTCATTCGAACGTTGAAAGAAGCGCTCTACAAACAATTCAGTTTGAAAGGAAAATATAGATGGATTGATATACTTCAAGAAATCACGGAAAAATATAATAAACGTAAACATAGAAGTATAAATATGGCTCCATTCAAGGTGAGAAAACAGAATGAGAGCGTGATATTGAAGCGATCCTACTCATACCTCAAGTTGGCTTCACCACATAAATTCAACGTGGGCGATGTGGTACGTATAAGCAAAGCCAAACATATCTTCGAAAAATCATATACGCCTAATTGGTCGTCGGAGCTCTTTAAAATTATAAAAGTTGAAATCACTATTCCAGTCACGTATCTACTCGAGGATATGAAGAGCTCTCCAATCAGCGGTTGTTTCTACGAGGGAGAATTGCGGGAGACCAAACAACCTGATGTCTTCTTGATTGAGAAAGTGCTTCGGGAAAAAGATGATAAAATGTACGTCAAATGGTTGGGAATAAAGGAGAAAAGTTGGATTGCTAGGAGTGATATTATATGATCTGCGCGTGCGTGTGTGATCTTCAGGGTGTATGTTAGAGAAAATCTGACAATCAGTTCAGTTGTAGTAAAATGTCATACCAAGATAGTGGTTCATCCGGAGATAGTTTCGAGTTAGATCGAATGTTTGAAGAGTTTGAAATGTTAATTCGGGATTAAAAATTTCTATTGTTGAATACAACATACCCATTGGAGGGAGGTTATGAAATTAAGTGTGGATTGAGTCCTATGCAAATCTTCGCACCAACAGTATCACTCATCCATTCTTCGCAAAATTGTAAACTCACCTTTGGACTGCTGGAATGGTATGACTTCATCAAAATTCTTCGAACTAAAATCAGAGATTTCTTCTCAAGTTTACAAACAGATTTCTATCCTGCCCCCATAGCATCCGATGAATATTGCCAAATAGTACAACTTGTTTATTGACCAATACACTTAAAGAAATGTTATTTTACTATAAAAATAAGGTTTTGTATGATTTAGAACAATAAAATATGATCAACAGTTTTTGTTTTTTAATAAAAAACATATATACATACATCATAGAAAGTTTTTATTAAAACAAGTATGTAACATATGAATACAATTACAATTAGCATATCAATACAAATATTAAAATTAACAAACAATTCATAGAAATATTTTTATTAAAACATATGAATACAAATACAATAACAATTAACATATCAATACAAATATCAAAATTAACATATCGAAACAAATATTAAGATAAAAGTGAATAGTGTCCATAAGGTAAGGTGTTTGTTTTATTCTCTATCAGGAACCTCTTGTTGTCAAAAGGGCTGATGCCAATTTCATTTTGTTCTATAGTGTAGAGGTTAAAATTGAAAGATCTGATAGATTTTTGGACTCTATATATCTCGATTTCTTCTTCAAGACATTTAACATAATCCTCAAAAGTTATGGAATATTTCAAAACCGAATCTCTAATACCTTTAGCTTTTTTAACGGGTTCTTTCCCTTCCACCTTATAACTGTACATTTTAGAGCGTAAACCGATGAACTTCGTCATTATATGTCCTTCGTTCTCATCCTTCATTAATCCGACCACTTTCTTGTTTATTGGTGGAATTTCAAAAACATTATCTAATGCATAATCGCTAGTGTCAAGTTTTTGAACGTTTTTCTTCATAATGGTCTCATAAATATCATCGTCTGTATTACATGATAGATCAAACTATCAGTGTCTGTTTAACACATCCTTATCGCTTCAGGATCTTCATGTATTTTCAGCATAAAGTTATAATGAAAATCAAACACACAAGTTTTTGAAATATCTGAAATAGCCATTCCTATATAAATTGGATTATTAAATAATATTTCCAGTTTGTTTTGCTCGATTGCCATCAAATTTTCATCAAAAATCTTACTACTATTGAAGTTTGGTTGAGAAATATAGTATCGCGCTCCAAATGGTCCAAACCATTTATTAACTAATTAAACGCTCCGATGCTTACGTACGTTCTCCATCAATTTCCCAAATATTGCATTCATAATGAGTTTGAAAAGAGCCTCCTCGAATTTATTCTTTGCAGCTGCACGTAATCGTGTATTTAAATCGATATAAGCTTTCAACCAATTGGATTGGCTAAACTTAAGGATTCTATGTACCTTCTCCAACATCATCCCCAACGCTAAACATTGTTCCAAATTCCTATAATGAATCATATATTTAGATTTATTGTATAACGTCGATAATAATTTTGCTTGTTTAGCATTGGGAGGTGTAGAGTGCAATGGACATAGCGGTAAGTCTTTGTGGGTGTCATGTAATTTCTGAGGGTATTCTGGATCTACTTCTAGAATATATCCAACAGGACTTCCATCCGAAATGTCTCTTACATCGATGTTAAGATCATCACACCATACAAAGTTATCATAAGGTAAATATTGCGCCATAGCCCACCCATATAAATTACAAACATCAAAATACATGAGATAGCTACTTCCCTCTTGTGAATTATAATCTGTCGTATACTTATTATTAGCAGCCGCGAATCTATTGCTACATTGACTAACACCACCTCGTATCCCCTTTCTATAAACATAATCATATCTATATATTTTAGAAACTGAAGAGAAATATTTGTATATTTCAACATACACTCCCATGAGAAGCCAGGTAAAGTGAAATTATACGTGGGTTCAAGTTTATATATCTCTAAACATTTGGCTCTGAAATTTTCAAAAACATCTGCCAACAGCAAAACATCTGTTTTCAAGTATAAACCGGAATATTCACCTAAATTACTACAATTAAATTTTTGGCAAACGTTTTGAGCATGTTCATAGTCTCCTTCACTTATTGATTCATCTTTCAATTTATTATAAAAATTTCCGATCGGTGGTAAATTTGGTTCGCTCAATTTATTCCAACTAACTAAATATTCATATGGAAAAACCCCCTTACGGGTTAATAATTTGAACTGATCGTTTGTCAAATGATTATATTCACGCTTCAAAATTTTCAATTGATCAACATTCAAAAAGGACACCAACTCATCTAATGATGTATTTAAAAATTAACATGAATCGATAAAACGGAATTCAACTGGGGAAAAGAAGGAACCTCTAGTAAAACTTATATATTTTTCTTTATTGATTGGTAGTACTTGAATGTTCTGTTTGTTCGCTTTAGCTAAATCTCGTATCGATAGGAACATATCATACCCAGACAGATTATGAGCTAGAACAGGCACTACAAATTTATGTTTATTTTGCAAATTACGATGTTGGTGTGCTAAGCCGCGAAAAACCCCAGTAAAATGACAGTGGTCTCTTACACGTATATCCCCATCGGTAAAACATTTTTCACAAATATGACATTTAGTTTCCATCATTATGGATGATAAATCAACCGCACTCAAACTCATGTATGTTACACTTCAATTTTTTCTCTACGAATATACTAATTTTGTCTAATTGTTCGGTTAACCATTTGGCTGGTTCAGAATCTCTATAACTATCATATTTCGAAATGGAATCATCGAAATAACATTTCAGATAATAGCCTACACTGTGAGCTCCATGTAATTGTCTTCGGTTGGTGTATGAAGCTGAATTTGATGGAGAACAGTTTTGGATTGGTAGCAATAGAGCCTCAAAATCGAAATAAATCACAAATGGCATTGGAATTTTATTTGAATAATTCTTGAAAACTAAATGATCTTCTTTAGGGAATTTTATTTTACATGTATTCATCATACCACAATCCTCGATATGAGTCTTGTATTTTATCTCGCTCTCGAAATTATTAGACAACGTTCACATGAATAAGTTTTATTTCTAGTAGTAATTTGCGAATTAATAGGTCGAGCTAGATTTTTAATCAAGCAATAATGGAATTCAACTATTGGATTAACAAAATTCGATGTATCTGAAGATTCTACATCGCGATAATATTTATCCTGAATCAACAACAAATTAAAGTGCGTTTCTAGTTTATTTTTTGATAGATATGCGGGGAGAACCTTTTATTTTTCCTCATCAGCAGCACCATCTGTTTTATCGCATAATTCTAACACAAAAACGTGTATGCTTATATTATTCAGCTTCTTGAATGAATGGATTTGTGAAATAGGCATCGGGAAAGTTGAATTTTGTAAGTTGAAAACAGTACTAAAATGAGGATATGAAGATGTTCGACTTGAATTTGTGTTAATAGCAGGATGCAATCCAGCTGTTACTGCCCAAGCGAAACAATACTCATCATAATTTTTAACATTGATAACAGCATGTTTATTCGCAATTTCTTTAGGAAGAACTATATAGGAAGATCCCGAATTAATTACTTCGTGTTTATTGATATTTATTTGCAGACTTACTATATTTCTGACACTCCAATTTGAATCTTTCGCTTGGAATTCTTCTAATTTTGTAGAAAGTTTCTCAATAATATTATCTGTATACCATTCTAATAAATTCGTTGTATTATCTATTCCTATTCATCGTGTATGAAAATATTTAAAATCTGTCTGAATAAGTTCATCGTTAACGTTCCCTTTAATGTATTCGCCACAAAATGTTGAATTAACTTTAACAAAATCATATTCATGAAAGATTTTGGAAAATCTAGTATTGAAAAGATGAAAAGCATTATATGAAAAATTAATTGGGTCTAAATGCGAAATATTGATAATCAATCCGGTTCTTATTCTACATTTAAAAGCAGACTGTCCATCCTCCCATCTGATTCTATCACTGCGATTCTTATTTGATATAGATGATTTATCTCTAATTTGTAATAAACTTTTGAAGCGCTTCATATGACCGATATTTGTCTGAAGTTGATTCTTATTAGCTAAATTCAAATCATCTTTCATCAAATGTACGGATATATTTCGTACAAAAATCTATCCATTTCGTTGTTTCCTGAGGGGAAAATTTTGACTTATACAAATCTTTTCGAGCCTGATCGATAATTTTAACAATTTCGGTGCTAATCTTTGAAATAGAGTCCATGATAATAATAGAACAAAAATGTTACCTTACACCCACCACTTTGAAGTCTGCTAACGCTCCCTAAATCTCTCGGAACTCGATTTTTGATGCTGGATTCGATTTCCCAAAATGTTCCTCCCCTCTATAAATCAGTCCTATACAATGATTTTCATTGATGCGATCCAACAGAGGTTTGAGTAGTGGTGTTAAACGTTTTGGGAGGAAAACACCAAAATCGTCAATCTCTGCCAGCACAGATTCTTCAAACCGGGTGTTGACAATTTTTGAATTAGTTATCTTATGAACTTTACCTTCTTCGAGCTGGTTAACTTTCTCGTAGGTAATCTCTGTAATAGAGAACACGAATCTAATGCTTCCATGCTCATTATGATATGAATATTTATAACAAGGATAAATATTACTCAAAAGAATTCGGTATATTTCCAAAACATCGATCGAGAAAACTATAGTGATAATAATCGGTGTGAATCTGAGTGTACAATAGTAAGTAAATGTGATAATCAGTGTGAATTTGAGTGAAGAGCTAGCTTGTTGACATGGAGTTAATTTGAAATGTACCAATTTGAAATAAAAGTCCTCTAAATCGAGTTTATTATCATACGAATCATATTCATTTGAAGTTAATTTGAAATATATCAACTTGAAATGGGAATTTTCTCAATCAAATAATAATAATAATATAGACTTACCTAAAATTGCACCACACAAAAAACAATAGTTGCTCGTTAGAGAATCAAATGTGTAATGATTAAATTTTATTCGAGACAATACCATTTCCACCTTATTATCAACGCTGCGCGCAATTCCTACAGTTGCCTAGGTGACACATTCCCACGATAATTTTCTAAGTTATCAATATCAGCACAGGAAACAGTTTACGTTCTCATTTTGTTGTTGATAAGATTAATATTTCAAACTAAGCATTTCTTGTAGATAAAATATCAACCGCATACAATCAGTTGGTTGCAAAACAAAGTGTTATCTGTTTCCGTTTAAAATTGAATACAATCTTTTTTTTGTATACCACACAATCTACAAGTTACGACTTGTTGTTGACAGGAAACCTCATTGATAAGATTAATATTTCAAACTAAACATTTCTTTTATACGTAGATCGAATTCAAACAACCAAACTCGCAATCACTGATAACGCTATCTACCGATAACGTTATCTACCCGATAACACTAATTACATACACTGGATGCCGATCGCCAGACCGGGTGACTCACAATCACTGATAACGCTATCTACCCGATAACGTTATCTACCCGATAACAATAATTACAAACATCGGAGCACAGACCGGAAGTGACGTCACAGTTCCTGTCCCAAAGCGCGTCCACTGTATCTACTTACAAATCAAACAGATCCTTGCGTAATAAGCGGTGTTCGGTTATTATTCAGATTGCATTATTACTTGAAATGTTCATAACACACTACGATATATTGAGTGGTTAAAATTCGGTCGGATCGGAAGACATTGACTAGCACCAGTTTTCCGATTGTACGATATCAGATTTCACGGTATTTTCGGATAATTACTCTGATTGAGTTTATTCTGTCATATCACCCACCCTTGTATTAGCTATGAACGGAGTGCCCGGTAATTGTATGACAGTGTTAGATTTCATACACTTGTCAGATTCAGAATCTAGACGATTAGGGCTTATACTTCCGTTAGATCACAGCGTGCACAAACCCTAACTATCGTATCCACAATAACCCCTACATCCACGGCCGGGGTTTTTTAAAAGGAATAAGGGGTAATTACGATTCTCAATCACACAACCACCTCGACTTATACTTCCGGTAGATCACAGCGTGTACAAGTCGTTGGCGGTTTGGTCGTCTAGGATATACTTATACTTTCGGTAGATCACAGCGTGCACAAATATACCAAAGACAACCTTGTCGTTCAAACATACACACTATGTACACACCATACAATTACTTGAATATTCCAAATCACATGCGGATTCCAATCGTGCGTGGTCCGACCTATGATGGGATAAACTCAAGTATAACAATACAAATTACTGAAAGCTACAGAACTTGGATATCGTACAAACGTTACCAGTCATAAACTACGGAAATCAATATATCGTAATGCCCAAAAATATAAATTATTAAGGTATCATTTACCTTATGTAAAATTGACTTAAACGGAGCACTATTGTTAATTCAAATTTTAAATCTGACTCGAACTCGGATAATAATTGATTCACTCTAATAATAATCACACTTTATCGGTACTGGTTGATAATCAAAATCACAAAAGAGAGGACGATCTCTTGTCTATCATTACTTTCATATATTTTTGAGGTTCTGGTCAAGTCCGCACCACCAATTCCTTATTTTGTGACGACGCTCTTTTTAATTATGTCCCGAACAATGCTTGAAAATGACGGAATGGATGCAATTTCAAGTGAGCATGAATCCAATTCCTTCATTTGAATAATTACACTTATTCAAAAATTACGAAGATTAAGAAAAGAAACAATCACGGAATACACATTCAGACTTCACGCACATCTGTTGAAATAATGAACCGTTCAACCGGAATTTACGTGTAATATTCGTATTTACTACCTGATCCAAAATGAATGATATTTCAAAATTTTAAGCTTCGTTACACTGTTAAGGCAGTTCTTATAGCATGAAAAAATTCTAGAGCACTCTGGCGAGAATTTTGTGTTAGATTTGCTAGGTCTCTTAATAGTTTGGTTTCGGATCTTTTTTTTTCAAAAACAGAAATCAATTCAGCTTTAACATCGTGCCAATTATTTGAGTCAGTATAAATTGACAGGATATCATGAGCTTTGTCGATTAATTTATTTTCCATAGAAATGGTAATTAGTTTGTTCTGTATACAGTTTGCTTGTCCGTCACGGTGATCTTGATAGTGAGACACAATGACATCAACAGATTCAATACATTGTGGTAATTCATTTGGATCATTATTCAATTTCGGGATATAATCCAGATCTCTAATTTGTAATTGAGAGGGTGTCGGTACGGCCATGTTTTCCAAATTATCAAGTATAGACAATGGATCACTATTGAAGGTACTTGACTTGTTTGAAATATCTAGATTGGAAATATTCTTTATTAAAGAATCGATATCTTCCTTCGATAAATTAAAATCGAAGGATATATTGGAAACAGAGGAATCTCTGGGAATATCTGACATAAATCAATTCTGGAACACTTACAGTATTACAATCATTCTGCAACTCTTCGACTTTGATAATTCTAGGATTTCAGTGATTGTAGCAGGGCAGAAGTTCTTCCCTCGAAGACGTCTATGGAGTGGCTTTGGAGATTCACGACCAAACGTTTCTTCAATTCAATTTCTTGATTTTGTTACACCAATTTTTCGAGAAGCTTTGTAGATTTTCACGAAAAATTATCCTTTGCGACTGCGCCAGTTATATATGTGTGGGTTTTGATAGAAGTTTCCAATTAAAAGCAATATTAATTATTTAGAACTTTCACAATAACGTTGAGTAATTCAATGCAAGCGTGTTAAGTCTTATCTGAATACTGCCGGCTGCTGGATCGTTGATTCTAGTTAATTGATTATAAACTACATAGTAAGCATATTATAATAATGGAATAGTCCAGGCTACCTGAGGAGTATAAAGAATGATATATACATTTTAGAATGTTTCATATTTCGCCAAAAAATATTTTGTTTAATATTCTCATCGCTAGAATTTCTTTATCAATAACTATTCCAGAAATTCATTCCACACATCTTCATCAACTGTGATTCACTGAATTTGAAGGATTGACCGGAATTTTCTTGAATCACAGCAATGTTGGTTTCTTCTATACTTTGACTACTCGAGAGGAAAACCTATCATGTTAGGTTTTACAATAGCAAGAAATTCAAACACACACACTTTAATTGATTCTTCATAATTGAATCAATATCTCAGATATTTTGGAAACACATCGGAAAATACACAAGCTGATCAAATCTATCTGAACCTGTATCAATTCTCAAACACATTGAACAGGACAGGTTTGAATAGAAAATCATTTCAATTATAAGCATTGCCATTCTCATCTCTAATCGGATCACATAATTATACCATTGTACCTATTTAAGAACTCAAATGCCCATTATACCAAGTGCATAACTCATTAATTATTAGAGATTAATAATAATACAACAAATTTCAATTGAAATTATTAATTGAATTCTTCTATCTCACAGGTTGGTCGCAGCGCAGGAAGCGGCTCAGGAGGTGCAGCAGCTGGCGGGGGCCAGCGCAGCTGATAGAATGGGGGGCACCAGCACGGCAGGGGGGCAGGGGCCCACCTCGTTGTTCATCTTGTCTGAGGAGAATATCATCCGTAGATACACGCGCTTCATCATCGAGTGGCCATATCCTTTTCACACAGATTCTGGTAGATATAATTCTACTTTGTATTTTATAACTTTATTGCGATTTGTATTTAAATTCTCTCTTCACTCAGATACTTGATTCAATTGAAGTTGCAATCGTCATCATCTTTATTTAGGATGAACTCATATGGCCTACATGACGACATTACGGTAGTCTGTATATACATATTGTCGAATATAGTTCATTTTGCGTCTGAATGTATAGTGTATTGTATTCATGTTCGCATTTTTCTAGTCATACTCATACCAACTTGAGAATTATTGAAAGTGAAAACAGTATCATCTCCAATTCACTATCATTTTCCTGTACACGTATACCAGAAGTTGAGTTGATATTTTGTATCAATTTTACTCTCATACTATAGGGATAAACAATAACTTTATATACAGAATATAGTGTTGAAGTATTGAGGACACTCCATCTACCAAGTTGATATCACGTTTCTTAGCTTAGGCCACTGAGTAGCTGAAAGGACCTCAGTACTTCACCAGTATTTATAGTTGATACGACTTCCTGTTATAGTGTTATAGTATCAACAGTGTGAACTCTTTTATGATTTATTATATTACCGCCGTACTTGGCAGTATGAATAATCCGCAATACGATGTGTATTCATATTATGCCAGTATTGCATCATACCATCTATGAGTGCGGGTACTAATAAATGGTTGTGGTAGAGCGACTACAAATGTTAATAGTAGACAGAAAATGGAGTGGAATACTCGTTTCTGTTCGTTTCCAGTGTTTGATACACGTGCGTGTAAAATCGGTTAGGGTGTAGCAAGCATGAACTTTTTCTCATTCGATGCCTGTTCTGGGAGGTCTGGTATTGTTGCAAACTTGAGATGAATTAATGTTGTTTATTTTGATACAGGGATTTAGTTGTACATCCTCCATACTTTCGATAAATTCAAAAACTCAAGGATGTGCTATATGTAAACTTAAGTTGAAATCGCTGTGGAATGAATCACAAGCATTTGATATGTTTTTTTCACCACTGTCACAGAGGGTCTTATATGTGGAGGAACAATAGAATCGTGAAATATACGATAATCAGCAATCCGAGGAACTCATGTGTGAAGATCTTTCAGGGAACCATCCCCTATTTTGCTAGGATTTATAAATGATTACCGAAACGTGAATCAATCACTGACCCATTGTTGATTTAGAATTCCCGTACTCTGATACAAATTCTTCATTTTGATTCTGCCGAATCGGATACTGTCGCCGAAGACCAAATTTTCAAAGGTCAATTGACAATTCCATCTCCATGAATTTTTGGTCGTGTGTGCGTGTGTGTGTGCGTGCGTGCGTTCGTGATTTCATGCGTGTGTGCCTGTGTGCATGCGTGTCTGCGTGAGTGTGCGTTTGTGAGTGTACGTGTGCGTGTGAGTGTGCATCTACATGTGCGTATGCTTGACGTATGCGTATGCATGTGTGTAAATGCGCGTGTGCTTTAGCATGTACGTGTGCGTGTATATGTGCGTGTGCATGTGATTGAACGTGTGTGTGCGCGTGTGCATGAGCATGCGCGTGTGCTTGGGCGTGTGCGTGTGCGTGTATGTGTGCGTGTGCGTGTCAATGTGCGTGTGCGTGTGTATGGGCTTGTGCCTGTGCGTGTGTGTTTGTGTGTGCGTGAGCGTGTGCGTGTGCGTGTAGGTGTGCGTGAGCGTATGAATGCGTGTGTGTATTTATTTGTGTGGGTGTTGTGGCAGTATAAACTATCATGGTGAGTATATTTCAAACCATGAACTGTGATGTCTGTCTGTAAGGTCATGGTGTCTGTATGTTTAACGATGAACTGTCATGACTGACCTTGGGACTGATACGTGGAATGTCAGGTGTATGAACTGCTTCCATGGTTAGCTTTGGAACTATCCTTGTTTCAACGTTCCTTTGGATTAGTTGAAGAACTATTATAGATACCTGTCAATGTCACAGAGCCTAGAAGCAAAGCTGCGAGGAAATCACACTCAAATTTGAAAAAACATGTTTGATATTGTAGCTATCTCAGAATGAACACATGAACTATTAGGTCTATTTCCGAATACTCAGCGCCAAAGGACAACATTTATGAAGCATTTACGCCAAAAACCACATCCTAATTTCAGGTATATGAGTGATGAATGTTCATTTCTTGAAATTGCCAAAAATTTAATACTGTCAATGTTTTGGTTATACGATGGAAATGATAACTTTCGTATGGGTCAGAAATCATCAAAAGCGTCACAGGGAAGAAAATATTTAGGATAGTAGACTTCCGCGGACAGCTGATCTTGAAAAATCTTGTCTTCTGGATGGATTCCGCGTCACAATAGCTCGACGTGATGCCGACGTTCCGCCAACCATTACAGGTGGCATCTTCAGGGCAGGCTTGAGGCTTGAACTGAAACTTTCTGAAGAAGATATTGTTCACAATACGTTTAAGGCATGGTGAATAAAATGACTGTCAAATTCAGATATTAAAAATTTCGAGGAATTTGCGCAAGCCCATTTCAAATTAAAACATAATGAACTATATGAAACAACGCATGCCCATTCGAACTAGCAAAATAAAACATGGCGACTATTATATTATCATCATACAAACAAATATACAAATAATATTCCTTGACTGAAACTTGATATTATATTACGATCAAACAACCTGTTCACTCACAAAGCTGCTCTCATTTGTTTTTTTGAATTCAATTTCATGTAACATGTTGCTTGTAGAAATTGCCAATTCTGATTCACTATAGTTCGCAAAGAATGTTATATGTTATTATCTGGAGGAGACGTATAATGCAGATGAGGAAACATCCAACCTAGATATATTATTTTTGGAAAAATATGAAATTATCTAATACTGGACCTAATTGAGACTGAACAAAAATCAATTTATACTATAAATAGTATAACCTGAACTAAAAATCTACGAATATTCTGAAAAGAAACAACACGTCCCCGGCCGTCTCATTCTCACTACAATTGGAGAGCTAGATTTACTTCGTCAAGTAGATATGTCAAAGCTGTACCAGTGCATCGCACTACAAATGTCGCTACCCTCTCAGGTTCGATATGAGAGTGGCACCCCTCAACCATTTCGAAGTCACCATCTGTTATTGAAGTCTTTAATGCTCCACTAGCTGTGATAACTTATTTCGAGTGCCATGCACCACAAATGGTACTTTCCTCAGTAGGTGCCGACGAGGATGGTGGGGGTTGGTATGGCGGGGCCAGCTCCTATCATCTATTGTAAAAATATGAAGGAATGAGCATTCAAATAATTTGTTACGTTAAACGAATTGGGGCCGATTATTCACTGTTGGCTAGGGGCTGGGCGGTGGCAGGGGGATGGTGTGCTGGAGATGTCAATTTGTTGAATCCGTTGTGAAATATGGAAAAATTAGCATTTAAAGAAGTCAAAACAATCACATACATCGAATTAATTGGTGGTGTCGGCGTCGGCCGTGCTGATGATGTCAATGGAGAGGACGGTAATATTTCGAAACAACTATTATGAATTATACTAAATCGGTATTCGAATATTTCACATATTCCACCACTTCTGGTGGTTGCTTTTTCAGAAATCCGGAAAATAAATCGGCCGATTCTTCATCATTTAGATTCACTTGAAACGCAAGAAATCCAAATGACCCAGTTCGGGTCCGTACTCGGGATAATTACTGAAAAAATAACATCCTTTTACACTAGCTTATGACATATCGAGATGAATGATAACCTATTCAGCTTCCATCCAGGACAATATAACCATGGCGGACGATATAGAAGTGACAGACGAAGCTACAATCAAAAATAACTTCAAATGTTGCAAAAATAAACCTTTAACGTGTGCAGTTTGTATAAATTGTGGTGCAGCATATCACAGAAGCTGTCTAAATGGAAGAAAGTTTTCAATTATAGATGATGCAAGAATAAAATGTTGCGAACAAATAATTTCAAAGGACAAAACAACAACAAATACCAAAAACAGTGAGTACTTGGAAAAACTTTTATTAGAAAATAATTTATTGAAGAAATTATTGGTGGAGGTAGAAGATGAAAATATCGTACTAAAAGAATGCAATAATGCCCTGAAAGAAACTAACATTTGATGAAAAAAACAATGAACCAACGAGACTCAAATACTGAAGATCCCGCTAGTGATATTATCATTACAGGAATCGATAAATCAATAAAGAATAAGTTAACAGAAACCTACGCTTCTGCCACCAAACAACAGACGGCGCAAGAGTCGAATGCTTCAAGGAAAAATAGTTCAAATTTAAACAATAATGAAGATAAATCTCATCAAAACCACATCAAAAATATATCGAACGGCAAGAAAAATATTGAAAATAAAAATACAAAACATGAAACAATTGTAAATGCTGAAAATGATGTTGAAAAAATGGAATACAAACAAAACAGATATAAAAAGAAAAATATTGGAACAGGTAAAATCACAGAAGATAAAAATAATAAGGGATTTGCAGGAACGGAAAAGAGAGTACGGATTTATGTGCATCGAGTCAAAAGACATGTCGAGTCAGAAATGATTCAAGATTATATAAAATTGAAACAGGACTTCAAAAAGGAGTCTATAGATATTCTAGTAGAAGGGTTGCCTACAGAATCAACATTAAATAAATGTTTTTTGGTAACTGCACCTTTCCAATTCAAGGATAAACTATACGACCCTGCATTTTGGCCAATTGGAGTGGGAGTCAAAAGATTCAATTTTGAGAAATATAAGGACTTTCTAAAAAATGATAGTGCTTTTTTTTAGAAATAAGGAAAACTCGAAGGGTTTATCTAAAGATGTAAATAAAGAAGGTATACCAAACTGCTATCTCATTTGTCATCAGAATATACAAAGTCTTAGAAACAAAGTATCACATATCGAAGAATACATTAGTACATTGGAAAGCCTACTAATGACTATTTGTCTCACAGAGCACTGGGTTCAAATTAGTGAAGAAAGGACTATAAGAATAACAGGATATAAAATTGCTTCCATATACTCAGGAAATCAAAAGAAAGATGGTGGATCGTGCATATTTCTGGAAGAAAATGTGGAATATAGGGAACTAGAATGTATAAAACAAATGAGTATAGAACAAGATATTGAATGTACTGCTATACAAATACTATAAACAAAAACTATCATCATGTGTATTTATAGGGCTCCAAAAGGTAACATAGACGTATTCCTTACAACTTTAAGTGATATACTAGACTCAATACAAGTAAAAATTCTTGAACATAACATCATAATCACAGGTGATTTCAACATTAATTTACGCAAAGAACATAAATCTGAGAATAATAGTAGGGCTTTGATGAATCAATTAAAATCATACGATCTTCAACAAAAAATCTATGAATAGACAAGAACGACTAGGAATGGAGGATCGACAATCGATAACATAATCACAAGCAATGTAGATCTGAAAGCTGAAGTATATAAAAGCGACAGATGTGATAAAGAATAAACGAATCTATACCAATTCAAAAATGAACAAATTCAAAACAATATTATCCAGATAATCATGGGAGTCTATATATATGCAAGAAGACGTCAATACCAGTTATAATAATTTCCAATCAATTATGTGCTGTCTGATCAAACAAATTTTTCCGGAGGAACAAAACAAGAGAAACAATGATAAGTCACCGCCAAAAGGGATTACACCGGAAATAAGAACATCATGTGAGAACAATAGAGAACTTTACTATGACATGGTGAAAGGAAAAATCGATACAAATACCTATAAAGAATATGGAAGGAAACTGAAACGAAAGTTAGCAGCAGCAAAAAGGACATTCAACGAACAGCGTATACAAAAATCACAAAATCCACAAAAAACAATATGGAACATAATAGAGGAACATACATGCATAAATCAGTCAACATCATCCAATAAAATTTTTGACAAAGTTTCAGATGCAGTGTAACGAAGCTTAAATTTTGAAAGATTATTAATTTAGATCAGGCAATAAATACGGATGTTACATGTAATTTCAGTTTGAACATTTCATTATTTCAATAGATATGAATGAATTCCGAATGTGTAATCCGTTATTGTCACTTGTATAAATCTCCGTAATTTCGAATAAGTATAATTATTCAAATAGATGAATCAAATTCATGCGAACAACCTAAGAACTCCGAAAACACTTGTTTAGTCCGCCGAGAGAAACTACCGGAGCGTCATGTGCGCGAATTTTAGATCTATAAAGTAGCGTCACTTTTATACATTGTTCGGGGCATAAGTAAAAAACCCTGGGCACAAAATAAGGAATTGGTGGATCAGACCTGTCCAGAACCTCGGGAAACATATAGAAGCCGTGACAGTCAAAAGATCGCTCTCTTGTGTTTTTTTGAATTTCAAGTATAAATTAGTACCGCTGAAGTGTGATCATATAAGAATCAAAGTGAATTAAGTATCCGAGTTTGAGTCAGATTTAAACTGTGAAGTAATAATAGTGTTCCGTTTGAGTGAATTGTTTCAGAAGGTAAATGATAGCAAATAAGTTCATATTTTTGGGCATTACGATATATTGATTTCCGTTATTTATGATTGTTATTGTAATTGGTGAACGTTTGTACGATACCTGAGTTCCGTAGCATTCAGTAATTTTAATTGAAATAATTGAGTTTATCCCATTATAGGTCAGATCGCGCACGATTTGGATTTACGTGCAAATTGAAATATTCCAGTAATTGTATAGTGTATATAGAGTGTGTATGTTAGAACGACAGGGGCGTCTTTGGTATATTTGTGCACGCCGTGCTGATGCCGTGAGTATAAGTATATCATAGACGACCAAACCGCCAACAGTTTGTGCACGCCATGCTGATACCGGAAGAATAAGCTGAGGGTGGTTGTGTGATTGTGTTACGATTGAGAATCATAATAATTCCTTTAATACTATGAGAAGTCCTCGGCCGTGAATATAGGGGTTATTGCAGATAAGATGATTAGGGTTTGTGCACACTGTGTTGATACCGAAAGTATAAGCCCTAATTGTTTAGGTTCCGAATCTGTAAAGTGTATGAAGACTAACACTGTCATACAATTACTGGGAATTCTGTTGAAAGTTAGTACAAGGTTGGGTGAGGTGACAGAATAAATTTAATAAGAGTAATTAACCGAAAAATAGTAAAATCTGATATCGTACAATCGGAAAACTAGTGCAAACAATATTTTCCGAACCAACCGAATTAATAATCGAATATATCGTAGTGTGATTTGAACATTTCATTTATTAGTACTGCTATCTAAAATTTACCGAATACCGCTCATTACGCTGGGACCTGTTTGATTCGTACTTTTCCGCAAATTGATCATTCTGAATCATTTATCTACCGATCCCGTACCGCTGAATAGGAATTTAGTTACCGAACTTATCGTAGAGTGGATATCTTGAAAGAGTTTTCATTTACCGTTTGAGCTTCATTACATTTTTCGTCTGTGTGTAATTTTGTGAAATAATACCGTTCAATTGCATTTAAATTGATTATTCTGAAAGTGTATTTGTGTAAACTCAAGCCTCGCGCCAAATTTGTCGTTTTTGCTTATTTATTGTTAACTAACTTTCATTATTCATTCAATGTTTGTTCTAGAATTCTGTCTGTCACAATTTGCCATTGCTGATGGCCGCAATTGTTACGAATTATAAAGACATTTTACTGTGAAAAG
The DNA here is from genome assembly GCA_958510875.1 of Endomychus coccineus. Lineage (NCBI taxonomy): Eukaryota > Metazoa > Arthropoda > Insecta > Coleoptera > Endomychidae > Endomychus > Endomychus coccineus. The sequence continues at coordinate 21,248 of CAUEHT010000009.1, read as the reverse complement.
TGTGAAAAATTAAGGAAATAAATACACTTTGGATAACCGTCCTATGTTTCTTCAAGTGCGGAGCTTCCTTTGATATTTCATATTCCTGCAGCACTGTATGCCTATGGCATATCAGAGCAAGAACAGCTACGATAGTTCAATTTCATTTGAAACGTTTATGCTGCATTTGTCTCGAATGTTATGAAAACCCGAATCAAAGGAAATGAAAAATGCTAAATATTCGTGAATATTTGAAATTTGCAATAGAAGCCTTATGAGCAAATATATTAAATGAAATTTGGTGAAGAATGCTATTCTTTGTCTTCGCGAATCTCTCTTGATACAGAAATGGGAAACGTTTGAAGGAAATATTCCAAATGGGATCGTGAACATACCTAAGTTAATTTTAGATAACAGTATATTACGAAGTTTCCTACGAATTACGAAATCGTAGGTTATGTGAAAATGCTTATTGATAAATTTCTCATTACACTGCAAGAGAAGAAAGAGTTGCTAACTACTCTTATGGAACAAAATCCAGAACTAGTAAGAAAAAAATTACCCACAATAAGAAAGGAACTTGGAAATAGCGGAATTTTCGATAGGGAACAATTTAATAGAAGAGAATTACATGAATTGTTGAATGGTATAGATGATAGTAAAAAATAGATAAGTTATTCAAAGAAATCAGTAGCTTGGATATAGAAAAAGTCTGGAGAGAGCAAAAAGAGTTCGTTCTTCTGAAACAAATATATATTGCAGCGACAACTTATGGTGAAGATAGCAGTGCTTGTATACAAGGCACATGGAGCCAAATTATTAGTAGTATAAACGAAACTAGCTCTGAAATTATGGCACAATATGATCATCGTTTAGAAGAAGAACAAAACCTAGAAGCACGAAAATATGCTATCACAAAAGAAAACATTAAGCCACTACTGCAAGGTTTAGTTGATAGATTAATTCAATATGTCAAGGATAATCCAGAGTTGAAAGAAGTTTTGCAAAATCACTTATTATACTTAGAACATATCGATATTAATGATCCTGAGAATGTTACCTTTGAACAACAGAAAATTTTGTCAGAGGTAAATAAGTATTCTGGTAAGAATATTCGAGATGTTTTACCGAATTACAATAGAATTATTCCAATTAGAGGTGAATACGCTCTTCTTATAGAGGGATTGTTAGAGATAGAAGTAATGCAACACTTTGCACAAGAAGGTCAAAGCCCATTTGATGTAGAAGATAATAGTAACAGTTGTGCAACTATTAGTAACAGCAACACAGATGGAGAATTTAAAGATACTAATAGGTTGCCTATTATAGCTCTTTCTGCACTTGTAATAGTTGGAATTATTCCAGGAATAGCTATTGCAGTTCACTTAGAAATGCTAGCAATAATTACTTTCCATTGCACTTGATCATACAGAATATCTTGGCCCTACTGTAGAAATTATAGCAGGTGAAAAGGCTGGAATAATGAAACCTAATGTTCCTTGCGTAATAGCACCACAAGAAAAGTTGTGATGAGTACACTAGAATTCCATGCAATAAATAAGAAATCTCCTATATATAGAGGAAGTCTTGAATGGAATTGCAAAAAAATAAAACAACAAAATGGTTTTCCAATCAGCTATTCAATCAATAGAATTTCCTTTGCCATCTCTGAAGGGTGAACACCAAATAATCAATACAGGAAACGCCATTGCAGCATGTAGTATTTCAAGTGGAAAATATGGATTTGATATTGGCGAAGAGGATATCACTTCAGGTTTACAGCGTACTTACTGACCTGCACGACTAGAGCTAATAAAAGAGGGTAATTTAATTTCCCCACTACCGAAAGATTGGCAATTATTTTTAGATGGTGCGCACAATAATGACGGTGCTAGAGTGCTATCTCAGTGGGTGAAAGATAATTTTGCTGAAGGTATCTATATAATTCTTGGTGTTACTCGTAACAGAAATGTGGCAGAGTTCTTAGAGCACTTAAAGCCATATATCAAGCTACTATGTGCGGTTTGTGTTAAGTCTGAACCTAAAGCAACAAATACAAATTTGATTAGGGAAAAAGCCAATAACATAGGAATAAAAGCAGTTGAATGTGAATCAATTGGCGATGCAATATCGAGTCACATATTAAAAGCCTATCCGAAACGTCAAAACCAATTGGACTCTGGTTATACTTGACTGTAGCTACCCTAGGGACAAGGCTATCTTTAGATAGCATAGTGACAAGCCTTGTGGAGAGGACCCTAGCAGAAGTCCTCAAAGGAGTTAACCTTTAGAAAATCTGGCGCCCTAGGATTTGAAATAAGCACTTTACCGAAAAGTCGCAAGGTCACGTTATAAAATGGCGCCCGAGCAGGGACTTTTGAAAATAGACCGAAGTGGAATTTTTTTGTTGTTGTTGATTCCGAAAAATAAAGTGTTAAATAATTTATTGCAATTGAACCGGTAGTCCGTTTTGGATGAAATTTCAGAAATATTGTGACAGAGAAAAAAAGCTTATAGCCTCCGACGTTTCGAATACGTTTTCGATCCATCCCCAGGAGTTTGTTTTTGAATTTTGTAAATTTGGAAAAGTTTTGACAGAGAGTGTTTACCAAGGTTATTCAGTTAAATTTGTTTTCCGATCCGCCCCCCCGTTTCAGGGGAAACATTAAGTTTTTAGCAGAGAATCTGACTGAAAAATCGATTGTTCTGTGAGGTGTAGAATTGTTAACTACACCTCAATGTTTTGCCCAAATTTTGATTTTTGCCCTTATTTTGCCCTTTGATTTTATCAGTCAATCGTGACCCGGATTGGGCAAGTCATAGCTCCTTTACAAGTAAATCGATACCAAGGAAGCCGTTGGTAACATTTTTGGGCGGATTGGCTCAACCGTTTTGGAGTTACCTCCCGAAATCAAAATTACGTTGCCCAAATCGGGGCAAGTGATTTGATTGCTCCTGCCTTAATGGAAGGAAGGTGTGGACTGGTTTTGGTCACCGCACACTCTTCCGTTACCTACCCCTCAAAAAAATAATTTATTTTTGGGGTTGAAATTTTTGATTCTGAATTGGATTGGATAATATGGAGTTCTCAATTTGAAAAAAATTGCCCAATCGTGGTCAACTGGAGAGGACAGTCAAACAAAAGCAACTGGAGTAGACTCAAAAGTTAGCTGGGTCTATTCACTAAAGAAGGAACAGCTTCAGGAAATCCTGAACAATTATAGTATTGATAATACTGGAACCACCGATGATTTACATAGGAGATGCGTAAGGGGGATCCGCAAAGGGACGATACGCCCACCCCGTGGGCTACTAGACGCTCTAGCTAGTACCATGGCATCTCTTACAAACGCGATATCTACAGAAGTAGCATTGAACACAACACCTACATTCAGCCATGCAGGTGTTGCGTCAAGACCGGCAATAAGGAGCACACCGAGGATACAGCCGTCGTATTGGTCAACTACGTCCACTACGAATACAGTGACATACACGAACACTGTGGTAATGACGGCACCACCGATCCAAACGCCGATCTATTCTTCCCCGCCGAATCCTATGAACCCTCCGAGTTATAGGACCACGTCGTCAGAAGCGACACCGGCGTGGATGCAAGCACCGACCGTTCCGCAATTACCGATTGTACCCCAGCTACCATTTGTTCCGCAAGCCCCTAAGATTTCACATGTACCAAATGTTCCGCAAGCACCTGCCCAATATGTTCCGGTTACTGTTATTCAGCAAGGGTACAATATTCCGTTCAGTCATATTCAGCAAGTACCGGGATTTAATTTTCGAAATCCGAACAGTGCTCCGAGACCCCGCTACGTTCCTGGAAAGACTGGATGAGATAGCCATGCAGCTGGACACACCAAAGGACGCATTGTTGCTGTCTTTACCGGAAGTGTTGGAGGGAACAGCGTTATTGTGGCATCGCAATAACCGTCATCGTTGGACAACATTTGCAGATTTCAAGAGGGATTTCGTAATATTTTTCATGGAAGCCAATTACCACATTGATCTGGAGGTACAGATCAGCCGCAGGCTCAACGCATGAATGAGAGCGCCGCTGCATATGTTGTGGATATACAAACGCTTATCAAGAGACATGGTGCAATGACCGCAGAACGGGAATTGTTCTGGTTGCACCGAAATTTATTGCCGGAATATAAGCAATTTATCCGGCAAGGGACTTTTAACGACGTGCCGTTGTTAATGCTACAAGCAAAAGAATATGAGAATCTGCAGGCTGAGCAGAAACTCATGCAGAAGAGGATTTATCCAGTGTCAGTGAAGGCACAAATTCCCAGTCCAACAGTAAGGACTATGGAGCCGCAGGGTAGACAACCTGCACCTGAACCGTCATCGTCAGTCAAGTCCGGGATACCGAAGATCCCTGAGCAGACTTGTTGGGATTTTGGTCTCCGCGGCCGCTTCAGGACGCAGTGCCCTACCAGGCTGAAGTCGAGTACCGCAACACAGCCCATCTCATGTTGGAGATGTGGGGAAACTGGGCATAGCAAGAATAATTGTCGGAATCCACCGAAATTATTTTGCTCGAGATGACGCCGCCCTGGGATAATGTCGCGTGATTGTCCGTGTTCGTGACAGGGAAACGTCCGCGGGACTGCGAGGTAGCAAGACCGAAGCAGATCCCGGTTGAACAGGCCTCAACGAGGGAAGTGAAAACCGCTCACCGCACCACTGTTGTAAACCGCACCGCGGATAAGGAGTCCGCCGGTTTCGTTGAAAATACCGTTAATTGTAATACCGATAATACCAATAATAAACCGAAATTACCGAATAACTGTAAGAGTGAAATCGAAGTAGATACCGCTATAGAGACGAAAAACAGTAAAGTGAAAAATGAGAGCGTTCTAGCGCCGTGTGATGAAAGAATAATTTTTAAAAATACCGCTGTTAGGTTATGTAAGTATTCCGGGTTAAAACCAGTCCCCATTAAGGCCGTAGGCACTAGGATGGCCAATGGTAGTTTGGTTCCTAGTACTACCGCGTACCGAATCTCATTGTATTTTGGATGCGGTGAGATTGAAGCAGAGTTTGTGCATTTACCGTCGTTATTATCGGATACGATAATAGGAACGGAGATTTTGAGCTCCGGTTTGTTTAAAATACATCTACCATCCGCTGGGGTGTATTATAAAGACAATTTGATTGTGACAAATTGTGAGAAAGTTTCCAATGAAGCTAGTTCCGGACCGAAGGCAGTCAAACGTGTGCGCTTCTGTGATGAAGCGGAGACACAACTAGCAAAATTGTCAAAAACTGAACAGGATAGACTGAACCGATTTCTGGAAACAGAAATGAGATATTTTGAAGGAATTCAAGGAACCACGCCACTGGTTCATCACGAGATAAAATTGACAAAGACCGATCCGATAAAGCAGCGTTACCGACCGCAGAATCCGAGGATGCAAGCAATCATCAACGAGGAAGTTGATCGAATGCTGGCAGAGGAAGTCATCGAGCCGTCAAGTAGTCCGTGGAGTTCACCCGTTGTGGTGGTGAAGAAGAAAGATGGCAAACCGAGATTTTGCATTGATTTGGGGATGATAAACAAAGTCTCCGTGAAAGATGCATATCCACTGCCTTATATGAGTGCCATCTTGGACAAACTCAGGCGAGATAGATATATTACTAGCATTGACCTGAGCAAGGGTATTGGCAAATACCGCTGACACCGGAAAGTCAACCAATCACAGCATTTACTGTACCAGGCCGTGGCTTATTCCAATTTAAGGTAATGGCCTTTGGTTTACATTCCGCACCGGCAACATTTCAGAGGCTAATGGATACCATCATCGGACCAGATATGGATCCACAAGCCTTTCCTTACTTGGACGACATTATTTTTCTGGGGGAGACGGTCGAGGAACACCTCACGGATTTGAGAGAGGTTTTCCGGCGATTAAGGAAAGCTAATCTGAAGATAAACCAGGAAAAATGCCAGTTCTGCCTCACGTCGATAAAGTATTTAGGCCATGTAGACACCGCCGAGGGTATTCATACCGACCCTGAGAAAATCGAAGCTATCCAGCAGATTCCAAGCCCGTCTACAGTGAGGGCACTCCGGTGTTTCTTGGGAATAGCTTCGTGGTACCGCCGTTTCATACCGTCGTTTTCCAAAATTATCAGTCCGTTAACAGTCTTATTGAAAAAGCATCGACGTTGGAGTTGGGGAGAGGAGCAACAAGTCGCGTTCAACAAATTGAAAGATATGTTGACCAGTGCCCCGTGTTGGTTCCGGGTTAATAATAGGCCAACGGTGAAACCCGCCTGGGGTAGGAGTCCCCTGAGAGGAGTGTTGAATCGTTTGGCTGATGCCCTGTCCCGCGATCCGTTACCGATCAAGGAGGAAACAAATGACAATCAAGAGTTATTCGTGCTGAATGACCTCGTGAATTGTAACTGGTACAATTCAAAGAAAGCCGAAGTTGAAAAGAGTCCAGAAGCGTATCCGGATTATTGTATGAAAGATAATCGGTTGTACCGCCACTTCTGGGACTCGAATGACTTGTCCGAACCGGAAATGAGAGATCCGTGGGAGCTATGTGTTCCGAAACCGCTCCGGTTGGACTTTCTGGAAGAAAAGCATGACAGTCCGACTGCAGGACATTTAGGTATTGCCAAGACGATTGCGCGAATATCCCACAAGTATTATTGGCCGGGGATGTTCCGCGATATAGCAAAGTACGTGCGTGGATGTACGCAGTGCCAAGCTATCAAAGTGTCTCAACAGCAGAAGCCTGGATTCATGCAGCCAACCGTGAATCAGTTTCCTTGGAAATGTGTAAGCACCGATTTGGCAGGACCGTTACCAAGATCCGCCAAGGGAAACAATTTTATTCTTGTCATGCAGGACTGTTTTACGAAGTGGGTACAGTGTAAGCCGTTGAGAATAGCTACCGCTCAGGCTGTAACTCAAGCCCTCTACGAGGAAATCATAACTCGTTTTGGTTGTCCGGAAACCGTTATCAGCGAGAATGGGACGCAGTACGAAAGTAAAATTTTCAAGACACTCATGAAGGAGTTTGGAATTAAGCACCGCCTCACTCCTACATATACTCCACAATGCAATCCCGTGGAGAGAACAAACCGGACTTTAAAAACCATGATTGCACAATTTTGCAATGGAGACCACAGAAAATGGGATAAGTTTCTAACCGATTTTCTATTTGCCCTAAATTCTGTCCCACATGAATCCACCGGATTTTCACCTGCCTTTCTGAATTTTGGCCGAGAACTTGAGGTACCAAATTCGATAGTCCGTTCCTTTACCGCTCCGGTGGAGACCGAGGGAAATATTCCGACCGATCCGAATCGTGAACAGATTTCAGAACATCGAACTAGATTAGACAAATTACGCGAAACTTTCAACTGGTCCGTATCCAGTTATCCCCCCGTGCTTTTACCCACCAAAGCCGTTATTACAATCTCCGTCGTCGAGATTGGCGTTGTCACGTGGGTGATAAAGTAATGAAGGTAGAGCATCACCTGTCTTCTAGTGTTCGACATTTTGCCGCTAAATTGGCTCCAAAATATACCGGTCCGTTTACGGTAATCAAAGTAATTTCTCCGGTCATTTACTACCTGAAAGGCGAAGATGGCAAGCAAGTGAAACGAGTTCATGTCAAAGACCTGAAGCCTTATAACGTTCCTGGCATTCCGGAAAGTTGACATGAATTGAGGTACCGAAAAATATAGATACCGATGGACAAAATGTCAGTAGCAGTATAATTACTTATTTGGATCCAATGTTCACAGGGAAATAATATGTCAGATGAACCGTTCGATTTTACTGAGATAGTGCTGGACGAAGCACTGCAAAATATGGTGGATCCGTCGTTTGAGTGTCTCCGGCGTATGTCAGTCCTTTCCATAGAATCCGCATCAAGTCCCCATCCTTTGGAAATCCAATCCTCACCGAATACACCGGAACATCTGGAAGATCAACCAAAAACAAGCATGTTGGAGGCCTCATCATCTCTGCCGAAACTGGAAGAGGTACAGTCCGAACCAGAAGCTATGAAAATCCCAGCTGTTCCGACGACCCAGACGCACCTGGAACCGATCTACCAGCCCGTCCAGTTGTGGGAATCATGTTGGCGCTGTGGATACCCAGGACACCGGAGAGGAAGTTGCAGCCGGATGATGCGTCTATTTTGCTCACGTTGCAGGAAGATAGGCGTAATGTCAAAACTTTGTAGTTGTCCGAACACTCTCTCCTCGATGAAGATCCGACACGAAGACCAGAACAGGCAGAGACAGCAGTTACCGGCCCCCTCCGATGTGGCAAGAGGAAAATGCATATCCTGCTATAAACCAGCCATTGTAGTGCCACCGAAATCACGGTGCGTACGCTGCCGAACGTGCCCATGTCAGCGAAATCTATGGTAAGAAGAAGAAGTTGTCCGTTTTCCGATCCGATGAAGAAGTCAAGTTTTTCCGTTTGAATGAAGAAGTTTTGTTTTCCGTTTCCAAATTAGGTTTTCTATTCCGAAGCAGTTTTGAGTTTTCCGTACCGATGAAGCAGAAGTTTTGAGTTCCGTTCCGAAGAGGAAGAAGTTTTAAGTTTTTTTTTCGTTCTTAAGAAGAAGTCAAGTTTTTCCATTATGAGGAAGAAGTTTTTGTATTTCTGTTCTGAAGCAGAAGTTTTAAGTTCCATTCCGAAGAAGAAGTTTTAAGTTTTCCGTTTTAAAGAAGGAGTTTTGTTTTCCATGCAGAAGAAGTTTCAAGTTGTTCGACCCGAAGAAGAAGTCAGTCTTCCATTCTGAAGGAGAAGTTTTCCGATCTGAAGAGGTTTTAAGTTTTCTATTCCGAAGAAGAAGTTGGCCATTCCAAAGCAATCTTCAAGTTTCCCCTCCGAAGATGTTTCAAGTGTCCGTTCCGAGAAAGAAGTTCTACGTTCCGCAGAAGAATTTTATGTTCCAAGTAAGATATTGCTATTCCGCGATGTTCCCGACGAAGGAAATTCAAGTTTTAACGTCAGGTTAGGGTATCTTACCTTTGTATTAGATTTTTTTTTTGGTATGAATTCTCAAGATGGGAATTGAGAAATGAAAGAATCAGATTCTTTCATTTTTAACCGAACTTAGGGGAGGACGTAACAAAGCTTAAATTTTGTAAGATTATTTAATTTAGATCAGGCAATAAATACGGATGTTACATGTAATTTCAGTTTGAACATTTCATTATTTCAATAGATATGAATGAATTCCGAATGTGTATTCCGTGATTGTCACTTGTATAAATCTCCGTAATTTCGAATAAGTATAATTATTCAAATAGATGAATCAAATTCATGTCCGTTCAAAATTGAATTTCATTCCGATAAAATATGTTGCAAAAACAGGGGCCTGGAGAGCTACCGCTTCAAACTTTGTGCAGCCTCATGTATAAAAAGGGCGAACAACCTAAAAACTCCGATAACACTTGTTTAGTACGCCGAGAGAAACTACCGGAGCGTCATGTGCGCGAATTTTAGATCTAAAAAGTAGAGTCACTTTTATACATTGTTTGGGGCATAAGTATGAAACCCTGGGCACAAAATAAGGAATTGGTGGAGCAGACCTGTCCAGAACCTCGGGAAACATATAAAAGCCGTGACAGTCAAAAGATCGCTCTCTTGTGTTTTTGAATTTCAATCAGTGCAGTTACTCTCTTGTGTTTTTTTGAATTTCAAGTATAAATTAGTACCGCTGAAGTGTGACCATATAAGAATCAAAGTGAATTAAGTATCCGAGTTCGTGTCAGATTTAAACTGTGAAGTAATAATTTCGTTTGAGTGAATTGTTCCAGAAGGTAAATGATAGCAAATAAGTTTATATTTTTGGGCATTACGATATATTGATTTTCGTGATTTATGATTGTTATTGTAATTGGTGAACGTTTGTACGATACCTGAGTTCCGTAGCATCCAGTAATTTGAATTGAAATAATTGAGTTTATCCCGTTATAGGTCAGATCGTGCACGATTTGGATTTACGCGCGATTTGAAATATTCCAGTAATTGTATAGTGTGTATAGAGTGTGTATGTTTGAAAGACAGGGGCGTCTTTGGTATATTTGTGCACGCCGTGCTGATACCGGAAGTATAAGTATATCATAGACGACCAAACCGCTAACAGTTTGTGCACGCCGTGCTGATACCGGAAGTATAAACTGATGGTGGTTGTGTAATTGTGTTACGATTGAGAATCGTTAATTTTGATAATTGATAAAGAGATTTTTTATCTATAAATAAATTTACAATTTATTGCCTAATTTCAGCCACTTTATCGAATAAGTGACTATTTTCTACAAATCATAAAGATATTGGAACTTCATAGTTTATATTTGGTTTATGAGCTGGTATATTAGGAACTTCCTTAAGAATAATAATTCGTTTAGAATTAGGTAATACAATACAATTAATTGGAAATGATCAAATTTTTAATGTAATTGTTACTGCTCATGCTTTTGTAATAATTTTTTTTATAGTTATACCTATTATAATTGGAGGATTTGGAAACTGATTAGTGCCTTTAATATTAGGAGCTCCAGATATAGCTTTTCCTCGAATAAATAATATAAGATTTTGACTTCTTCCCCCCTCTTTAACATTATTAATTTTAAGAAGAATTAGAGAAAGAGGAGTAGGAACAGGTTGAACTGTCTACCCTCCATTATCATCAAATATTGCACACAGAGGTTCATCTGTAGATTTAGCAATTTTTAGATTACATTTAGCTGGAATTTCTTCAATTTTAGGTGCAATCAATTTTATTACAACAGTCATTAATATACGACCTACTGGAATAACTTTAGATAAAATACCTTTGTTTGTCTGATCTGTTTTTATTACTGCTATTCTTTTACTTCTTTCATTACCAGTCTTAGCTGGTGCAATTGCTATACTTTTAACAGATCGAAATTTAAATACTTCTTTTTTTGATCCTGCAGGAGGTGGAGATCCTATTTTATATCAACACCTCTTTTGATTTTTTGGTCACCCTGAAGTATATATTTTAATTCTTCCAGGATTTGGTATAATTTCTCATATTATTAGTCAAGAAAGAAATAAAAAAGAAACTTTTGGAACTTTAGGAATAATTTATGCTATATTAGCAATTGGACTATTAGGATTTGTTGTCTGAGCTCATCATATATTTACAGTAGGAATAGATGTTGATACAAGTGCCTACTTTACTTCTGCAACTATAATTATTGCTATTCCTACTGGAATTAAAATTTTTAGTTGACTAGCTACTCTTCACGGAACTCAATTAAAATTTACTCCTTCTTTACTTTGATCTTTAGGTTTTGTTTTTTTATTTACAATTGGAGGATTAACAGGAGTTATTTTAGCAAATTCTTCTATTGACATTATTCTTCATGACACTTATTATGTAGTAGCACATTTTCATTATGTTCTTTCAATAGGAGCAGTATTTGCAATTATAGCTGGAATTGTTCAATGATATCCTTTATTTACAGGTTTATATATAAATAGTAAAATATTAAAAATTCAATTTTTTATTATATTTATTGGAGTAAATTTAACTTTTTTCCCTCAACATTTCTTAGGATTAGCTGGTATACCTCGACGATACTCTGATTACCCAGATGCTTATTACATATGAAATAAAATTTCATCAATTGGATCTATAATTTCAACAATTAGAATTTTATTTTTTATCTTCATTGTTTGAGAAAGTATATTTTATAAACGTTATATTAATTCTTCTTCAAATATATCATCTTCAATTGAATGACTTCAATCTTTTCCTCCTACTGAACATAGTTATTCTGAATTACCAATGCTAAATAGAAATTTCTAATATGGCAGAATAGTGCATTGGACTTAAACCCCAATTATAAAAGAATTTCTTTTTTTTAGAAATAGCAACTTGAAAAACTACAATACTTCAAGATAAAACAACTAATTTATTTCCATGACCACACCCTTCTAATTTTAACAATTATTGTAATTTTAGTAAGTTATTTAATATTAAGAATTCTTTTTACTTAATAAATTTTCTTATCGATTATTACTTGATGGACAAATAATTGAATTAATTTGAACAATTACTCCTGCTTTAATTTTAATTTTTATTGCTTTACCTTCTTCACATTTAATTTATATTTTAGATGAAGTGAATAATCCATTAATTTCTATTAAATCTATTGGTCATCAATGATATTGATCTTATGAATACTCAGATTTTAAAAATATTGAATTTGATTCATATATAAACCCAACAAATTCTATAAAAAATTTTAATTTTCGTTTATTAGAAGTTGATAATGGAATAGTTTTACCTTTTAACTCTAAAATTCGTTTAATTGCATCTTCAAGAGATGTAATTCATTCATGAACTATTCCTTCTTCAGGAGTAAAAATTGATGCATCACCCGGACGTTTAAATCAAATAAGATTTTCTTTAAATCAATCAGGATTTTTTTTTGGACAATGTTCAGAAATTTGTGGAACTAATCATAGATTTATACCTATTATAATTGAAAGAATTTCACCAAAATATTTTATTAATTGAATTTATAATAATTCATTAGATGGCTGAAAGTAAGCATTGGTCTCTTAAACCACTTTATAGTATTTAACAATTACTTTTAATGAAAAATTTAGTTAATGTATAACATTAATTTGTCAAATTAAAATAATTAATTATTTAATAATTTTTAATTCCTCAAATAGCACCTATAAATTGAATTAATTTATTTATTTATTTTGTAATATTATTTATTATCCTAAACTCAATTAATTATTTTAACTACTTGAAAATACCAAACTTAAATTCAAATTTAGTTTCTAAAATATTAAAAAATAACTGAAAATGATAATAAATTTATTTTCATCTTTGATCCTTCTACAAATATTTTATCTTTAAATTGAACTAGATCCCTTATTATTTTTTTAATTATTCCTCAAATATTTTGATTAATTCCTACTCGATTTAATTATATTTTTAATAAAATTTTTATTTCTTTAAATAATGAAATAAAAGTTTTAATACCAAAAAATAATTTCGGAAGAACCTTAATTTTTATTTCATTATTTATTTTTATTCTTGTAAATAATTTTATAGGATTATCTCCTTACATTTTCACAAGATCAAGACATATATCTTTTACTTTGTCTTTAGCACTTCCTTTATGATTAAGATTTATAATTTTTGGATGAGTAAGAAATACAAATCATATATTTACACATTTAGTTCCACAAGGAACTCCTTTATTAATACCTTTTATAGTATGTATTGAAACAATTAGAAATATTATTCGACCTGGTACTTTAGCTGTTCGACTTTCAGCTAATATAATTGCTGGTCATTTACTTTTAACGTTATTAGGCAATACAGGATCATCAATATCTTTAAGACTAATCCCCATTCTTATTTTAGTTCAAATTTTATCACTTGGACTAGAATTAGCAGTAGCAATTATTCAATCTTATGTTTTTACAATTTTAAGAACTTTATATTCTAGAGAAGTAAAATAATGTCAAATAAAAATCATCCATTTCATTTAGTAGATTTCAGTCCTTGACCAATTTTAGGCGCAATTAATGCTTTTATTTTAATAATAGGAATTATTAAATGATTTCATTTAATAAATATAAATTTATTTTTTCTTAGATGAATTATTATAATCTTAATTATATTTCAATGATGACGAGATATTACACGAGAAAGAACTTATCAAGGTAATCATACATTAGTAGTAACTTTAGGTTTACGATGAGGAATAATTTTATTTATTACATCAGAAATTTTTTTTTTTATTTCTTTCTTCTGAGGATTTTTTCATAATAGATTATCCCCAACTATTGAATTAGGAATAATTTGACCTCCAAAAGGAATTAATCCTTTTAACCCTATTCAAATTCCTCTATTAAATACTTTAATTTTATTATCTTCAGGTCTTACAGTTACTTGAGCTCATCATAGATTAATAGAAAATAATATAAAACAAACTAATCAAAGTTTATTAATTACAGTCATTTTAGGTATTTACTTTTCTCTTTTACAAGGTCTTGAATATGTAGAATCACCTTTCACAATTGCCGATTCAATTTATGGATCTTCTTTTTTTATAGCTACTGGATTTCATGGAATTCATGTAATTATTGGAACTTTATTCCTATTAACTTTTTTAATTCGAAATTTATTTAACCATTTTTCAATAACTCATCATTTTGGATTTGAAGCTGCAGCTTGATACTGACATTTTGTAGATGTAGTATGATTATTTTTATATATTTCAATTTACTGATGAGGTAGATATTTATATAGTATAAATATTATAATTGATTTCCAATCAAAAGATCTTTTTTAAAGTATAAATAATATTTACATTAACTTTTACAATAATTTTATTTTTTTTAATTAGTAATATTTTAATAATATTATGTAATTTTATTTCAAAAAAATCATTTTTTGATCGAGAAAAAAATTCACCTTTTGAATGTGGTTTTGACCCTAAAAACTAAGCTCGTCTTCCTTTTTCTTTACATTTTTTTTTAATTGCAATAATTTTTCTAATTTTCGATGTAGAAATTACTTTAATTCTACCTTTAATTTTTTCATTAAAATTATCCAATTTATTAAATTTTTTACTAATTACTATAATTTTTTTAATAATCTTAATTCTTGGAGTTTTTCATGAATGAAAACAAGGTGCTCTAAATTGAATTTAGGATAATAGTTAATTATAACATTTAATTTGCATTTAAAAATTATTGAAATTCAATTTATCTTAAATAAGAAGCAAAATTTGCATTTAGTTTCGACCTAAAATTTTGATTTTTACTAATCCTTATTTATATATATATATATATATATATATATATTTGTATGTTTTCTTGGTATATTGGTTCGTATATATACTGATAATGAAATAAAAATTCTGCTTTGACGTTTCGACAATGTTTATTGCCTTTATCAAAATTGTTGAATTGAATTAGTGTTTCCATGTAATTTAGAAAAGAATAGATGATTTCGATTAATGAAATGCGTCTGCAGCCGACTTGTGTTTTAAGATCCAATTAAAACTGCAGAAAACATTGGATCGGTTGTGTGTGAAAGAGTAATGTATGGCTAACTACAATTTGAAATAGATTGAATTTGATTAAATACAAGACATTCCAATATTGTACAATTATAAATATCTATGAATTATTGAATGAATTAGTTATTCTATGATAAGCATTTCAGATCTATCATAACTATTCAAGTTTAAGATAATTCTATGGAATTTAATCTCAAAATTGTTACTCTATAGTGTCATAGTTAAATAATACTTCATCTTTTTTAGGTTGAATTTTAAATAGACAAATGGAAAGTGGCACTTCAAATTAATAAAATTTTGTTAAGTTTGAATTAGATTATTGTACAGTTTCGAAAGATTGGAATCTATTTTGTCATTTACACAATTGTTCTTTTTAATTTGAATAGATTCTAATATCAAACGTTTGTTGTCGTTTGTTTCAATATTTAAAATTTTTGTATTGTTGTAGTCGAAAGTATGGTTAGTGTCTTTCACATGTTTATTGAGCGCAGTTGATGAATTTTTGGTATATTTGTGGCCATTTAATCTTTTTTCGAGGTATTGTGAAGATTGGCCAATATATACCTTTTCGCAATCTTTGCAAGGGATGGAATAAACAGTATGGGTTATTTTTTTGAAAGGTACGCTGCTTTTTAATTTTGTAAAGAGACTTTTCTGATTTAAATAATTCTTATGACATATATGTAGGTCATAAGGTTTCACTATATTACAAATTTTCTCTGAAAGTCCACTAATATATGGTAGTGATATGTAATGCCTATCATTAGTTTTCTCATTATTGGTATTGATTTCACCAAATGAGTTATAAAATTTATGAATTTTGTCTTTAGTTATCGAATTTACTAAATCAATGGGATAACCATTTCTTATTAAAGTTTCTTTTGTTTTTGTAATAGATATAGTTCTCAGTTCAGGAGAACTTAGTCGAATAGCTCTATCTATTAGATTTATAATAACATTTTTCTTATATTTTTTAGGTATATTAGAATTGAAATTAGTATACCTTCCTGACCAAGTAGGTTTGGTATACCATTTTGTTAGAATTTTGTTATCATTTGATTTTCTTACTAAAGTTAAATCTAAAAAATTTATTTCATTATGATTTTCTAATTCAATCGTGAATTGTAACTTATGGTGAAAGGAATTGAAAGAATTCAAAAATTCATTACATTTGTTTTCAGGGATTGCAGCAATACAATCATCAACATATCTTTTGAAGAAGGCTATATTATAATTTAGTTGAGATACTACTTTTTCTTCAAGGAATTCCATTACTATTTGGGCTATGATACTTGATATTGGAGAGCCCATTGCACAACCATCTAATTGTTTATAACAATCATCTTTATATTGTAAAAAATTAGCAGTGAATGTATATTCTATAGCTGTTAAGAACTCATTCATAGGTAAATTTGTATATAGTTTTATTTCATCCCATTTATTTTGAATTATTTGTTTAGCTAATTCTAAAGGGATATTTGTATATAAAGATGTGACATCTAGTGATACTAAGATATAGTTTTTAGGTATCGTAATTTTGTTAATGAATTCCTTGAAATCCCAAGAATCTTTGATGTAAAACTCATTTTTGTAAGCTATGTTTTTTAGTATGTTGGATAAGTATTTAGCCATTTCATAAAAAGGTGATTGAATGCTGCATACTACAGGTCGCATCGGTATATTAGGTTTATGAATTTTGGGTAAACCATATATTTTTGGAGGATGAGCATTATGTATCGTTAATTGTCTATGAATGTATTTTGAAATATATTTCTTTTCAAACCATTTTTTTACTAAGTTATTATTTTTAGTTTGGTAAATATTAGTTGGGTTGTTATTTAGTTTCTTATATACTTCAGGATCATTCAACATTGTAGACATTTTATCCTCATATTCATTTGTGTCCATGATAACAGTTTTATTACCTTTATCTGCTTTTAAGATAGTGATTTGTGGGTTAGATTTGATGAATTGTTTGGTTTCTTTGAAATTTTTGATTGATTTGTTATTTTTATTATTAAATTTATTATTTTTAACTGTTTGTTTGAAATTAGTTATTGTGTTTATACATTTAGATCTTATTTCATTTGCTATTTGAGTAGGTTTTTTAGCAATTTCAGTTTCAAGTGAAGAAATTATGTTATTGATAGGTATTTGTCTTTCGTTATATAGAGTATTACTAAATTTCTCACCGAGAGCTAAAGTATCTATTACATTTTTTGGAACATTTGTTTGAGATAAATTCATTAGCCAATTATTATCAACTATGAGATCTCTTTTGTTATTGTTATTTAATTTATTTATTTTCTCAATATTTCTATGCTTAATTTTATTAAAGTTTTTTTCAAATTTTTGAGTTTCTAATTCTAAATACGTATTGTAGATTTGGGTAGGTAGGATATTTTTTATTGTAGATTTGGTTCTGCTTATGTTATTTTCAGTTTGTTTTACGTTTTTACAAGTGTCAGATATTAAGAGGTTTAATACTTTTAATTGAAACGTTTCTTTGAATTGAAGATAAGTATTATCTAAGTACTCACTATTGAAAATGATGTGATTATCATTGATTTTTAAAAATTTTGGTATTATTCTTAAACTTTTTAGTCGTAATAAGTATATTTTCCTATTTTTTTGATTGGCGAAGGTATTCATCATTTTTGAGAACGTTTTCAATAATTGGACGGTGTAGAATCCATAATCTTCTTCAATTTTCTTATAAAAAGCCATGATTATTACGATGTATGTATATTGATGTTGAGAGTAGTGTATTCTTGAAAAATAAAAAACCTATTTCTCCAGGCCAAATTATTCTTTTGTTGATATTCTTGAACCATTTGTAATATTTGTATGTTTTCTTGGTATATTGGTTCGTATATATACTGATAATGAAATAAAAATTCTGCTTTGACGTTTCGACAATGTTTATTGCCTTTATCAAAATTGTTGAATTGAATTAGTGTTTCCATGTAATTTAGAAAAGAATAGATGATTTCGATTAATGAAATGCGTCTGCAGCCGACTTGTGTTTTAAGATCCAATTAAAACTGCAGAAAACATTGGATCGGTTGTGTGTGAAAGAGTAATGTATGGCTAACTACAATTTGAAATAGATTGAATTTGATTAAATACAAGACATTCCAATATTGTACAATTATAAATATCTATGAATTATTGAATGAATTAGTTATTCTATGATAAGCATTTCAGATCTATCATAACTATTCAAGTTTAAGATAATTCTATGGAATTTAATCTCAAAATTGTTACTCTATAGTGTCATAGTTAAATAATACTTCATCTTTTTTAGGTTGAATTTTAAATAGACAAATGGAAAGTGGCACTTCAAATTAATAAAATTTTGTTAAGTTTGAATTAGATTATTGTACAGTTTCGAAAGATTGGAATCTATTTTGTCATTTACACAATTGTTCTTTTTAATTTGAATAGATTCTAATATCAAACGTTTGTTGTCGTTTGTTTCAATATTTAAAATTTTTGTATTGTTGTAGTCGAAAGTATGGTTAGTGTCTTTCACATGTTTATTGAGCGCAGTTGATGAATTTTTGGTATATTTGTGGCCATTTAATCTTTTTTCGAGGTATTGTGAAGATTGGCCAATATATACCTTTTCGCAATCTTTGCAAGGGATGGAATAAACAGTATGGGTTATTTTTTTGAAAGGTACGCTGCTTTTTAATTTTGTAAAGAGACTTTTCTGATTTAAATAATTCTTATGACATATATGTAGGTCATAAGGTTTCACTATATTACAAATTTTCTCTGAAAGTCCACTAATATATGGTAGTGATATGTAATGCCTATCATTAGTTTTCTCATTATTGGTATTGATTTCACCAAATGAGTTATAAAATTTATGAATTTTGTCTTTAGTTATCGAATTTACTAAATCAATGGGATAACCATTTCTTATTAAAGTTTCTTTTGTTTTTGTAATAGATATAGTTCTCAGTTCAGGAGAACTTAGTCGAATAGCTCTATCTATTAGATTTATAATAACATTTTTCTTATATTTTTTAGGTATATTAGAATTGAAATTAGTATACCTTCCTGACCAAGTAGGTTTGGTATACCATTTTGTTAGAATTTTGTTATCATTTGATTTTCTTACTAAAGTTAAATCTAAAAAATTTATTTCATTATGATTTTCTAATTCAATCGTGAATTGTAACTTATGGTGAAAGGAATTGAAAGAATTCAAAAATTCATTACATTTGTTTTCAGGGATTGCAGCAATACAATCATCAACATATCTTTTGAAGAAGGCTATATTATAATTTAGTTGAGATACTACTTTTTCTTCAAGGAATTCCATTACTATTTGGGCTATGATACTTGATATTGGAGAGCCCATTGCACAACCATCTAATTGTTTATAACAATCATCTTTATATTGTAAAAAATTAGCAGTGAATGTATATTCTATAGCTGTTAAGAACTCATTCATAGGTAAATTTGTATATAGTTTTATTTCATCCCATTTATTTTGAATTATTTGTTTAGCTAATTCTAAAGGGATATTTGTATATAAAGATGTGACATCTAGTGATACTAAGATATAGTTTTTAGGTATCGTAATTTTGTTAATGAATTCCTTGAAATCCCAAGAATCTTTGATGTAAAACTCATTTTTGTAAGCTATGTTTTTTAGTATGTTGGATAAGTATTTAGCCATTTCATAAAAAGGTGATTGAATGCTGCATACTACAGGTCGCATCGGTATATTAGGTTTATGAATTTTGGGTAAACCATATATTTTTGGAGGATGAGCATTATGTATCGTTAATTGTCTATGAATGTATTTTGAAATATATTTCTTTTCAAACCATTTTTTTACTAAGTTATTATTTTTAGTTTGGTAAATATTAGTTGGGTTGTTATTTAGTTTCTTATATACTTCAGGATCATTCAACATTGTAGACATTTTATCCTCATATTCATTTGTGTCCATGATAACAGTTTTATTACCTTTATCTGCTTTTAAGATAGTGATTTGTGGGTTAGATTTGATGAATTGTTTGGTTTCTTTGAAATTTTTGATTGATTTGTTATTTTTATTATTAAATTTATTATTTTTAACTGTTTGTTTGAAATTAGTTATTGTGTTTATACATTTAGATCTTATTTCATTTGCTATTTGAGTAGGTTTTTTAGCAATTTCAGTTTCAAGTGAAGAAATTATGTTATTGATAGGTATTTGTCTTTCGTTATATAGAGTATTACTAAATTTCTCACCGAGAGCTAAAGTATCTATTACATTTTTTGGAACATTTGTTTGAGATAAATTCATTAGCCAATTATTATCAACTATGAGATCTCTTTTGTTATTGTTATTTAATTTATTTATTTTCTCAATATTTCTATGCTTAATTTTATTAAAGTTTTTTTCAAATTTTTGAGTTTCTAATTCTAAATACGTATTGTAGATTTGGGTAGGTAGGATATTTTTTATTGTAGATTTGGTTCTGCTTATGTTATTTTCAGTTTGTTTTACGTTTTTACAAGTGTCAGATATTAAGAGGTTTAATTCTTTTAATTGAAACGTTTCTTTGAATTGAAGATAAGTATTATCTAAGTACTCACTATTGAAAATGATGTGATTATCATTGATTTTTAAAAATTTTGGTATTATTCTTAAACTTTTTAGTCGTAATAAGTATATTTTCCTATTTTTTTGATTGGCGAAGGTATTCATCATTTTTGAGAACGTTTTCAATAATTGGACGGTGTAGAATCCATAATCTTCTTCAATTTTCTTATAAAAAGCCATGATTATTACGATGTATGTATATTGATGTTGAGAGTAGTGTATTCTTGAAAAATAAAAAACCTATTTCTCCAGGCCAAATTATTCTTTTGTTGATATTCTTGAACCATTTGTAATATTTGTATGTTTTCTTGGTATATTGGTTCGTATATATACTGATAATGAAATAAAAATTCTGCTTTGACGTTTCGACAATGTTTATTGCCTTTATCAAAATTGTTGAATTGAATTAGTGTTTCCATGTAATTTAGAAAAGAATAGATGATTTCGATTAATGAAATGCGTCTGCAGCCGACTTGTGTTTTAAGATCCAATTAAAACTGCAGAAAACATTGGATCGGTTGTGTGTGAAAGAGTAATGTATGGCTAACTACAATTTGAAATAGATTGAATTTGA
>CAUEHT010000008.1:0-293107 GCA_958510875.1 Endomychus coccineus | reverse complement strand
GAAATTGCTAAAAAACCTACTCAAATAGCAAATGAAATAAGATCTAAATGTATAAACACAATAACTAATTTCAAACAAACAGTTAAAAATAATAAATTTAAAAATAAAAATAACAAATCAATCAAAAATTTCAAAGAAACCAAACAATTCATCAAATCTAACCCACAAATCACTATCTTAAAAGCAGATAAAGGTAATAAGACTGTTATCATGGACACAAATGAATATGAGGATAAAATGTCTACAATGTTGAATGATCCTGAAGTATATAAGAAACTAAATAACAACCCAACTAATATTTACCAAACTAAAAATAATAACTTAGTAAAAAAATGGTTTGAAAAGAAATATATTTCAAAATACATTCATAGACAATTAACGATACATAATGCTCATCCTCCAAAAATATATGGTTTACCCAAAATTCATAAACCTAATATACCGATGCGACCTGTAGTATGCAGCATTCAATCACCTTTTTATGGAATGGCTGAATACTTATCCAACATACTAAAAAACATAGCTTACAAAAATGAGTTTTACATCAAAGATTCTTGGGATTTCAAGGAATTCATTAACAAAATTACGATACCTAAAAGCTATATCTTAGTATCACTAGATGTCACATCTTTATATACAAATATCCCTTTAGAATTAGCTAAACAAATAATTCAAAATAAATGGGATGAAATAAAACTATATACAAATTTACCTATGAATGAGTTCTTAACAGCTATAGAATATACATTCACTGCTAATTTTTTACAATATAAAGATGATTGTTATGAACAATTAGATGGTTGTGCAATGGGCTCTCCAATATCAAGTATCATAGCCCAAATAGTAATGAAATTCCTTTAAGAAAAAGTAGTATCTCAACTAAATTATAATATAGCCTTCTTCAAAAGATATGTTGATGGTTGTATTGCTGCAATCCCTGAAAACAAATGTAATGAATTTTTGAATTCTTCCAATTCCTTTCACCATAAGTTACAATTCACGATTGAATTAGAAAATCATAATGAAATAAATTTTTTAGATTTAACTTCAGTAAGAAAATCAAATGATAACAAAATTCTAACAAAATGGTATACCAAACCTACTTGGTCAGGAAGGTATACTAATTTCAATTCTAATATACCTAAAAAATATAAGGAAAATGTTATTATAAATCTAATAGATAGAGCTATTCGACTAAGTTCTCCTGAACTGAGAACTATATCTATTACAAAAACAAAAGAAACTTTAATAAGAAATGGTTATCCCATTGATTTAGTAAATTCGATAACTAAAGACAAAATTCATAAATTTTATAACTCATTTGGTGAAATCAATACCAATAATGAGAAAACTAATGATAGGCATTACATATCACTACCATATATTGGTGGACTTTCAGAGAAAATTTGTAATATAGTGAAACCTTATGACCTACATATATGTCATAAGAGTTATTTAAATCAGAAAAGTCTCTTTACAAAATTAAAAAGCAGCGTACCTTTCAAAAAAATAACCCATACTGTTTATTCCATCCCTTGCAAAGATTGCGAAAAGGTATATATTGGCCAATCTTCACAATACCTCGAAAAAAGATTAAATGGCCACAAATATACCAAAAATTCATCAACTGCGCTCAATAAACATGTGAAAGACACTAACCATACTTTCGACTACAACAATACAAAAATTTTAAATATTGAAACAAACGACAACAAACGTTTGATATTAGAATCTATTCAAATTAAAAAGAACAATTGTGTAAATGACAAAATAGATTCCAATCTTTCGAAACTGTACAATAATCTAATTCAAACTTAACAAAATTTTATTAATTTGAAGTGCCACTTTCCATTTGTCTATTTAAAATTCAACCTAAAAAAGATGAAGTATTATTTAACTATGACACTATAGAGTAACAATTTTGAGGTTAAATTCCATAGAATTATCTTAAACTTGAATAGTTATGTTAGATCTGAAATGCTTATCATAGAATAACTAATTCATACAATAATTCATAGATATTTATAATTGTACAATATTGGAATGTCTTGTATTTAATCAAATTCAATCTATTTCAAATTGTAGTTAGCCATACATTACTCTTTCACACACAACCGATCCAATGTTTTCTGCAGTTTTAATTGGATCTTAAAACACAAGTCGGCTGCAGACGCATTTCATTAATCGAAATCATCTATTCTTTTCTAAATTACATGGAAACACTAATTCAATTAACAATTTTGATAAAGGCAATAAACATTGTCGAAACGTCAAAGCAGAATTTTTATTTCATTATCAGTATGTATACGAACCAATATACCAAGTTCGCCTAGATTTTCCAGACTCTACGGTCGAATCACCTGAAGATGGCAAATGCGACTTTGCCGAAACGTCGTGAAATTGGTCCTTTTGAGGACCGAAACCACACAACGCGGATGAATACCCGAGAATCCAGTTCTACACATTACGTCCGCGAGAATCTAAGAAGAAACATATATATATATATATATATATATATATATATATATATATATATATATATATATATATATATATATATATATATATACATATATATATATATATATATATATATATATATATAATTTGATATTTTCGTAATAAACTTACTTACTTACTTACTTGTAAGATTGAATATATCAATCTTATCAGACCTTTATTAGCAATTAGAATATGCGTGGAATAAATCGTTACATATGGAGAAATTGCAGCGATAATCCTCAAAAACATGTGGACCGACCCGAATGTTTAGTTTTAATGAAAATCATACCTATAGAGGGATATATCCTGTCCTAAATGTTGAAGCACGTTCCGAACACGTGTCTACATTTTGAAGCACATGTCAAAACAGGTGTCCGAATGTTGAAACACGTGTCAAACACATCTCAAAATGGGTGTCTGAACAGTGAAACACGTGTCTGAAAGTTGAATCATGTGATAAACACGTGTCTGAATGTTGAAACAATTGTCTGAATGTTTAAACACGTGCCGAACTCATGTCAAAACGGGTGTCTGAGTTCTGAAACACGGGTTTGAATGTTAAAGAACGTTCAAAACAAGTATCTGGATGCATGCACGTATCAAACACGTGTTTGAATAATGTTGAAACATGTGTATGAATGTTTGAGCACGTGTCAAAAACATGTCTGAATGTTGAAGCAGGTTTCAAATGCTTGTCAGAACACCTGTCTATATGTCAAACAACAGTCAGATAGTCGATTCTCATTTCTACATGGAATATAATTCCCACGTAATTATATAAATCAATAGATGACCCCATCCAGCCTCAATTCATCGATAATTCCATTCATTCCTTTGTTATATCCCTCAATAGGTATTATTTACCTCAGACGGTCCACTAACACATTCGGGTACGTATCAAACACTTGTCGAAACAGGTGCCCGAATATTGAAACAAGTGTCAAACACATGTTTAAATGGATGTCTGAATGTTGAAACACGTGTATGAATGTTGAAGCACGTTTCAAAGACGTGTCTGAATGTTGATGCATGTGTCGGAATGAATAAGCACGTGTCAAACACATGTCTGAATGTTGAAGCACGTGTAAACACTTGTCAATAATCCTGTCTATATGTCAAACACTTGTCAGATACTCGATTCTCATTTCTACATGAGATATGATTCCACAATAAGTATATAACTCAATAAATGAACTCGACCAGTATCAATTCATTGATAAATCCATTTATTCCTTCGTTATATCTTTCTACAGGTATGACTCCCGTTAGATGGTCAATAGAACATGCGGGCTAGTCCTCATGTTTCTAAGGATTTTTGCTGCAATTTTTCTACATATAACGATTTATTTCACGACATATGTATGTTATATTTCATTTCATTTTCACCATGCTATTCACGCCCCTGCTGCATATTCTATTTGCGAATGAAGGTCTAATTATATAATAGTATTTACCTCCACAAGCTTGGTGTCGAAATTCCATTTTAGAATCTTGATAAGCTCGTGACAACTCCAATATATTTCTATCGAGTTGGAGATTTGTTGTATTTTTATTTACACGAGGTTTTCAGAGATAACTATGATCGTCGGGTGTGTGATTATTATCATTATTCCCTTACTCGAGAGAAATTTATCATCTGAGGATGACGTGCTAGAGATACAGGTATGAGGTATTATTATAGGTTTTTCAAATGTCGAATCCACCGGTCATTATGGTTCAGAAACAATGGTTGCCGGGTGTGAGAGGACGTCACCATTTCCCTACTTGAGAGAAATTTATCTTGGTCCATAAACTATGATTTCCGGAGTGTGTGATGACGTCACTCTTCTCCAACTTGAGAGAAATTCATAATCTTAGTATTCAATCGGAACTTATCAATGTAAAAGAAACACGAGTCTAAGTTTTGACGCACGTGTCAGACGCGTGTCTGAATTTTTGAACACGTGTCAAACACTTGTCAAAACATGTTTCCGAATGTTGAAATACGATTTAAACACATGTCAATACAGGTGTCTGAAAGTTGCAACAAGTGTCGGAATATTGAATCACGTGTTACACAAGTGTTCGAATGTTGGAACTCGTCTCTGAATGTTGAAAAACTTGTGAAACACTTGTCTTAACAGGTGTCCGAATGTTGAAGCACATATCAAACACGAGTCTGATTGTTGAAGCACGTGTCAAATATATGCCTGAATATTGAAGCACGTGTCAAACACTTGTCGAAATACCTGTCTATATGTCAAACACTTGTCAGACATTCGATTTTTATTTCTACATGAAATATAATTCCACAATAACTATATCACTTGATAAATGAACTCGGCTAGCCTTAATTCATTGTAAATTTCATTTATTTCTTTGTAACTCCCTTCTGGGTATGATTCCCTTAGACGGTCCAGTAGAACATTCGGGCCAGTACACATGTTTCTGAGGATGTTTGCTGCAATTTTCCCACATGTTGTAATGTTATACCACGTTACTTTGTCTGAGGATTGCTAGAATAATCTAAGAAGCACTTCCTGCTCGAAATTTCAGATAACTTAACTTGTAATGAGACTCTGGTTGACACCTATGTTCCAATACGTAATCGATCATTATTCTTGAGCTTAAACTCGTGAGGTCGCGCGGCAAGCGAGGAGAGGGTTGACGATGAAACCGATATAAAATTATCTCATCTGGTATGTACTAGTATCCTCGTCATGTGTAAGAAAGCTTCTTCTCTTTTGGTATTAATTTGGATTATTGAAATATTATTTCGGATAGTGAACCTGTAATTTGATGTCAATGGTGTCTAACCTGGTTGTAGATGTATATATTCTCTGATCGATGATATTTTCTCAATAAAATAAGAATCAACTCATCCACGCCAGATCACTTTTGCTTGCTCGAATCTAAATAAGATAATCATTTACTATATTATTTCTCTCTATGTTGTTTTCTAGGGCTTGTTTAACCTAGCAATTACCCGCGTGGTTGCGTGATATTCCGTATCACCTTTCTTTGACCTTCCTCATATGAATTTGTAATGTTTATGTCTTTTTAGGCTAGTCTTGGTAAGATAACGAGATAGTTATTGATCTGGGTGAACTTAATGAATCCGAAATTCTCATTTACTGCGTCATGAGAACTCCAAATGAATCTTCTGTTATTTCTTGAACAGATTATTTATTTAGATTCTACGAGCTCTATTTCAGTGAACTGTACTCTGTAAACTATTATCTAATTGTTCTGTAGCAAATTTCTAATTAACCCATTCATATTTTTGATCAATTTATTTTTTATCTCATATACTTTGTAGTATACATTGTTATAACTTCAAGAAGTAACTTGATATTCAAATACTCTCTTTCACATTTTGATATACTATTTTATTTGTTCTCTTCATGATTTCAATCCTTTTAATAATTTTGTATAAACAATTTGGGGAGATGGCATAATCGGTTGTTGAATCATTTTGATTATTCCAGCAGATTCAGCTATTTGTCCCTCGAACTTATGGCCAAGGTATTGCTCGTATTGTTTTCATCACAGGGTCTGAACGATCGAGGCGTCCCCATCCTTTTTTTCGTGCCGTGTTGTAGAGGGGAGTTCCTGGCAGAATACTTCTTCCAAGCTCATCCAAGTTTAAAAGACGGTAACATATTTTAGTTGGAATAACCAAATTTTCATAACCAATTGTTTATATTCGCCAACTAGATTTGTTCTCATTTACAATCTTATTCCTCAAATTTGAACCTTGGATCAAAAATTATATTCTTTTTTCAAATTATTAATTCCAATTTGAATAACCACATCATTAGGAATTCTAGTCACTTTCACTTCCAAATTTGTGAGTACTTAACTTTGGTAATTCTTAAACCAAATCTGTTATGAGGTTATGACCAAACTAATTTTTGCTTAAATTATGATTCCTTAGGGAATTGAAACCAAACAGTTGAATTGAAACTTGTATGTCTATATTTCTCTGATATAATCATCAACATTTAATCACCTAGTACTACTAGGAATTCCTGATCGATGATTCCATCTCACCATTCTTGGCTAAAGCAGTTGGCGCTCAGGGTAATCCAATCAATCAAGAATCTAAGGACACACATCACTACGAGCCCTGAGTGTATGATATCCCAGTGATCTATTCGGGATGATTAAACACGGAAGGTTACTTCAAAACCATACAGTGGCTCTCATATAACGTGTTTTAGAACATTGTTGATGGTTGATAGGTGAAAATACATGAAGATCAAGTGAAAAATTGTTCATTTCTAAAATTTTTCTCAACTGACATTCAATCAATTCACTTGAGTTTACACTGAAATTATCTGATATTCACCTTGTGATATATTGACGAACTTGTCAAATTTTCATCAATTATGGAACATCAGTTGTCGAAAACTAAACAGTCATCTTATGAATTGGCTATTATAGGTCAATCTACTGACGGTAACACTGATACAAATCGTAAACTTCCAAGTTGTTGCTCACATAGGGAGCTCAACCCCGAATCTTCGAGTGATACAATTTTAAAAGATAGACTGGCGTCTGATGTTCTTTCTTTTGAAGAGAATTTGCTATTAATTATACAATAAGAGAATTTTGTACCCTTGAAACTATTTCTCTAAATGGAGCACTCTTCTCCTGCACTATTAGACACAGGTTCTAACATCAACGTTATTGGTTCATAGGGGTTATTTTATTATCGGAAAATGTGAATTCTCAATATCTAAGAGTGACAATATGAGTGTTGTGACTGCTGCTGCTATATCGTTCTGTAACGAAGTATATATATTTTATTTCATTATCAGTATATATACGAACCAATATACCAAGAAAACATACAAATATATATATATATATATATATATATATATATGGAATAACTAATTCATACAATAATTCATAGATATTTATGATTGTACAATCTTGGAATGTCTTGTATTTAATCAAATTCAATCTATTTCAAATTGTAGTTAGCCATACATTACTCTTTCACACACAACCGATCCAATGTTTTCTGCAGTTTTAATTGGATCTTAAAACACAAGTCGGCTGCAGACGCATTTCATTAATCGAAATCATCTATTCTTTTCTAAATTACATGGAAACACTAATTCAATTAACAATTTTGATAAAGGCAATAAACATTGTCGAAACGTCAAAACAGAATTTTTATTTCATTATCAGTATATATACGAACCAATATACCAAGAAAACATACAAATATATATATATATATATATATATATATATATATATATATATATATATATATATATATATATATATATATATATATATATAAATATTTGTAGGTATGTTTTCTTGGCATATTGGTTCGTATATATACTGATAATGAAATAAAAATTCTGTTTTGACGTTTCGACAATGTTTATTGCCTTTATCAAAATTGTTAATTGAATTAGTGTTTCCATGTAATTTAGAAAAGAATAGATGATTTCGATTAATGAAATGCGTCTGCAGCCGACTTGTGTTTTAAGATCCAATTAAAACTGCAGAAAACATTGGATCGGTTGTGTGTGAAAGAGTAATGTATGGCTAATTACAATTTGAAATAGATTGAATTTGATTAAATACAAGACATTCCAAGATTGTACAATCATAAATATCTATGAATTATTGTATGAATTAGTTATTCTATGATAAGCATTTCAGATCTATCATAACTATTCAAGTTTAAGATAATTCTATGGAATTTATCCTCAAAATTGTTACTCTATAGTGTCATAGTTAAATAATACTTCATCTTTTTTAGGTTGAATTTTAAATAGACAAATGGAAAGTGGCACTTCAAATTAATAAAATTTTGTTAAGTTTGAATTAGATTATTGTACAGTTTCGAAAGATTGGAATCTATTTTGTCATTTACACAATTGTTCTTTTTAATTTGAATAGATTCTAATATCAAACGTTTGTTGTCGTTTGTTTCAATATTTAAAATTTTTGTATTGTTGTAGTCGAAAGTATGGTTAGTGTCTTTCACATGTTTATTGAGCGCAGTTGATTAATTTTTGGTATATTTGTGGCCATTTAATCTTTTTTCGAGGTATTGTGAATATATATATATATATATATATATATATATATATATATATATATGTATATATACGTATGTGTGTATATGTGTATACGTATATTCTTTTCTTGCTAAAAACATTCGTGAAACCTACTGCAGGCCAATATCTTCCGATCCGACCGAATTTCAACCGTTCAATATATCGTAGTGTGAAATGAACATTTCAAGCTATCTGAATTATTACCGAACACCGCTTATCACGTTAGGAGCTGTTTGATTTGTGTGTTTCCGTGAAATGATAAATGTAAATCCTTTATCAACCGACTCCGTACCGTTCAATTGAAATTAAATACCGAACATATCGTAAAAAATAGATATGTTGTAACAGTTTTCTTTTACAATTTGAGGTTCCTCACATTTTCCGCCTGGGTGAATTGTTGTGTAATATACCGTTCAATTGCATTTACCAATTATTCTGAAAGTGTATCTATAATTATTATGTTTTAAATATTTGGAATTCCCCGTTTTATTAAATTATTTCTGCTCCATCTTTTAACGAGCTAAGTTTTAACCAGTCATCAATTGTAATTAAAGCCTACAATTTTGATACTGTTTTCTGCCCAATGGGCCCTGGTTTTACTTCACTGTAGCTACCCTAGGGACAAGGCTATCTATAGATAGCATAGTGACAAGCCTTGTGGTGAGGACCCTAGCAGAAGTCCTCAAAAAGGAGTAAAACTTTAGAAAAATCTGGCGCCCGAGGATTTGAAGCTTACCGCAGTAAGCAGTTTACCGAAAAGTCACAAGGTACACGTTATAAAATGGCGCCCCCGAGCAGGGACTTTAGAAAATAATCCGAGGAGGAATTTTGTTTTTATTCAGAAAAGTGAAATGTTGAATAATTTATTGCAATTGAACCGGTGATCCGTTTTTGATGAAATTTCAGATATAGTGTGACAGAAAAACAAACTTCAAGATCCCGACGTTTTGAACACTTTTTCGATTCATCCCCGGGAGTTTGTTTTTGAATTTTGGAATTTTGAAAAAGTTTCGACGGAAACTTGTTCTCCGTATTCACCAGGGTTGTTTGGTGAAATTTGTTCGTCGATCCGCTCAACCGTTTAAGGGGAAACATCCAGTTTTCAACCGTGAATCTGACTGAAAAATTGATTGTTCCGTGAGGTGTAGAATTGTTAACTACACCTCAGTCATTTGCCCAAATTTCGATTTTGCCCATATTTTGCCTTTCGATTTTCACAGTCAATCGTGACCCGGATTGGGCAAGTCATAGCTCCTTTCTCACTAAATCGACACCGAGAAAGCCTTTGGTATCATTTTTGGGAAGATTGGCTGAGCCGTTTCGGAGTTACCTCCCCAAAACGAAGTTACGTTGCTCAAATTGAGGCAAGTGATTTCATCCCAACAAACATTATAGGTAAAATTTACGTCATTTCGACCTTCGAATAAGTCATCGCCCAAATTAGCGAAGGTAATTATTACGTTATAATTACCTTAAATTTACCATTATGGGGAAAAAAATGGAAGTAATTCAGAAGTTGAAATTTGGGAAATTAAGACATTTTTCCTAATAAGTTGGAGGGATAAATAGGTAAAATTGCCTTCAGACTAGTCGATTGACGGTAAAAATATGGTCATTTTTACCTATTTTAGGTTATATATACTGTAATAAAACAAACGATGGGAGGTTAGAAGAAGATGATAAAAGTTAACTGCATATTATGTATCTTAACCTACATGCTTATTCGTGAAAGTTTTGAAGATGACATGAACATGGCGTATGAAAAGAATCTGTCAATAAACGTATAACAGGGAATGCAAGTGATGGTTTCGCAATCACACCTAGTTGTGATTTTATTTGCGATACAAACTTTTCTGTGATAATGTTTGATTTTGCTCGTCTAAAACAAGTGGGCCGATCAAAATATTGAATTTGTATAAAAAAAAAATTGAATTATGTATATCTTCTCAACTTTTTTCATCAAACACTGCAAAAACTGATTCCATAGATGAATTATGTATATACATATCATATTTACCTATTTTTTGACTAACAATCCTTAAAATGCGGTCGATTCGAGAAAATTATGGATTATTTTTGCAATGACTGAAACGGTTCAAACCAAAAAATATGGCGTCAATCCCATATGGGACCTATAAGCCGAATTTTCTTAAAATTTTTACTTTGAGAACACCTAGGCTTTGTCCAAAGTCAAAACTAACCTTTATTCCTGACTTTGAAGTCCATTTTCCTCATCTTGGGAGTTCAGACCCTTTCCACATTGTGTACAAATATGTTATTGGATGTTTTTTCATGCAACATGTCCGTACATTTCGTTCTCTGGTTGGATTGCGAATCGTGGATAATAAATTTATATTTCAGTTATTCGATGTTCTGAGCACAAAACACTCAAATTTAAATTCTTAATACGGGATAAAAAAATCAATATTTTTTGTTAATGTTAATGGTAAAGCAATGTATCTCTGTCTAGCCTATAGTTACTCAAAGAAATGGTTATAGACTACAAAACCCTGTAATATTGATAACAGTTCGCGATATTTATATTTCAGTGCACATTTGGTCAGAATATAAAGCATGATTAATGTTATCTCGGTCTAAGGAGGAAATCTCTTTCCGAAGAGAATAGCCAATCATAACATTTTGAATATTAAATGATGGGTTGTGATTGGCTGAAAAAAATTAATTT
This sequence comes from Endomychus coccineus, assembly GCA_958510875.1. Lineage (NCBI taxonomy): Eukaryota > Metazoa > Arthropoda > Insecta > Coleoptera > Endomychidae > Endomychus > Endomychus coccineus. The sequence continues at coordinate 281,848 of CAUEHT010000008.1, read as the reverse complement.
GACATTTCCGCGTTCCGCATCATTGAAAACCTCGCAGCTGTAGTTTACCGCTGGCGACAGACGAAGCTTGCTGAACGCAGCCTATCTATGCGTTCATTCAGTGTGTTGCCTCCGTTTGTGATTTTATTGCTAATAATGCATTTTAAGATAGTTGCCGTCATAAAAAGACGTGGGGCAACACCCATAGTGGAATATTCCTATGTACCACATAAGTGGGAAAAAAAAGGACTATTATACTGGCCAAAATCAAATTTAAAAACGCTAAGGGAGGACGTAGAAAGTGAGCCAGGTAAAGACTGGCAACAATTCAGATGTAAAGTTAAAAAAACCGACATAATTGGCCTAGAAGAGGCTGAGCTGTGGGAGGAACAATATGTGAATGCATCTGAGACAGATGCAGAAGATAGGTGGGTTTTTGTTCATTTCCCTAATTATTCTCTAATTAATTTTTTTCTAGTTTATGCATCAAGAAGGATTCTCGCAAAGAAAAACTTGATCAAATAGCCGAGAAATCATCATACAACAAGCTTTTTGATGAAATAAACTCATCATCCCAACAATCAGAACTCATTGATGAAAGCAATACAGTTCATGAAATCTCTGTTGGGGATACCATTGAGTTTAACCCCAAAGTGAATGGAAATATACAAACACAAGAAGAACTACCGAATAAATGTTGTTGTAATGGATCCAGAATTATTATTGAAGGTGAGCTTATTAGTTCGTTTCACATTGTGATCCATATACACACTATATCAATATTTTATTCAAATTTTAACAAATATGTGAAAGAAGTTAGGGCACCATTTGAAGACTGACAGGTATATTGTCATATGCATTGATTATAGTATTAAATAGTACAAAACATGTCTGTATGTATGGGTCTTGATCAAACTCCATAGTAAATTCTGAAACAATTTTCCAGTTCTGAAAGTTTCCTAATTTCTATTGATATACAACATAACATTGCATTAACCTACAATCCGATCCACTTCATGTTCGAATGGATGTTCATCTAGTTGGAGTGAATACATACATCAAACTTCAGAAGTATGTTTATTTCCTCTATCTAAATGATCGTTGTATTTTTTTACAATAGCCCACTTCAAATTTTTCTGCTGAAATTAATGATTACAAGTATTTTTTAGTGCACGAAGAAATGAAAAAAAATACTGAAAGGCAAGAACGGATGTTGCAGCATTTTAATGCAGAATTTCTACAGCTGAAACTAACGAGTGATAGCATTTATAAAATTATGAAGGATATACAAGCTCACTTGGGGTCAGCAGCAAATAAAATGGATCAGGTCAAGACCAATGTGGAAACTGTGGCATTCTCAGAGAGGTTTTTGTTTCCTCTAAACTCACAGTCTGATATATTGGAATTCAATAATGAGCTTGTGAATAATGATGAGTACAAAACATATCTGGTGAGTTCAAAAAATTCAAAAATGAAAATTCTCAATCAATGGATTTTGATTTATAAATGACCAAAAAAAAATTGGATTCACAAATATTTTAAAAATTATAAAAAATTTTCAAATGAATTTTTTTGTTATAACTATGGGGCTGAGTATAGAATTCTTGTATAACATTTTAGCTTTTAATTAAAATTGCTCAATTCGTAATATTGCACACAATTATTGAGATCTAATTATCCATAATAATTACATTTATAATTTAAAATATAAAAATGAAACTAAAACTAAATAATTTGATAGTACCTGATGAAATATAAACCAAGTCAACCTTCTCTCATAAAAAAATTATATTTTGATAAAATAGGTACTGAGCTTAATTTTTTTTTATTGTATGAATGTTAATCTACTTAATAAAACCCCAACACTTACTGACTGATAAGGCACAGCTCAAAACGGTGGGTCTAGAAGTATGAAATTTTGCTGAGTAGTTCCTTATATAACGTAGCTGAGCAGTACGAGAGGATTTTCGAAAATTCATCCCTTGTGGGTATATTTTGACATGAATTTTATATTTTTTTCTAAAAATAATTTTATTTAATTCTATACTTTTAGTTCTATTATTCAATAGTTTTAATTGTATAATTAATTTCATAGTTTTTCTCAAATTTCATGCTTCTAGACCCACCAGTTTAAGCTGTGCGCATTTGAGAAAAGTCGTGTGGTTCCTGAGATGTTACAGATGGGCTAACTGTTAATATAATTATTATTTTCACCTATTTTTTATTTTCTTGGAGTATTTTTATTATTGGCCTTATTTTTTTATAGGTAAAAAAATTTACATCCATTGGTGGAAGTGATGGAAGTGAAGATGGAAAAATTGTGGCAAGAAAACTACTAGCAATTCTTTTCTCCAAATATGTTCTAACCTTGTTCTCCTGGACAGGTATATCAAGGACAAAGGGTTTAGAAAAAAAAGAATCTTTTCAGTCCTGCCAGGGAATATTAACCCTCTTTCAGTTGGTACTTGAGAAAGCAGATTCTCGTTGGAATCAAAGCAAGAATGAAAAGTTCTTCAAAAGCCATATCCTAAAACATGCCAAGCAAATCAATGAAGCCCACGAAAAGAAAATGAAAAAAAAAGAACATCCCAATAGTTCTGAAGCAGTTGACCAGGAAAATACAGAAGTGCAAATAGACTCTGGAAATTATGATGAAATAACAGTGGAAATTGATCCTGAAATTGAGCGTATAATTCAAGATTTCCACCCTCTTGGTGATTGGGAGGATACCGATAATAATTAGGACCAAATTTCACAGAATGCTTCTGTGTTTTATTTATTTCAATCAATATTTTATTCTTTGATATTAAATTTTATTTTCAGAAGTGGATTGAAAAAAATTATGGCTCTGTGACAAGTGTAATTTTTATTTTACATTCATTTATTAGAATTTTGATATTGTTATTGAACATTTTTAGTTATTTCATTTACCCTGATACTAATTTTTTATTCAGATTGGTTACATTCTATTACTGCCATTCTCCACTTTCCTTTCATCTTTTTTACTGTTTTGAGTTTCATAACATTTGAAATGTTTATTGACTTAATAAATAATTGTAAGAAGCTTGAGTTTGTTTCAAAGGATTAAAATAGTTTGGGTTTGATTAAAAAATAATATCTTGACAATTTATTTAAAAGTACATCTATATAATATTGTATCATTTATATTGGATTCAAATTTCATTAATAAAAGTGTGAATTAGAGGTGAGAAGATATATTCATTCCTATATTGTATTCGAAAAAGTTTACACTTGATTTCATTCAAACCATACAATTTCGGCTTTTCAAATTTAGAGAAATATTTTTTTTCATGTGATACCGTTTTCTCTTCAGCTTTTGTAGCATATATATTTAATTTAGACGAAGCAAAAGGTTTTAGGAAAAAATTGTATTTGTTAGAAATTTCAGCTCCATATATGTGGATTTTGCCATTGAAGTAAGTTGCATTTAACATCATTACGATATTTTCAGTTTTTGTCATGAAATAATTATTTTTATCATCAACAGTCAAAATAAAAGATTCCCTTAAGTATATTTCTTTGTAAATATTGGTACATGCAGGAAGATCATGTTTTGCTTTTAAAATTTCTTTTTTGACAAAGATACTTTTCTGAAAGGTTTTCATTGAATTTAGTCCATTCAACTCATTAACACGTTTACTTATTTGGCTCAATGGCAAATTTCCATGACGAACTAATGATTTCAAGTGTCCAAGGAAATTTTCAAATGGATATGAACTTATATCTGGTAACGGGCCAAACTTTTTAACATCATCTACTACATGACATAAATTATGAACATTACTGCTAATGGAATCAATTCCATATATTTCTATAAACTTCTCAATGTAGTCTTCCAGCAAAGTTTCAGCGATACTTATATACTTCATATACTCATTGCAAGAAAGAATCCTTACTGCACAGCTTAATGTTAAAAAATGTTCATACACCTCCTGTGATAAAAAATCTTTCAACACAATGGTACCAAGATAAAGTGAAAAAATCCGATATTCAGAACCCTTCCAGAATTTGAGATATTTGAGACTCCTTATCGCACGCTGGATATCAGATGGTTTTGTCCTGTTGCAACTCCGTAACATTTCGGACATCAAATCTGATTGAGTTTTGGAAAGTTTTGTTCGGAAATTGTAGTTTCCCTCTCGCCATCCAAATAAACATTTTCGCATAATACTTGAAAATATTTTGTTAGATGATAAACTCAAATAAGTATACCATATGAAGCGTAATTAATTGATAATGAAAAAACAGTTGAAAGTCCTCAGTGGAAGATTATATGTTGAAATATATAGCTCTAAACTCTCACCTAGGTCGAAAAGATGAAGAGAATCTGCCACAACGAAATCTTCTATCATATCAATTGGTAAGTTTGTCAAAGGTGAGTGCTCTTTGTGATGATCACCATCTACTTCACTACGAAAACTTTCATTTGTCCTTCGAGGACAATGTATCCTTGGGTAACTCATATGTCGTCCTTTTTTGTCCCATTCTCCAACAACTGTACATTTTAAGCAGCTACCATTTTCTGCATTGAAAGCAGGCGTTCCTAATGAATTAAAATAAAATAAAAGCCTTATCAAAGTTAGAGGCTCGTGCATACCTTTTATGAAACTCCTCGCTGGAGTGTCGCACACAAAACACTTGATTTCAATTTTATTTTTCGTTTCATTCACATAAAGCCCATTAGTTAAAATATCATTCAATTCTTGAACAAAAGATTGAAAGTACTCCTGTAGTGGCGGTTTACTTTCTCCATAGTACACTGCTGCTACCATTGGTTGTTTTGTTGGAAGTTTATCAATCATAAAAAGAATTGGCCAAAATTGGAGAGAGGAACTATTGAATGGTGATATCCCATCAATATTGAAAATGAGTGAAACTTTTTCTGGCACTATCTGAAGCTCTGAAAGAGTATGTTCCAGATTATATTTGATCCCATTATACCAAAATTTTCCTGTTCCCATATCCTGAATTTCAACGACAGACGGAGTTCTCAGGAGCGTTCTACCATCTTTTGGTAATTCAGATTTTCCGTGCATTCTTAGTATTTTTAGAAGGTCCCCAACTGCTTGTATAGAGACTTTATGCGACAGGGCCCAATGTCGGAGCTCCTCTAACAATGAGAGGTTATCTTCCAAGCTTTGTGCCTTATTCCCATTGAACTCATCGTCTTCTGATCCAAATTTTTCTTCGATCTCATCATCAGTAAAAACAATTCTACCCTCTACATTACTTTCTGCAGTTGATGACTGAGGAGAAGATGACGGCTCTGATCTCTGGACATCGGAAAGTGTGGGTTGGTTTCCGATTATATTTTCATTTGTTCTCATTCTGGCAGCTAATCGATAGTAGTTGGTGGTATATCTGTATGGTTTACTAATTCTATTCGAATTTTTGCTCGACATTTTATATATTTCTAAAATTTAGCACCACAATGAAAAAATTAAAGAAAGTAAATTGTATCATGTCATCCTCATCTGAATCGACTCGGTCTTCAATATCTGGTGACAGACCAAGTTACTTTGAGGATTTCATTTTTGGTAAATTTGACTTCGTTGTAGACATTTAGTCTGATTAGACAAATATTGTGGTAATCTCGCCCTCATTGTAGAGCAGTAGGTATAAACTAGGTCGAAAAATGTCCAGGCAACTCCTTTAACTTAATTGGTGCCCAAATAGGTAAGGAAGAGTATATAGTAGACCTGTTTACTGACTTGTTAATTCCCTGACTATAAGAACATACATGAAGTAATAATTAGGTAAATATTTACCAGAAGATTTTCCTTGAGAGTTCAAGTATTTTGAACACATTTTGCTGGTTAACTTTAGGTAAAATTTAACCTAGTAAATAACTCTATTAACCCATGAGGCTTTAAAGGTATATTTGAAGTTCATAACAAGTAATTTCATACTACGCACTACGCTTATTAAGTTTTTGGTTTTTGAAGGAGATTTGGTGGTCTTAATTATGGTTTTTATAACTCGAATTATAACTTTGGAGTTAGTTAGTACTTGAAGGTAGAATATTTGGTCAGTAATAGGTTAATTCGGACTTCTTGAAGCCATTTCACCCTACTGCTTGGTATAATTTTCCTATAATGTTAGTTGGGATTGCTTCTGCCTTATTGTAGGAAAGGTGTGTACTGATTTTGGTTATCGCACCCTCATCCGTTTCCCACCCCTGATCAAAATAATTCATTTTTGGGGTTGAAAATTCCGATTTTGAATTGGATTGGATAAAATGGAGTTCTCTGGGTATACTGGTGCTATACCTAAGGCGCCGCAGCCTTCTTCTACCAATATTGAGGAGCGACTGGCTCAATTTGACGAAATGGCTCAATTCTGGTCTAATGGCGAGGAAAGCCAGACTGAAGCTACCGAAGTTTATTCGAAAGTCAACTGAATTTATTTATTAAAGAAGGCGCAACTTCAGGAAGTGCTGGCCGAATATGACATTGACCATAATGGATCCGTTGAGGACTTACGCTGGAGGTGTGTGAAGGGTGTCCGTGAAGGAATAATACTTCCTCCGCATGGAATGTTGGAAAAGATTGCCAGTACCATGGCCTCATTGACCGAGGCATTGCCAACCGAAGTAGCACTAAACACAACACCGACGTTAAATCCTTCTGGCGTTCAGTCAAGACCGGCAATGAGGAGCACACCAAGGATATAGCCGTCGTATTGATCAACTACGTCCACTACGAACACAGTGACATACACGAACCCAGTAGTAATGACGACACCACCGATGCGAACGCCGATCTATTCTCCCTCGCCGAATACTATGAACTATCCGAATTAGGACCCCATCGTCAAATGTGGCACCGCCGTGGTTGCAAGCACCGACCGTCCCGCAATTACCGATCATTCCGCGAATACCGACCGTTCCGCAAATACCGATAGTTCCGCGAACCCCTAAGGTTCCGCATGTAACTGATGTTCCGCAAGTACCCGCCCACATTGTTCCGGTTACTATTATTCAGCAAGGCACAATATTCCGTTCAGCATGTGCCTGGATATAGTAATGTAGTGCTCAGCGTTTGAGTCAATACAGAATTCAACTCAATGGAACGTCAGATCCCGCTACGTTCCTTGAACGCCTTGATGGAATAGCTATGCAGCTAAATACACCGGAAGACCCCTGACTGTTATCACTACCGGAAGTTTAAGACGGTACTGCATTATCATGGTATCGGAATAATCGTAGCCGCTGGGCTACATTTGTCGATTTCCAAAGAAACTTTACCCTATTTTTCATGGATGCAAATTACCACATTGATCTGGAGGTACAGATAAGCCGCAGGCATCAACACATGAATGTGACCGCCGCTGCATATGTTGTGCAGACACTGATCAGGAGACATGGTGCAATGACCGCAGAACGGGAATTGTTCTGGCTGCACCAACATTTATTGCCGGAGTAAAGGCTATTTATCCGACAAGGGAATTTCTACGGCGTCTGTCGTAAATGTGACAGGCAAGAGAATTGGGGAATCTGCAGGCTGAGCAGAAACTTATGCAGAAGAGTATATTTCCAGTGTCAGTGAGGGCACAAATTCCAAGTCCAGCAGTAAGGATTATGGAGTCACCGGCGCCGGGTAGGCAACCTGCATCTGAACCGAAATCGCCAGTCAAGTCCGGGATACCGATTGTCCCTGAGCAGACTTGTTGGGATTGTGGTCTCCGGGTCCACTTCAAGACGGAGTGTCCTACAAGGCTGAAACTCAATATCGCAACACAGCCCATCTCCTGTTGGAGATGCGGGGAAATGAGGCATAGAAGAAGTAATTGTCGGAATCCGCCGAAATTATTTTGCTCGAGATGCTGCCGCCCTGGGGTAATCTGACGTGATTGTCCTTGCACTGGACAGGGAAACGTCCGCGGGACTGCGAGGTAGCGAGGCCGAAGCAGATCCCGGTTGAACAGACCTCGACGAAGGAGGTGGAAACCGCCCACCTCACCACCGTTATGAACCACACCGTTAATGAGGTCTCCGCCGGTAATAATGGGAAAGGTCAAGTCACCGCTGAGGGTATTCATACAGACCCTGAGAAAGTCGAAGCTATTAAGCAGATTCCGAGCCGGTCTACAATGAGGGCACTCCGGCATTTCTTAGGAATAGCTTCGTGGTATCGCCGTTTCATACCGTCGTTTTCGTGAATCATCAGTCTGTTGACCGCCTTATTGAAGCATTGACGTTGGAGTTGGGGAGAGGAGCAGCAAGTCGCGTTCAACAAATTGAAAGATATGTTGACCAGTGCCCCCGTGTTGGCTTGTCCAGACTTCAACCGCCCGTTTAGTTTGCAAACCGTGGCTTCGGATGTGAGAATTGCTGCGGCATTGACCCAGAATTTCGAGGGAGCCAACCGAATCATTGCCTACGCTAGCCGAAGATTAACAGCCGCCAAAAAGAATTACTCTCTTACCGAAGAAGGGTGTTTGGCTATTGTGTGGGGCATTGATAAAATGGGACCATATTTAGAGGGATATAGATTTACTGTATTGAGCGACCATCAGTCATTTGAATGGCTGCACTCGATTAAGAGTCCGAGTGGGAGATTGGCTCGATGGAGCATTTTCCTACAACAGTATGATTTCGAAATAAAATATCGTAAAGGAGTGTTGAATCGTGTGGCTGATGCTCTGTCAGGCGATCCATTGCCGAGCAAGGAAAGAATGGATGACAATCGAGAGTTATTCGTACTGAATGACCCCGTGAATTGTAACTGGTACAATTCAAAGAAAGCCGAAGTTGAAAAGAGTCTAGAAGCTTATCCGGATTATTGTGTTGGAGATAATCGGTTGTACTGCCACTTCTGGGACTCGAATGACTTGTCCGAACCGGAAATGAGAGATCCGTGGAAGCTGTGTGTTAAGAAACCGCTCCGGTTAAATGTTTTATAAGAAAACCATGACAGTCCGACTGCAGGACATTCAGGTATTGCCAAGACGATTGCGCGTCTCAACAGCAGAAGTCTTGATTTATGCAGGCGACCGTAAATCCGTTTTCTTGGAAATGTGTGACCACCGATTTGGTAGGACCGTAACCAAGATCCGCCAAGGGAAACAATTTTATTCTCGTCATGCAGAACCGTTTCACGAAGTGGGTACAGTGTAAACCGTTGAGAAAAGCTACCGCGCAAGCTGTAACTCAAGCCTTCTACGAAGAAATCATAACTTGTTTTGGTTGTCTGGAAACCGTTATTAGCGACAATCGTACGCAGTACGGAAGTAAAATTTTCAAGATTCTCCTTAAAGTGTTTGGAATTAAGCACCTCCTCACTCCTACATATACTTCGCAATGCAATCCCGTGGAGAGAACAAACAGTACTTTAAAAACCATGATTGCACAATTTTGCAAGGGAGACCACCGTAAATGGGATGAATTTCTACCCGATTTTCCCTTTGCCCTAAATTCCGCCCCACATGAATCCACCGGATTTTCAACTGAACTTTTGAATTTTGGCCGATAACTTGAAGTATCCAATTCGATAGTCCGTTCCTTTACCGCTCCGGTGGGGACCGAGGAGAATATTCCGACCGATCCGAATCGTGAACAGCTTTCAGAACACCGAACTAGATTAGACAAATTACGCGAAACTTTCCAACTGGTTCGTATCCAGATATCCCGTTCTTTTACCCATCAAAGCCTTTATTACAATCTCCGTCGTCGAGATTGGCGTTGTCACGTGGGTGATAAAGTAATGAAGGTAGAGCATCATCTGTCATCTAGTGTCCGATATTTTGCCGCTATATTGGCTTTGTGCACACTGTGATCTACCGGAAGTATAAGCATAGATTCTGAATCTGTGAAGTGTATGGAATCTCACACTGTCATACAATTACCGGGCACTCCAAGGATAGCTAATACAAGGGTGGGTGACATGACAGAATAAACTCAATCTGAGTAATTATCCGAAAATACCATGAAATCTGATATCATACAATCGTGAAACCTACTGCAGGCCAACATCTTCTGATTCGACCGAATTTCAACCGTTCAATATATCGTAGTGTGAAATGAACATTTCGAGTAATACTGCTATCTGAATTGTTACCGAACACCGCTTATTACGTTAGGAACTGTTTGATTTGATTTGTGTGTTTCCGTAAAATGATAAATGTGAATCATTTATCAACCGATTCCGTACCGTATAATTGGAATTAAATACCGAACATATCGTAAAAAATAGATATGTTGTAACAGTTTTCATATACCGCTTGAGCTTCATTACATTTTCCGTTTGGGTGACTTGTTGTGTAATATACCGTTCAATTGCATTGATCAATTATTCTGAAAGTGTATTCATAATTATTATGTTTTAAATATTTGGAATTCCCCGTTTTATTAAATTATTTCTGCTCCATCTTTTAACGAGCTAAGTTTTAACCAGGTATCAATTGTAATCAAAGCCTACAATTTTGATACTGTCTTCTGCCCAATGAGCCCTGGTTTAACTTCACTGTAGCTACCCTAGGGATGAGGCTATCTATAGATAGCATAGTGACAAGCCTTGTGGTGAGGACACTAGCTGAAGTCTTCAAAAAGGAGTAGACCTTTAGAAAAATCTGGCGCACGAGGAATAGAAGCTTACCGCAGTAAGCAAAATACCGAAAAGCGACAAGGTACATGACATAGTTCATTAACATTCAAACTCCTTTCAAATTTAGCGTTATTCCGATTATACAACAAGCCATAATACTGGTTATACTATTTTGTAAATATCATAATATTAAGGTCGACTTATTGATTTTATCTGGAAGATTGAACTTTCTATATATTCTAATAACATTACTGCGATTCATAGTTAAGATTTGTTAAACGCATTACGAACAGCGGAACTTCAATCAATAATAGAACTTTTTGAACAATTATCCTCATCCGAATCGGGTCGTACGTCATCAATAAAACATACGATCATTGTAACGGATTCAGAACCGTTTAGGGAAAGACGATATCCTTTTTCTCCTACTTCACGAAACCATCGAATATAGACCGACGAGATGTTGAGGCTTGGTGTAATCCAACTCTTGTCTTCACCTCATGGGAGCCCTATGTTTCTGGTACAGAAGAAGGATAACTCTCATCGAGCTTGTATGGATAGTAGTTACACGAGGGATGCTCATCCCTTACCACTAATTGACACCATTTCAAGCAAATTGCAAACGCTAGTTACCTTACAACGTTAGATTTGAGAAAAGCTTTTTGGAATATTCCCTTGAGATAAAATTCGCGAAAATTCATTGCTTTTGGTACTACAAGCAGGGGTCTCCCTGAATTTTGCGTAATGCCGTTTGGCTCAACTAATTCTCCCGCGACTATGTAACGCCTTATGGATTTTTTGATGGATTAGAGCATCAGCCATCTCTTTTTTTCATATTTAGATGACATGATCATCGCTTCTACTACTCTTGGAAAACATATTCAGGTTTTGCAGAAAGCTTATGAGAAAATTAAACAATCTAATCTTGCAATTATTGCTGTAAAATGTGAGTTTTGCCGACAAATCAAATCTTTAGGTCTTATTGTTGGAAGGGAGGGATTGCGTCCAAGTTGCGAGCTTGTTGAAGTGGTCATCGATCTTACCCCTCCAACAACATTCACTCAGGTACGGCGGCTCAGGTACGAGAGCTGCAACAGTGGCCAACGTACTGGCCAGAATTATGCTCAACATTGGAGGACCTACTCAGAGTCGCAGGGAGCTACTCTCCTGCGTTGTCAGCTCCACGATGATGTACGCAGCCCCAGTATGGGTATAAGCCACGGCAGTGACATCGTACGTACGCCAATTGACCTCAGTGTACCGTAGATGTGCCCTAGGAGTGACGCGCACATATCGCAAGGTCTCGTACGATGATGTGTGTTTTATCGCCTAAATGCCACAAATCCAACTGATGGTAGAGGGAAGAGCGAAGATTCATAGTTAAAGGCGCGAAATTGGAGATGACGACCGAAGCACCATAACCCAGGAGACAAAGATAGCGATGTCAACCCAATGGCAGCAGCTCTGGAATGCATTCACCAAGGGGCGGTGAACCCATCGCCTCATTCCAGATATTGCCGCACGAACCAGTGAGAGGCACGAGTTACGTAATCAGCAGAGTTCATAAACATGACTCTTCATATATCAGATTCCACCCAAAGTTCATTAATACCGAATATTATTCATATATGTAAATTACGGAATCTAGCCAGTCTTGATATTGCATTTGTACCTACAACTACCATTTTTTAATGAAGTGTTATTTTTAGAAACGTTATTCTTTAGTGAAAATACTTAATTGGCGCAGTCGGTAGAAATCTCGAAGACATCTATCTAAAGATATCTCTTGAGTATCAACTATTCGTCGGGAAGAACCACCAAAATTCGTATAAGCCTACCGGATTGGACTTCACGAGAATGAAATCATCTACACTGTAAGTGCTCATTGTTCCCTCCAATTTCATGTCAGACTCCTCAATTTTTCCTGATCAAGAGGTTCATATTAGTGCAGAAATTGAGTTATCTTCGATTAAAACATTGGAAGCATTAAACTCATCTAACCAACCAAAATGTGATAATCCCAACAATTTAACATTTGAAATGGCTAGACCAAATTTTGATATCAAGTTATTAAAAATTGTAGCAGACTTTGATGGTAGTTCATGCAAATTAAACAGATATATTTCAACAGCTACAGATTTATTGAACGATTATTATGATACTGCAAACCCGAATCCGGCACAAAACAAATTGTTAATAAACTGCATACTTTCCAAGTTAACTGGACCTGCCGTGGAAAGATTCTTCTTTGAGTGGTAGTAATGATTAGAATACCATTAGAAATTTATTGATAACACATTTCAGTGACCAGAGGAACTAAAGTAGTTTAATTCCAGATTTAGGATGTTTACGACAAAATCCAAATGAACAGTCACTACAATTTTATTCAAGAATAATTTTTACATTGAATGTTCTGCATAACTATGTCAATTTGCACGAAGCAAATGGAGCTGTAAAAATTAGTAAAAAGTCTCTGTGCGATTCCCATGCCTTGTATAGATTACCAGTTGACATGAGAGAACCCAAAGCTCAATGATTAGGTCCATGAAACCAAATCCTTCAGCTGAAGCCCAAAAGCATATCATTGAAGACAATAAGATATTTGCAAATATCTAATCAATCTATTCAGAGACTTCAAATGTTCGAACAATATACACAACAACCAATTCAGAACCTACAGAACTATTCTCAACCAAACATATTCCGGCAATCTCAATTCAATCAATATCAAAATGTTCCAAATCAATTTCCTAGGGGCCCTATCCAAATTAAACCCCGATCGGTAACGCTACCACCGAGATATTTCACTAATAATCAAGTGTTTGGTCCACGCCGCAATGTTCGGAAGAATTCACCAAATGGCCCATCCACGTCTAAACCAACACCTATGAGTATTGTCACCCGAAATCAGCAGGGTCAAATTCCTTCTAAAGCTACTCCTATGAGTGTAGTATCTCGTAAATTCAATATTCCACGAAATAACAGGCCTTATCAACAGCCTACCCGAAATTCTTACTCTCAACGAGATCCAAATCTGAATTATAATTTTATTTCAGGAGAACTCCATAATGTGGAATCCCATAATTCACTTGACGAGACTAATAACGCATAATGTCCTTACGACTCCGATTGTTATTTTAATGACGACAATGAAAATTTAAACGATAACAACCAAAACTCTCAGGAAGTGACGCTGGAAACCGAAAACACATGATTGAATTAAACTCTATATACAATAGAAAAAAACTATTTAATATCCAAATTCAAAATTCATCTATGAAACTACTAATAGACACCGGCGCAACAAAGTCATTTTTGAACCCAGAAATTGCGCGGCAATATTACCCGGGCACAATATTCAAAGAAGCATCCATAGTTACTCCAGTCTCAACGCTATTTTTGTGAGAAAGTTCCATCTTTTTGAGAATGCGAGTGCGAAGATTGGGGAGAACTTGGAGCGCATCTTCAACGATCACTTTTCACGTAAGATTCAGAAAATAATTGGAGAGATGAGTAGTTCCTCCATCAACATACAATCGCACAAAAATCAAAGTGATGCTAGCTTCACGAGTTTACATGAAGAATTGGGTGAATACAAGAAGAAAAATGATAAGGATCTCGAAACCGTTGGAGCGAATACCGCTTATGTACTCGATATCTTCAAGAAATTCTCTGATAAATTTGGAACATATCATGAGAGTCAACGCGTTATTTTGCGTGATTATAATGATACATTGAACAAGATCACTATAGATTATAACATAATGGATGTACATCAAGAGAATATTATGAGTAGGCTGCTGGCGTTTGAACAACGTATGACGACACCCTCGAAGAAAAGACCGAATGGTGCTACCACCTCCATCCCATCAACCAACCCGGAAAGTATACCTCCAAATCCTATAAAATAAACTAGACTAAAATTGAAAAACGATGCAACAAGTTGTCGATGAGATTCATAAGCCAGCCCGAAAAAATTTCAAACGTCGTTGTACAATTTTGAAGGGACTGGATGACTTGTGGCAGATGGATGTAGCCGAAATGGGTAATTATGCTCGTGAAAATCGAGGATTCAAGTATATTTTGGTGATGATCGATTGCGTCTCGAAATTCGTGTGGACTCGTCCATTGAAAGCGAAATCAGCCGAAGAGGTTCGGAAAGCAGTTAATTCTATATTGACTGAGGGAGGAAGAGGAGGGGGACGTAAGCCTAGGAATCTGCAAAGCGACCAAGGTAAAGAATTCTTGAATAAGCATTTTGACGAGCTGATGAAAGAACACAAAATCAACCGTTATAATACTTATAGTGTGAAGAAAGCCGCCATTGCTGAACGTATTATTCGAACCTTGAAAGGAGCTCTCTACAAACAATTTAGTTTGGAAGGAAAATATAGATGGATTGATATACTTCAAGAAATCACGGAAAAATATAATAAACGTAAACATAGAACTATAAATATGGCTCCATTCAAGGTGACAAAACAAAATGAGAGCGTGATATTGAAGCGATCCTACTCACACCTCAAGTTGACTTCACCACATAAATTCAACGTGGGCGATGTGGTACGTATAAGCAAAGCCAAATGTATTTTCGAAAAATCATATACGCCTAATTGGTCGGCGGAGCCCTTTAAAATTATAAAAGTTGAAATCACTAACCCAGTCACGTATCTACTCGAGGATATGGAGAGCTCCCCAATCAGTAGTTCTTTCTACGATGAAGAATTGCGGAAGACCAAGCAACCTGATGTCTTTTTGATTGAGAAAGTGCTTCGGGAAAAAGATGATAAAATGTACGTCAAATGCTTTGGAAAGGAGGAGAAAAGTTGGATTGCTAGGAGTGATATCATATGATCTGCGCGTGCGTGTGTGATCTTCAGAGTGTATGTTAGAGAAAATCTAGCAATCTGTTCAGTTGTAGTAAAATGTCATACCAAGATAGTGATACATCTGATGGTTGAAAAAAAAAGAAAAGTTGGATTGCTAGAAGTAATATTATATGATCTGCGAGTGCGTGTGTGATCTTCAGGGTGTATGTTAGAGAAGATCTAACAATCAGTTCAGTTGTAGTAGAATGTCATACCAAGATAGTGGTACATCCGAAGATAGTTCCGAGTTAGATCGAATGTTTGAAGAGTTAGAAATGTTAATTCGGGACGAAAAATTTCTATTGTTGAATACAACATACCCATTGGAGGGGGTTATGAAATTGAGTGTGGATTGAGTCCTATGCGAATCTTCGCACCAACAATATCACTTATCCATTCTTCGCAAAATTGTAAACTCACCTTTGGACTGCTGGAATGGTACGACTTCATCGAAATTCTTCGAACTAAAATCAGAGATTTCTTCTCAAGTTCACAAACAGATTTCGATCATGCCCCCATAGCATCCGATGAATATTGCCAAATAGTTGAACTTGTGTGGGACAATAATGAAAAAGTACTTCAAGTTACAAAGCATGGTATTCATTTTTGGCTGTGTGAGGAAGATGTTCGAGAAATTATTAATATCAACGATGGAGTGTTATCACATCGAGTGTCTTTTCTCAAACAATTTGATTTTTCTTCATACTATCACAACGTTATTGATGTGATCAAAAGCATGAGGAATCATGCCAGTGCATTAGAACTCTTATATTGTTTTATTAATATTTCATCGCCAAAATGTTTATTGACCAATACACTTGAAGAAATGTTATTTTACTATAAAAATAAGGTTTTGTATGATTGAGAACAATGAAATATGATCAACAGTTTTTGTTTTTCATCAGAAAACACATATACATACATCATAGGGAGTTTCTATTAAAACAAGTGTGTAACATATGAATACAAATACAATTACAATTAGCATATCAATACAAATATCAAAATTAACACATACATCATAGAAAGTTCTGTTATCAAAACAAGTATATAACATATGAATACAAATACAATTACAATTAACATATCAATACAAATATCAAAATTAACATATCGAAACAAATATTAAGATAACAGTGAATAGTGTCCATAAGGTAAGGTGTTTGTTCTATTCTTTATCAGGAACATCTTGTTGTCAAAAGGGCTGAGAGCAATTTCATTTTGTTCTATAGTGTAGAGGTTGAAGTTGAAAGATCTGATAGATTTTTGGTCTCTATATATCTCGATTTCTTCTTCAAGACATTTAACATAATCCTCAAAAGTTAAAGAATATTTCAAAGCCGAATATCTAATACCTTTAGCTTTCTTAACGGGTTCTTTCCCTTTCACCTTATAACTGTACATTTTAGAGCGTAAACCGATGAACTTCGTCATTACATTTCCTTTGTTCTCATCCTTCATCAATCCGACCACTTTCTTGTTTATAGGTGGAATTTCAAAAATATTATCTAATGCATAATCGCTAGTGTCAAATTTTTGAACATTTTTCTCCATAATGGTCTCATAAATATCATCGTCTGTTATTATATGATGGATCAGACTATCAGTATCTGTATATCACAGCCTTATCGCTTCAGGATCTTTATATATTTTCAGCATAAAGTTATAATGGAAATCAAACACACAAGTTTTTGAGATATCTGAAATAGTCATTCCTGTATAAATTGGCTTATTGAATAATATTTCGAGTTTGTTTTGCTCGATTGCTATCAAATTTTCATCAAAAATCTTACTACTATTGAAATTCGGCCGCGAAATATAGTGTCGCGCTCCAAATGGTCCATACCATTTATTAACTAATTTAACGCTACGATGCATTTATAATGAGTTTGAAAAGAGCCTCTGGAAATTTATTCATTGCAGCTGCACGTAATCGTGTTTTTAAATCGATATAAGCTTTCAACCA
This sequence comes from Endomychus coccineus, assembly GCA_958510875.1. Taxonomy (NCBI): domain Eukaryota; kingdom Metazoa; phylum Arthropoda; class Insecta; order Coleoptera; family Endomychidae; genus Endomychus; species Endomychus coccineus. Next base: position 264,470 of record CAUEHT010000008.1, on the reverse strand, counting down.
ATTGGATTGGTCAAACTTAAGGACTCTATGTACCTTCTTCATCACCATCCCCAACGCTAAGCATTGTTTCAAATTCCTATAATGAATTATATATTTAGATTTATCGTATAACGTCGATAATAATTTTGCAGGTTTAGCATTGGGAGGTTTAGAGTGCAATGGGCATAGCGGTGAGCCTTTGTGGGTGTCATGTAATTTCTGAGGGTATTCTAGATCTACTTCTAGAATATATCCAACAGGACTTTCATCCGGAATGTCTCTTACATCGATGTTAAGATCATCATACCATACAAAGTTATCATAAGGTAAATATTGCGCCATAGCCCACCCATATAAATTACAAACATCCAAATACATGGGATAGCTGCTTTCCTCTTGTGAATTATAATCTTTCATATACTTATTAGCAGCCGCGAATCTATTGCTACATTGACTAACACCTCCTCGTATCCCCCTTTCTATAAACATAATCATATCTATATCTTTTAAAAACTGAAGAGAAATATCTGTATATTTCCACATACACTCCCATGAGAAGCCAGGTGAAGTGAAATTATACGTAGGATCTAGTTTATATATCTCTTAACATTTGGCTCTGAAAATTTCAAAAACATCTGCCAACAGCAAAACATCTGTTTTCAAGTATAAATCGGAATACTACAATTAAATTTTTGCCAAACGTTTTGAGCATGTTCATAGTCTCCTTCACTTATTGATTCATCTTTCAATTTATTATAAGAATTTTCGATTGCAGGAAGAACCTTTAATTTTTCCTTATCAGCAGCATCGTCTGTTTTATCACATAATTCTAACACAAAAACGTGTATATTATTCAGCCTCTCGAATAAATGGATTTGTGAAATAGGCATCGGGAAAGTTAAATTTTGTAAATTTAGAACAGTACTAAAATGAGGATATGAAGATGTTCGACTTGAATTTGTGTTAATAGCAGGATGCAATCCAGCTGTTACTGCCCGAGCGAAACAATACTCATCATAATTTTGAACATTGATAACAGCATGTTTATTCGCAATTTCTTCAGGAAGAACTATATAGGAAGATCCCGAATTAATTACTTCATATTTATTGATATTCATTCGCAGACTTACTATATTTCTGAGACTCCAATTGGAATCTTTCTCTTGAAATTCTTCTAATTTTGTAGATAGGTTCTCAATAATATTATCTTTATACCATTCTGATAAATTCTTTGTATTATCTTTTCCTATTGATCGTGTATGAAAATATTCAAAATCTGTCTGAATAAGTTCATCGTTAACGTTCCCTCTAATGTACTCGCAACAAAATGTTGAATTAACTTTAATAAAATTACATTCATGAAGGATTTTGAAGATTCTAGTATTGAAAAGATGAAAAACATCATATAAAAAATTAATTGGGTCTAAATGCGAAATATTGATAATCAATCCGGTTCTTATTCTACATTTAAAAGCAGACTGTTCATCCTCCCATCTGATTCTATCACTGCGATTCTTATTTTATATAGATGGTTTATTCCTAATTTGTAATAAAATTTTGGAACGCTTTATATTACCGATATTTGCCTGAAGTTGATTCTTATTAGCTAAATTCGAATCATCTTTCATCAAATGTCTCGAGAAAGTACGGATATATTACGTACAAAAATTTATCCATTTCGTTGTTTCCTGAAGGAAAAATTTTGACTTATACAAATCTTTTTGAGCCTGATCTACAATTTTAACAATTTCGGTGCTAATCTTTGAAATAGAGTCCACGATAATAATAGAACAAAAATCTTACCTTACACCCACCACTTTGAAGTCTGCGAACGCTCACTAGATCTCTCGGAACTCGATTTTTGCTGCTGGATTCGATTCCCCAAAATGTTCCTCTCCTCTATAAATCTGTCCTATACATTGTTTTTCATTGATGCGATCCAACAGAGGTTTGAGTAGTGGTGTTAAACGTTTTGGGAGGGAAATACCGAAATCGTCAATCTCTGCTAGCACAGATTCTCCAAACCAGGTGTTGACAATTTTTACATCACTTATCTTATAAACTTTACCTTCTTCGAGCTGGTTAACTTTTTTCATGGGTAATCTCTATAATAGAGAACACGAGTTTAAAGCTTCCATGCTCATTATGGTATGAATATCTATAACAAGGGTAAATATTACTCAAAAGAATTCGGTATATTTCCAAAACATCGATCGTGGGAACAATAGTTAGTAAATGTAATAATCGGTGTGAATCTGAGAGTGCAATAGTGAGTAAATGTAATAATCGGTGTCAATTTAAGTGGAGAAGTGAAGAGCTAACTTGTTGACATGAAGTTGATTTGAAATGTACCAATTTGAAATGAAAGTTCCCTAAATCGAGTTTATTATCATACGAATCATATTCATTTGAAGTTAATTTGAAATATATCAACTTGAAATGAGAGTTTTCTCAATCAAAATCGGTGTGAATCTGAGTGTACAATAGTAAGTGAATGTAATAATAGGTGTGAATTTGAGTGGAGAAGTGAAGAGCTAGTTTGTTGACATGAAGTTAATTTGGAATGTACCAATTTGAAATAAAAGTTCCCCAAATCGAGTTTTTTATCATATGAATCATATTCATTTGAAGTTAATTTGAAATATATCAACTTAAAATGAGAGTTTTCTCAATCAAATAATAATAATAGTAAAGACTTACCTCAAATTGCACCACACAAAAGACACGAGTTGCTCGTTAGAGAATCAAATGTGTAATGATTAAATTATATTCGAGACAATATCATTTCCACCTTATTATCAACGCTGCGCGCGATTCCTACAGTTGCCTACTTGACACATTCCCAGGCTAATTTGCTAAGTAGTTGTATCAATATCAGCACAGGGAACAGTTCACGTTTCCATTTTGTTGTTGACAGGAAACTTCATTGATAAGATTGATATTTCAAACTAAGCATTTCTGATTATACGTAGATAGAATATCAACCGCATACAATCAGTTGGTTGCGAAACAAAGTGTTATCTGTTTCCGTTTGAAATTGAATACAATCGCTCTATTATCTACCACACAATCTAGAAGTTACGTCTTGTTGTTGACAGGAAACCTCATTGATAAGATTAATATTTCAAACTAAGCATTTCTAATTATACGTAGATAAAATTCGAAAAACCAAAGTCACAATCACTGATAACGCTATCTACCCGATAACACTAATTACACACACTGGATGCCGATTGCCAGACCGGGTGACTCACAATCTTTGATAACGCTATCTACTCGATAACGCTATCTGCCCGATAACACTTCACACACTGGATGCTCATCGCCAGACCGGGTGACTCACAATCACTGATAACGCTATCTACCCGATAACGCTGTCTACCCGATAACACTATTTACAAACACCGGATGTGACGTCACACTTCCTGTCCCAAAGGTAGCCCACTGTATCTACTTTTTTCCAACCCCATTTGGTTGGATCAATGGTATCATTGCCTATCCAAAGCTGCACCTGATGATAGACACGTAAAATGTGTAATTTGGTTGCATCATCAGTTGGTGGCAAGCATTCAAGTTCACATGCCATTTTGAACTAAAGCGTAAGTGACCGAGGTTCTCAATATTTTTTTTCTCAATTTAGGAGCATATATTTGACATAAAATACTTCTACCAGTTCTCAATAGTTTCTCAACATCTGGCTCAGTTTTATAAAATTCATTTAAATCGTCTGGTGAAAAATTGACATCGAGAACATTTTTTTACCCTGCCTGTTATAAGCGGAAAATGAAGTTCTTATAGGGAAATTTGTATTACGAAATTCAATTTTCACGTTACCGAAAAAAAACACAAAATGTACCTTATATCAGGCTTCAAATAACATTCGACGCATTTTTCATTCCTCTGAAACTTTGCTCATCACTATTTAGTCGATGAAATGTGTTGTATTCCTTTAAATCGCCAAAAACTACGAAAACTCGAAAAAATTGCCATTTTTGAGTCAAAAATGGCCAATATCTCGGAACGCCATGAATCTACGATTCTTCAACATCCATATTCGTGATCAGCGAACCAAAAAAACATAAATATCAATCATAAAATAGAGATGTGTAAAAATTTCCAATCCAAATTGCAGGACTACTGGACTACATTTAGATTAGGCAACGCTGAAGTAAAATTAGGTACACACACCCTCTTGCATTATATAAACTTGAGACCAATGATCGAAGAAATCAATATACTGAGCTATGAGTATAGGCAAATTAAAACATCGCCAGTTGAACAAAGCACTAAATCAAACTATGACTTTTCACTGTTAACAAAAAAGAACAGCACATAAAATATCGAATCAAATGTGCAACCGATAAATATCAGTCAGTATATCCTTTCAACAACAGAAATAAACGAGGATCAATCGATGGCTTGAGCAATATAATTGAAGCTATCTCCGGAAATCTATACGCGGATGATACAAAACGCTATGACGGAGCATTCGAAAAGTTACAGGAAAATCAAGGTAATATCGTGAATTCTCTTAATCAACAAATCTCTTTAACTCACGGAATTCTAGAAAATAATAATAGAACGATATCACTGATGTTACATAAGCAAGGCATTATAACTCAAAGAATCCAAGAATTACACAATCATATAACATTTTATTTCTCTCTTAGAGATGCACTTAAGTAAATAAAATTTAACTTAGATACACTAGATTCGATACTTACCAATATTGAAAATTCAACATCGTTCGCTAAACATGGAACGTTGCATTACAGCATAATATCTATAAATGATATGAAACCAATATTAGATTAACTCTTAGATGATCATTCAATAGATCAATTAGTTTATTCTGATTACGACGATATTCACAAACTATACGATATAATCTCAGTTGAAGCATATTATTCAAGGGAAAGATTAGTTTTTGCACTGAACATACCTCTTGTTCACACGAATACTTCAATCCATTATCATTTATATTCCATACCAACACAAAACTCTACAACCATCATTCCCAAAAATACCTACCTTACAATGAGCAACGAACTTTTCCAATACGAACCAGAACGACGTAAATATTTGAAATCGGACTTTTTATGCCCGAATAACCAACTCATTAATGGCATCCAAGATACAGACTGTATATTCTCAATACTCCAAGTCCAGGACAACATACCAGATTGCAATATGGTTAGAATAAGTACCAAAAACTCTCTCTTAGAGGAAGTGTACTTCATATCAAAGACAATTCCCACAAAATTTTCAAAATACCCAAAAATCCACATATTACCCAAATACGAACTACAACAAACCTCGATACTATGGACAAAATCAAAATCCCAATTATAACCAACCTACGTATAATAATACGAATAATTACAGACTTACCACATATTATTCTAAAAAGACCAACCAACCTAACGTTCATTTTTCAAATCAAAACGGAAACGATAGATTTAAACAAAATAACATACCACAGACTAGAACAAAAGAAGGTAGACCAATCTGTTCTAACTGTAATAGGGTTGGACATTACACATCAGTGTGTAATACAAATTCAAATTATAGAGAAAATAAGGTTACAACTAAAACCGAAACTAACAGACAACCCAAACATGCTTGGTTCAACCAAACATGTAAAATTCAACACGATACATTATATTTAGCAGCCCGCTCAAACACTTTCAACGAATACACAATTCGACAAATTTCAGGAACAGGATTACATCACTGTAAACCTTTTCATGATAAGTTGTGTTACTTGCCAAGATTTTCTGGCGATTCACTACAAGGTCCAGCTTGTGCCACCAAATTATTCAAAGGCACATCTGTTGAAGATATAAGTAATCACTGCCCAATGGTTTGCCTGGCACCTCCACCACATGCCACGCGCCAGTTTTTTGGTAGAGCTGAATGTTTTAGATGAATATTGGTTTGGGGGCGAGAGGCATGGCGTATCCCTGAGGATTCTTGTTTGAGATATTTTAAATGTAATTTGAAATAAACAACATTGGTAAAACTAACTCAATAGAATTTATTAAAACAAATTAACAAATAAAAATAGAATACGACGCTATGTAAAATAAGTACGTTAAATAAATTGATTAATGAAATACGATCATAAATAATTCCAAAATTAGTTTAGTTAATTTAAGAAACATGATAATGAATAGTTTCGAAAACAGTTTAATTAAATCATTAATTCTCCATTTAATGTGAATGAAAAAAAATCATTACTTACATTATTAAACATCGATGCGTACACACGCGAGAAGAAAGTTCGAATATCCCCTTTTCCTATGTCGGTGACTTATATAAACTTTGTTGATGAAATTCAGCAATTCAGGATTCGCACGGTAAATGAACTTGTCCGGCAGAATAATGAACCCTAATGCTGACATTATAGTTTTACTTAATATTTGCAATATATAAGTATCTGAGAATGAAATTAACACCGACTGACAGGAAATGGTTTGAAGTAACTTTTGTAATAAGATAAATTGAAATAAAATATCTGAAAGATTATAATGGGAATAAAAATGATTTACAATATTGAAGAAAAATAAAGATTGGTAATAATTGAATTTGGTAAAATCGCAAACGTGACAATATCTACATAAACGACAAAGGCCAATCCTATGAAAAGCCTTTACTTCTGCCAAAAATCGAAATGAATCAGCATATGGAGAACACAAGTAACCTACATATCAATGAAGTTTCCCTCGACGAATTACATCGCATACCAATGAAAGAAAACCGCCTTGAAACTGTGCATATCAGAGGATCATTATCGTTCTAGTCCAATCACCATCCCTGGACAATTCCTTTGTATGTACTAGTTCTACTAGGAATAATATGGTACATCATACATTTCTTCAGAAAATCCGGAGCCAATCAACCACAATCCGAAACTTTACCTGTCACCATTGAGACCTCATCACGGAAGGAAAGTCAGCCAACAAGCCAGGACCCATCATCAGTTTTGTTCGTATCTGCCAAAACTTCCTCTCAAGGATGGAGGAGTAATATAATCAGCAGAGTTAATAAACATGACTCTTCATATATCAGATTTCACCTAGAGTTCATTAATACCGAACATTATTTATATCTGTAAACTACGGAATCTAGCCAGTCTTGATATTGCATTTGTACCTACAACTACCATTGCTTGATGCATGGGTTGAATCGCGGAGAGGTGAATCACCACCTCGTGCAGCTGCTACCAGGACATGGGTACTTTAGGGCGTATCTGCACCGTTTACGACCAGACGAGGATGCGTCGTGCCCTATCTGCCTACCAGTGCCCGAGAACGCAGAGCACGCTCTGTTCCGTTGTCTGCATTTCAACGGACTGCACGAGATCCTGCATGAGAATCTACAACAGCTGTTGTCCTCGCAGAATATCGTTGAGGAGATGCTTGAGTCACAGACCACCTGGAATGCAATGTCCGATTTGCGGACATCGTATTGAAGGGGCTCAGACGTATAGACAACGAGAGGATAGGCCAAGCCATGGCGTAGGAGGAGAGGGCGAACAGCTAGACTAAAGAAGGGCGCATGAGAGCCATTTCATTCCTCGCGAAGTAATGCCTGACGGCGGTCCCGTGAGGTGCTGAAACGTAACGGAAAGTAGTTTTACTGGCAGAAATCCCACACACTGTGATGCGCGGGCTTCACAGCATCTTTTGAAGATTTCTACCTACCCCGCAAAAAAAAACCTATCCGGGTATTGTGCTACTGGAATTGGTCAACAAGTATCTATGTCAAGACCCTAAACCTGTTTGAGTATCTTGATACTGGAATTGTTCAACCAGTCTGTATACTCCATGAAATATTTCTTGTGGTAGGAGGAGAATATAACGTTATACTACGATACTTTGTTTAAGGATTGCTGGAATAATCTAAATAACAGTTTCCGCTCGGAATTTCGGATGTTTAAGCTTGTGATGAGACTATGATTCACATATATCTTTCAATAGACAATCGATTATCAATCGTGGAACAGGCGAGGAAAGGGTTGACGAGAGAACGAGATTAAAATTATCTCAACTGGTATGTGGCCATGTCTTCAGTACATTGATTTTCAATATCTCTTTCTTCTTTTGATATCAATTTGGTTTATTGAAAGATTATTATCGACAGTGAACCTGTACTTTGATGTTTGATAGTGTCTCACCTAGTTGTAGTATTGATAATCATTCAATATATACTTCCTTCCATTCTTTTTCAGAATCTAATTTGTCAAGTTAGTAGTCGGAATGATTTACGTCGTTCTATAAGGTTGGTTTAACTTAGCAATCATCCGCGTGATTGCGTGGTATCCCGTATCATCTTCCTTCGACCTTCCTCATATGAATTTGTTATGGTTATGTCTTCTTAGGCTGGTCTTGATGGGATAACGAAATAATTATTGATCTGAGTGAACTTAATAAAGCCGAAATCTTCAATTACTACTTTCTGAGAGCTCCGAGTGAATCATCTGCTATTTCTTGAACAGATTATTCATTTATAATATACGAGCTCCATTTCAGCATACTGTACTCTGTAAACTATTATACAATAATTGTTCTCTAGCAAATTCTGATTAACTCACTAATATTTTCAATTTTTCTTTTATTCCATATATTTCGTAGTGAAAATTGTCATAACTTCAAAAAGTGACTAAGTATACCAATATTCACGCCACGACATAGTATCTTTCAACGGCCGAATTATTGTTGCCGAGTAACAGAGGATTTTGCCCTGAATGATATACTACCCAATGGATATGAACTGTTTTGAATCAATTAATGTTGTAATAAATTATTATCCTCGATATTTCATTTCTCAAACTGGAGATGATGACGTCATCATCCGACGTCCTCATTCAGTGAAATATGATCGCTGGAAGGGTGTGGTTTCTAGCTTATACTACCACCATGACATATAGCTGGTTCTTATGACATAAGATGTTTCAACATTGATAGGCAGTAGTTGGAAGCTCATAGATAGGTATATAACAATTTTGTACTCAACAAGTCATTTGTTACCGCGATAAGCTATTGTTGGCGTTTTTTCTCAATTATCATCGCCCTGTCGTAATTTATGAGGAATTTGAGAATTCACATGTGAGACACTGGTTTTGACATTTTATACTCCAAACAGGTATGGAATTCATGCTCATCATAGTATGTAAACTATGGCCGCCGGTTGCTAGCTACGAAATACTTCGAAATCGTGAGTAACGTTATCATTCGGCAATTATCGTTCGTGAACTATGGTCGCCTGCTGCTACCTGCGAACAATGACAGTTCACAGCTCATATATTTTATACTCTACGAGTTGATCACTCTCTAATAATACTTATAAAGCTACAGTTGGAGGTTTTTCACATTTGCCATCGCCATGCTAGATCTTTTGAGTTGAAAATACAAATTTTACGCATCGTGCCATTTTATTTGATACACCATGAAGCTATAGTTGTAGCTTTTCCTTATTTCTAGACGCCGTATTAAATTTTTACTGAAAAACTTAGGAATTCACACTTGTCAGAAACTTTTCAAAATATCAGACCATTGTCAGGAACCAGTCAGGAAAATGCTTCACACTTGTCAAAATCTCAAACACTTGTCGGACACTATTCAAACTCATTTTGACATTTCATTCCTTGAGTAGGTGGTGGCGTCATGATCTTCATAATTCGTGAATTATGGTCGCCGGTTGCTGGTAACGACCTACATGGAATTATTAACTAACGTCATCGATCATCGTCCGTGAAACATGATCACCGGCTTCTAGCAACGACAGTTGACGGCTCATAGATTTTGTATCCTACGGGTCAAGTCCCTCCCATTGACACCCGTGAAGCTATAGTTGTAGGTTTTCTCTTATTTCAGGCGCCACATTTTTTCCTGAAGAACTTGGGAATTCACATTCTCGCGTTGAACATTATTTGATATTCATGAAGCAACAAGGTTGGAAAACCAGAGAAATCATAGAGAAGAGGCTTCATGATCTTAACACAAGAGATCACACTCAGGGAATATCAATCCTAACAGGAAGATCACAATAGTTCGCCGAGTATCTTCAGACTGCACGCCAAATGACCATAGAAACACTCTGATTGTAATCAACCATGATTCTATGTAGTTACTTAAGCTGCCTCTGGAACTTGGAAATATCAGTTCAATTAGAGTAATAAGCAGCCTTAGCAAACTATTGCCAAGCAAGACCAAAATATGACAGAAGTGATCTGAACGAAACGTTGTCAAGACCAGTGTGTTGTTACCAGGATAACAATTAATACGTGCGAGATAATCCGCAAATCCGGTGTATACACCCGCACGGAAAAGTACGCGGGCTCGCTCACATTCATCAAAAGATTAATTAGAGTCAATGACCATGCAGAACATGAAGTTATTATTAAAATATCGATACCTACATCGGAGATACTGAAAAAAATTTAATTATAAGAAAACATCACTTACGTGGCGTTGGGATCATATTCAGCCCAGATACGAACGAACTCGTCCAAATGATGAGCACCCAATATGGATGAATCTCTTGTCAGATAGTCGAAATTATCCATTATTACGGCAACGAATAAATTCAACATCTGCAAAATCAATAATTATGAAATGACCTAATGTATAAACATCATTCATACCAGAAATGAACAGAAGAATATAAACGATACAAAATATGCATATGCTAAATTTGAGCCACAGCTGTTTGGATCTGGTTTTCCAGCGTTTGGATCACACTGACGATTTTTAATGCAGGATAACATTATACTTGGCCAAGCTTCCCCGGTTGCACATCTGAAAGAGAAACAAATGTGGTCTTCAAATGTTGTTTAGATAAATTCGATCGATGAACCAAGTGGAAGAACCGAAGGATTGATTTTTTTTGCTGTTACAGGAATAGGATTTGTAGCTCCATCGAAACAGTATGATTTAGCAAGCATTCCAATGAAAAACTTTAACGAGTTAACAAACAATTAACTTCAAGTATGACAATATTTATCATTATTCATGCATTCATAAACGTCAATGCAGGATTCAGAGAAAAGAGATAGGTTATGTCAGGTGATTCAGATTATTATGGGAAATTCATCATAGCCATTTGAACCCGCTTTTATTTTCCCCTCTCTGTGTATGTTACCACTAATCTACGAGAAGTAACGAAGCTATAGACTCTCGCCTGAACAATATCTTCTTCAAATCACTGGCATTTGAATAAGTAACTCGTTCTATCTCATTTTATTCTCATGTTCGCTTTCTATCTTTCGTTTCTTCGAGGGTACCTGAAGGGCATCTGAAGGGCACTCTAAGATTTCCAAAAAGGAATTATTCAGAGTAGGCGGAAAAAAATGTTATATTATTGCTAGTGAAAATGGTTTTTGAAGGATCTTGTTTCGTTGAAATAACTTGTGATACATAAATACAATAAACATTTTTCTGTTGTCAAGTTAATTCGAAAATGACATTCCTAGCCTAATCAATTAGTGAATCATGGTCAGTTAAATCCACGGAATGAAAAAATACGGGATAGTTATACTAACCTGAATAATAACATGAGTCCCTGAATGAAATTCCTGAAGTTGTTGTGACGATTTATGTTTTCTGTAGCAATTTCATCTATATTACCAAATACCTAGAACAATAGATACAATGTTTTTAGTCGTCAATATTTCAACAGATAATTACTAATTCATTTTGGAGAGTTGTTACTGTTAAAATAAATGTGAAGAAAGAACACAATGTTTTGATTAATCATGGAATATAAAATGAGGATTTCTGCTCATCCCTCGATTTCTCAACAACATATCATTGGGAACTGATGATTGAAAATTCTATATGTAGGAAATACAGTGTCACAATATTCGGTGTACATGGAGCTACAATATATTTTTAGCTGAATTAAGCTAGACTTACCTATGTACCAAGTTGTTTCGTTTAGACGCTAGAGGGCCTCAAAGTTAAGAAAAATATTACTGTTTTGCTTATAATTTTGAAATCATCTGTATAATTCTAACAAATTTGGTTCATGATATCAGCAGCTTATACATATGCGCAATTTGCATATGGCGTTGATGGAAGAGATAATTCAGGGGTGGAGATTCAAGGGTACTGTTATATTGTTTCGACCAAAATTTCCAAGCTACTGTGATAGAAATATTAGAATTTCCTGAAAGTCAGTGCAATTCACATAAAAAACCTGTCTCTTTCTGATAGGACGCGTGGTCTTCGAGGAAATTGAGAATATGATGTGTTTTTAGGTCAATAATAAGAGAATCATTTTTGATAAGTAGTTTTTCACATTTCCAATATTCAGATAGTTTTTGAAGGGAATTATTTCATATGACAATACTAAAACATTTCGTGCCGATTTGGCAGTCAACTAATTAATTATAAAAATATAGTACGCTAACGTCAATTCAGGAATGATTCCAATAATTGTCATATCAGCTTCACAAAATTTTTTATTCATTATTGATATTATAGATACGGGAAATTAATAGCGTTAATCCTGGGCGATCTCGTCAAACACAAACTTTGGAAGTAGAAGAAGATATTCTGGATTGGGTGGAAGATTACCAGACAACTAGTGTCAGACTGATAGAGAGGCAAATTGGGATATCAACAACATTCATTACTTCCATGTTCAATGTGTTCAAGAACTTTCACCTGCAGATTCTGCATTTTGCCTCTACTTTTCGCAAATTTTGTGACGGCAGTATTTGAATGCTCAAGGTCCAGATAGATGGATCAGCAGAGGATGAGATGCACTTTTATAATGACCATCCCCTTCACCAGATTTGAGTCCTTTTGATTTCTTTATCCAGGGAGCGTTGGAATAACAGAAAGTCTAAAGTGGGAATACATTCTGAAAAAGTACTATGGAACAGATTTGAGAATGCTGTTTAACGATTGCAGAATGATGAAAATTTTTGGAGAGTGCAATTTCATGTCCTGCGTGAAAATAATCTATGCATCGAATGAAACTGTGATCATGTTGAATACCTATTGTGAAAACAATCCAAAAGAATTATTTTATATTTGAAGATTTCATTCATATCTAGAGTACTATTAGTAACTGGTTCAACAAAATATACTGCATTGTTTTCAACCTAAGCAATTTGGAAATAAATTTGTTCACGAATGATGATGAATGGATAAAAAAGCTTATGGTTTTGAGAAATTGTTTATTTTCCTAAATTCACTTCACTAAGATGAAACATTATACAAAAATCTTTACTTCACCAATGAAGCATTTTCAGACGTAGTTACATCGATTTGATAGATTCTGGAAGATTTGACAAAAAAGATAGCCTTGGTATAGACATGAGGATATAAATAATTATCAATTTTATAGTGAACTTATCCAGTAACTAATTCAATTGAACTCGCACAGAACGTTCGAGAATCATAAGCAAAATAGTTCTAATTTCATTCAACCCGTCAAGGCCGTCTAGCCGCTGAATCAACTAACTAGATATATAGGCTCAAGTCTGAATTAAACGATATATTTCTATCCTGAAAACTTGTGGTAGTTCGGTGTATATGGAATATTGGGACTCCCGGTATATTGAGTAGCAAACCTCAATGTCATGTGGCGTCGCCAAAAATTCCAAATTCGTATTCAAGATATAATATTTACTTTGCTGAAATTTCATTCCCTCCTAAGCTAGTTCACTGAAATTGAGCATATAGTACTTGAAATTGATGTGCACCATAGACCTTTCAGTACATATACGAAGAATCAGGATGTGAAAACATCAGAGGTAATTGCGTGGGAGAGTTCATCATGACGGCGGTCGACTCAGTAACAAAAATGCTGCACCTGTAGCTTTGTATAATTCTAGTGACACTACTGTTATAAATACAGGTACAGACGGTAGCAGTTCAAACTGTGCTGATCCTAGTGGGTCAGTGATAAATCATTTACATAGTGGTGAAACGGAGATATGAGTTTTATTGACCACAGCAGTTGTTTGTGTGAAGGATAATTTTCAGAAATATTACAAAATGAGAGCTCTTCTGGATATGGGCACTCAGTCTAATTTGATCTCTGAAGCTGCCCGTAATAGATTAGGACTTACCTTAAAGGCAATAAGTGTACCTATAACAGGAATTAGTCAAACATCCACAAATATTACACGTATGGCAGAAATACACTTCAAATCACAATATAATTCATTTAAATCTTCACTGGCGTGTCTTGTGCTACCAAGAATTACGCAAAATTTACCTCAAATAAGTTTCGATTCCAATGAATTAACTAAAATCTAGACCAATTGATATTTTATTCGGAGCACAACTGTTTTGGGACTTCCTTCGCGAAGGTACAATAAAATTAGGAAAAAATAATCCTGTCTTGCAGAAAACGCACTCAGGTTGGGTGCTTGGGGGCACTATGAATGCACGGCATCCAATGCTAGGCAATTCTTGTCATCTTGCAATGAGCCAACTTGGAACTCAAGTTGCTGAATTCTGTGAGCTCGAAAAATACGAAAACACAAAGGTAACCGGTCAAGAAATGAGATGGCATGTGAAACTCATTTCGCACAAACGCATAAACGCGATGAACACGGACGTTATGTAGTGCAATTGCCATTCGAAAATAACTTCTCATCTTTGGGCACATCTAGGCAATAAACTGAGCGACGTTTTTTTGCTCTTGAGAAAAAACTGAACAACAATTTGAATTTGAAAGAAATTTATAGCAAATTCATAAACGAGTATTTAGATCTCGGACATATAGAAATTGTGTCCGATAGTTTGAATAACGATTCTAACAAATATTTTTATTCACCTCACGATGGTATTTTTGAAGATTCAACTACTACAACAAAGGTTCGCGTAGTATTTGATGGATCTGCGAAAAGCAGTACCGGAGTCAGTCTAAACGATAAGTTATCGATCAGGCCAACAATTCAACAAATCTTCGATCTTAACAAGATTCAGAACATATCAATATGCATTATCAGCTGACATTACAAAAATGTATCGGCAAATTATGGTAGATCCGGAGCATCGAGACTTTCAGCTAATCGTTTGGCGCAACAATACTTCCGAGGCACTTCAAAAGCTTAGGCTAAATACAGTCACGTACGGCACCTCATCAGCCCCATATCTTGCCATGAAAAGTTTTCAGCAATTAGCAGTTGATGAACAATTGAATTTTCCAAAAGCAAAAGTGGCAATTTCGAGAGATTTTCATGTCGATGATCTGTTAACAGGTACTAATGACTCAAATGAAGCTAAAGAACTCCAATTACAATTAATATCAACGTTGAAACGCGGAGGATTTGAGTTGACAAAATGGGCTTCCATTGATGCCAATTTGATTCAAGAATTTCCACCCGGATCAAATGACTTACAACCAATTGATCTAGACAAGCAAGACACCAAATTATTAGGTTTAATTTGAACTCCGACTGCTGATACTCTTAAGTATTCCATCAAGAAAACTGATATAAGTCACTCATCCAAAAAACGAATAATTCTTTCATCGATTGCGCAACTATTTGACCCATTAGGTTTAATCGGACCTGCATTGATTACAGCCAAAATTATATAACAACGTCTTTGGTCACTGAAATTAGTTTGGGATGATCTCATCCCGAACAAACTAAATGAGGCATGGTTGGAATTTATGAGGGAATTGCCTAAATTGAATAATCTTCAAATTGATAGGAAAGTTATTCCAGATATTAATACTAGAGACATTGAGATTCATGGATTTTGCGACGCTTCCCAAAATTCGTATGATGCGTGTTTATATGTACGTGCACGGAATGATAAGAATGAATTTTCTACAAAGTTAATATGCGCCAAATCGCGAGTAGCACCTCTCAAAGTAGTTCCCATTCCACGACTTGAATTATGCAGCGCCGTTGTACTTACAGAACTGATTGAAAAGCTCAAAACTACATTGGAGTTGCCATTTCAGAGTTATTTCAACTGGACTGATTCCAGTATTGTTCTGGCATGGTTAAACTCTGAATCCGGAAACTGGAAGACGTTTGTGGCTAATGGGGTTTCAGAAATTCAATCTAATTCAGCCAAGTCTGAATGGAATCATGTTACCTCAAAGGATAATCCAGCAGACATTATATCTAGGGGTCTCAACCCCAACAATCTAATTAAATCAGATCTATGGTGGTACGGTCCATCATGGCTATCGGAAAATTCAGATGATTGGCCACACAGCAATCCATTATCCAACATTGCAGATATACCTGAAAAACGTGCAGAAACGACGGTAACCGCAGTCACTTCAATTATTAAAGAACTGCCAGTTTTTAACAAGTTCTCAGCTTATTCAAAACTAAATAGAGTAATGGCATATTGCCTAAGATTTATCAATAATTGTAAATCACAAGACCAAAAAGAAATAGGCGAGTTATCATGCAGTGAACTCAAGTATGCCAGCCTTGTAATTTTAAAGAACATTCGAAATGTGGCATTCTCAGTTGAAGTTACTGCACTCTCGAACGGAAGGCAGGTACATAAAAGGAGCAATGTTATGTCATAAAATCCGTTTCAAGATGACAAGGACTTATTGAGAGTCGATGGTCGATTAAAAAACGCACAAATTCCATATACGACAAAATATCCGATATTGTTGTCATCCAAACATCATGTTACAAACCTATTAATAAAATATTACCACGAATTGAATTTACACGCTGGGTTACTACTCTTACGGCAATTAGGCGAAATTAGGCCTCTATCTGGAAAGAACGTAGTAAAGAAAGTTCTCCATAGATGTCTCAAATGTTTTCGGTCTAATCCCAATAAGGGCCTAAATCAGATCATGGGTAATTTACCAGCTAGTCCATGTTTAACGGCTGGGGTTGATTTTGCGGGACCAGTATTTATCCGCGAAAGCCGTGGTCGTGAAAAAAGAGCAGTTAAGGGGTACATAGTGTTGTTTATATGTATTTCAACCAAAGCTATCCATATTGAATTAGTCAGTAATTTAACTACCGAAGCATTCTCAAATGCCTTAAAACGTTTTATGTCATGTAGAGGGAACGTTGCGCACATGTATAGCGACAATGGGATCAATTTTGTTGTCGCGGATCGCCAATTGTAAAAGTTGCAAACAATATTCACACCGGACGAGTCGAAATCAAAGCTTGAAACTGAACTAATCAAATTAAACATCACTTGGCATTTCATTCCTCCGCGCGCTCCACATTTTGGTGGACTTTGGGAGGCCGAGGTGAAATCTGTTAAGACTCATTCAAGAAGGGTAGCTGGTGAGGCATCCTTGACATTAGAAGAATTTTATGCTGTGTTAACTCGAATAGAAGCTTGTTTGGATTCTCGCCCTATACTTCCTTTATCCAGTGATCCTAATGACCTTAATGTACTCACACCTGCTCATTTCCTTATTGGCGACTCACTGACCGCTCCTGTAGAACAGGACTTATTTGAGGTGAAGGTCAACCGTCTATCCCGCTCGCAGTAAGTGCAAGAATTAACTCAACGTTTCTGGAGACGATGGTCTGAGGAGTATTTGACACATCTCCACTAACGTACCAAGTTATCCAAACAAACAGCAACGACACTTGCTAGAAGTTGCTGTATGCGATACAAGTAGTAAAAAGTATGTTACACGAATGTGACAATTGTCCAGGTATAGCCAAAATTAAAGAAGTTGCTGAACGTAATACTACATATACAAATGAAACTGTATCCTACAAGAATTGAATCAAACAAGGAAGTAGAGCATCTCTGCATACTGTCACAGTATCTACAGAGAAATTCAAAAATTATTTATTTAATGATTCATGGAATCTCACTATTCACTATTATATATATCAGATATGTAGAAAAATTACTTGAATAATTGTGAAGAACATCTACAAATGGATACTTGTACTAGTGAGATGGATTTTCCAGAGAATTACTCATTCATTATACAAAACTTAGTACAGGCATTTTATTATAATAGCTCCCAGGTAACAATCCATCCGATGATAATGCCTGGGAGTTATTATAATAAAATGTCTGTACCGAGTTTTGTATGATGAATGAGTAGTTCTCTGTAAAATCCATTCCAATATTACAAGTATCCATTTGTAGATGTTCTCTACAATGATTCAAGTAATTTTTCTGCATATCTGCTATATAATGGTGAATGTGAGATTCCATAAATCGCTAAATAAATAATTTTTGAACTTTTCTGTAGATACTGTGACAGTCTCTACATCCTTGTTCGAGCCAATTTTTGAAAGATACCGTTTCATTTGCATATGCAGTATTACGTTACGCAACTTCTTTAATTTTGCTATACCTGGACAATTGTCATTTTCGTGTAACATATACTTTTCACTATTTGTATCGCATACTGCAATTTCTAGCAAATCTCGATATCTTAGTCTATTATTATAAAAACTCAACTTCAATTTGATATTCTCGTGTTCTGTACATACGCAACTCGTATGACTTCCAGAATCACCGGCAATTATGCATTTAGTTGGTTTGAAAGAAGCAAAGTAAGACATACTATGTAAAAGTTTCCAGTTTATCTCTGTAGTCGAGAATGAAATTGTAGTACAAATCATGGAGAGTATAGGAAAGTATATGACTGTTTGAAATTATTTTCAAAAATGTATAGCTCTCGCTCAAAACTTTACAAAAACCATGCATGTAATGTGTGATACAGGAACGAATTTTTTAAATATATGTGTCTCATAATGGCTGCTTTAAACTCCGAGTTCCATATCCAAATTCACAGAATTGGTTTGTACATGTTCGAAGAATATTTCACTACAATTTCAAGACTTTTTATTATGATGGCAAAATTTCACGCCTGGTTGAAAATGTCGATTTTCACGTTTTTTGTCAAAAATGGCCAACTTTGTAGTGCTATATCTTCAAATCTACGGAAATGATCATGGAATGTTTCAGAGTTCCAGAAAGGGTGTTGGAAGGCAAAAAATTTGAGCCAGAGTGAATCTGATTATGTCGTGATTTCGTAATTCTGCACTACTTTGAAGTCAGGCCGAACTTAATGAAATTATATACACAAATAAGCGGTCTACACCGATGTATCAACAAGATTTGCTGGCATGTATGTATCGATACTTGTTTCCAAAGCTGAGAAAACAATCTATCAAAAATAGGCTTCCTTCGGCAATGTTTTGGCCCTTTTGAGGTTTCCAGGAAGGTAACAATGAACCTAGAGGGCTAAAATCTTGGGAATCCTTCTTTTTCGGTTGATACTATCATGTTCTACAATTTGGCGCCATTCTGAGAGTTCAAGTTCATTGTACAAAAGTAGTGGAACTACCTATATATACATATATATGAGGTAGTTTTCGTCACGAATTTTTCTTGTTCCGCTCATTGAAGAATTTGAATTATGAATTTTCATTATCTTTCAAGCAAATCCGTAGTTTTTCTCTGGCGCCCTCTAGCGGCAACACTATGCAGAATTAGAAAAAAACTATTTTTTTTCGACAGAAAATTTTTCGCTTATGAGCTTCGATCATTTAAAATTTTCGAAAAATGCATAGTTCTTGCCCAGAACCTCAAAAACCCATACATTCAATGTGTGATACAGAAACAATTTTTTTAATTTTTGCTCCTCATAATGGCTGCTTTAAACTCCAAGTTTCATATCAACATTTTCAGAGTTTGTTTGTACATGCTTAAAGAATATTTCACTACAATTTGAAGTCATTTCATGCCAGTAGATGAACTGGACTGCTTCGGGAACAGGATATCCGGTCTCCACTTTCGGTCTAGCTGTTGATGTGCATCCGGTGTGAGCTTGTCCTTATCAGTTTGAAAGGATGTAGGTGATAAGGTGTGAGATAAGGATATAACTTGTATAAAGAGTATACAGGGTGCGTATAAAAAGTGTGTCACATGAAAGAGTATACAGGGTGTGTATAAAAAGTGTGTCACATGTACAGAATCACGTGACTATCACATAACAGCTGTCATGGCGGCCCTACTGTACAGATTGCTTCGTGAAGATGTCGCCACCAAGTGACAGCTGTCATGGCGGCCCTAAGGTACAGATTGCTTCGTGAAGATGTCGCCACCAAGTGACAGCTGTCATGGCGGACCTAAGGTACAGATTGCTTCGTGCAGATGTCGCCACCAAGTGACAGCTGTCATGGCGACCCAAAGTTACATGCTAATTCGTGAAGATGTCGCCACCACATGAAAGCTGTCATGGTGACCCAAAGGTACATGCTAATTCGTGAAGATGTCGCCACCACATGACAGCTGTCATGGTGACCCTAAGGTACATGCTAATTCGTGAAGATGTCGCCACCACATGACAGCTGTTATGGCGGACCAAAGGTACAGGCTGCTTCGTGGAGGTGTCACCACCACGTGACAGCTGTCATGGTAGGCTAAAGGTACAGGCTGCTTCGTTTAGGTGTCACCACCACGCGACAGCTGTCATAGGATTGGTTGTTTGTAAAGAGTATACAGGGTGCTTATAAAAGTGTGTCACATGTACAGTCACGTGACTATCACAGGACAGCTGTCATGGCGGACCAAAGATACAGGCTGCTTCGGGGAGGTGTGGCCACCACGTGACAGACGCCATGACACCTCGTTGAAGGTACAGACTGCTTCGTGGAGGTGTCGCCCCCAGTTCGGCTCGTCCGACTTGTGCGACTCGTACGGTTTTGAAATCACATGATCTGTCACGCGGTGAGATATGGTGTCTGTCACTTCGACGGAGTGTCTGTCACAAGATGTCATGGTGGCTATCACGTACCATAGAGCTGAAGGTTATAGAGCTAACCCAACTCAAAACCATAGAGCATCATGGTGGTGGAAAGAGTTGTCATGGTGTCTGTCACGTGAGGTCTTCATCGAGGTGTGATGTCGCGTCTTGGAGGGTGTGACGTGGTGGATCCATGAAGCATCTGTCACGTGAACTGTCATGGCGGATCTATGAATGTCAACCATAGCTTTATTGGTATCAAATGAAAAGTATTGATATGCAGAATGTTAATTTAATTGAATTGAAGATCCTGCGATCATAGTTTACGAACGATGATGACGTCACGGGAGGCATTCATTGTTTCAATCCGGCGACCATAGTTTACGAAAGATGATGACGTCATCATCGTTTACGAACTTTGATGGTCAGATGAGGACTAAAATGCGAGTAATAATAATGGTGTCTACTCATTATTCATCACACTGTAAAATTGAAGTTATAAGACTGTTGAATACATTAGGTGTAAAAAGTGAATAGGTAGTACATTCATGCACATGTTTTATCTCGTGATTCGACACTCCGACACGTGCTTCAACATTAAGACACGTGTTCAGTCACATGTTCAGACACGTGTTTCAATAATCAGACCCGTGTTAAGCACGTGCTTCAACATTCAGACACATGCCTCAATACTCAGACACGTGTTCAGCACGTGCTTCAACATTCATACCTATTTAACACGTATTTGATACCTGATTTTGAGAGAAGCGTAGAAGTACCTAACCGCGTGATCGGACATACACAATATAACATCATCAACTAGTATATAAACAAATGCTTATTAACATATGTTTCAGTATGATTTCGATGCTCCTTAGACAACATGAAGATTGTTAAGCAGAAAGACTCGTTGAATATTATGAATTTCGGACCAAGCATTGAAAATATTGAACAATCACAACGTCACAGCTCTTTGCTGCCAAATACTTTACGAATAATAATCTGTGGTCCAAGTAATTGTGGAAAAACAAATGTGATGTTATCTCTATTGTTAGATGCTAACGGTCTGAAATTTGAAAACGTGTACATATATTCAAAGTCTTTACACCAACCAAAATACCAGTTACTAAAGGAGACATTGAAGAAAATTGAGGGGCTTGGATATTTTCCTTGTACCGAAAGTGATGAGGTCATAGACCCCACAGAAGCGAGGCCTAATTCAATCATAATATTCGATGACGTGATGTTTGAGAAACAGGAGAAAATTCGTGCTTATTTTTCAAGAAGGAGACACAACTCAATTGATAGTTTCTCTCTTTGCCAGTCTTTTGCTAAATGTCCAAAACATGGATTGCGCGACAATGCCAATTGCTTGATTATTTTCAAACAGGATCAACTCAATTTGAAACATATATTCACCGATCATGTAAGTACCGACATGTCACTCGAGAAATTCAAAGAGATATGTAGCGTATGTTGGAAAGATAAATATGGATTTCTTATGATAAACAAAGACTGTGATATGAACAAAGGACGTTATCGCAAAGGTTTTGATAGCTATATATACATCTAACATGTATATATACTTCCATTTGGAATAGACAAACCGCTCAGCATGGACGTGTGAGTGAGTAGCATGCTAAAAGAAAAACAATTGAAGAAAAAAGTTTGGGAGTTAGCAAACGTTGTGAGGAAAAAAAATATTGCTGTGAAATTGAGTAAAGCTGAAAATGATGATATTCTAGATAATATGTTCAAGAATGTATCTAAACCTCTGGAGGAAATTACGAAAAATGCTGGAATAATCAAACAAAATTCGTTGGTTAAACCTGAAAGTATTGTTTCTACAGCAACACAAATGGAGAACATACCAATCCCAAATATTGTAACTGAAGGGGAAGAGTTCGTATATAACCCCCAAAATACTGAGGACGATGTGTTTACCCTCGAACCTACTATCGATCAGATTCGTGAAAAATTCAGAAAACATAAGAAAGATAATGCAGAGGCTACAGAGGAGTTTCTGCAACAATACCCCACATTAGCACGTTATTACTTGGAAGGATTCCTATTGGATGATGATGTCGAAAAATACGATGATAGAATGGGCTTGCAATATAATTCTACTTTAGACAAATGGTTCATGGGTAATCAACCTATAGAAATTGATAGTGAGAGTAATATAATTATCAAGGGTATTCCGTTCAAGGGTACCACAGGACTGTATAATTTGATATTTTACAGAGATGTTCTACCTGATACTCACACTGTGGAAGATGAGAAAAATTACAGTCAATTGATGGAAATGACTAGTGTCCATAGACCACAACGAGATAATCTCTATAATAGAAGAATTGATAGAGGCAGGAGTAATTGAACAAAAACCAGGTGTAAGACACAGTCATGAAGATGGTTTCAATGGATAAGTTCGGCAGAGCCTCCTCTTCCATGTGGATATATGATACGAATGTATTTAATAATAATTCCAAACAAGTTCACGGACAAGAATTATTCTTAACGAGCGATGGAAGTTATGATATGGAAAATCGTAGATTGTGCAACGTAAAATAACCGAATGATGATGAAGATGTTGCAAATAAAGTATATGTTGATAAATTAACCCACAAACTGAATCTGAAAACGGAAACCAGTCTTAAAGATACCTTCGATGTTAGGGTTGATAATTTGATCAAACATATCAACAAGGATCTGGATGAACATAAATTAACGAATGAGAAGGTTATTCTCAACATTGATAAACATCTGATAGACATTCAGAATAAATATGATGAAATGGGGATCTATATAAAATCAGAGTATAAAGTGATAGTGTGAGGGAAAACAGAAATGAATTGGAAGAGATCAATAACATATTTAACAGTGTGAACATGCGTCTAAATGACATTACTAGTAAAGTGGAGGCGTTAGAACGACGGATGACATCTGTGGAACCTTCTAAGAAGAGACCCTCATCATCCACAACAACAAAGCAGGGCTCTGTGAAACGTATATCTCCAAATCCTGTGAATATACCCAAAAAATTGTTCCTACATTAGATTTCCACATTGATGAGATGAGTAGAGAACAAGTTGTGCATGAGCTTCATAAGCCGAGCAGGAAGAATTTCAAACGACGCAGAACAATCACAAAAGGTTTGGATGATTTGTGGCAAATGGATCTGGCTGAAATGGGTAATTGCTCGTGAAAATAGAGGATTCAAATACATTTTGGTTATGATCGATTGTTTCTCGAAATTTCAATGGACACGCCCGCTGAAAACGAAATCAGCCAAAGAGGTTCGGAAAGCGGTCAGTTCTATATTGCTAGAAGGACATCGTAAGCCTAGGAATCTGCAAAGCGATCAGGGAAAAGAATTTTTCAATAAACACTTTAACGATCTAATGAAGAAACATAATATCAATCATTTCAATACGTATAGTGTGAAAAAAGCAGCCATTGCTGAACGTGTCAGTCAAACGTTAAAGGAATCGCTCCACAAACATTTCAGTCTTAGCGGGAAATACAAATTGCTTGATATACTTGAAGAAACCACAGAAAAATATACTAAACATAAACATAGTACTATAAATATGGCTCCAATAAAAGTGACGAAACAGATTGAGAGATATTGGAGCGATCCTACTTACACATCAAGTCAGCTCTGCCTCACAAATACAACGTTGGAGATGTGGTACGAATAAGTAAGGCTAAACATATTTTTGAGAAGGGATTTACGCCTAATTGAAGTACGGAATTATTTAAAATCATCGAAGTAAAAATTACCAACCCGGTCACATATCTACTAGAAGATATGACCAACGCACCAATCAGCGGCTGTTTCTACGAGGAAGAATTACAGAAAACAAAACAACCCGATGTTTATTTGGTCGAAAAAATATTACGAAAGAGGAGGGGTCAACAGTATGTGAAATGGTTGGGTCTAGATAATAATCACAACAGTTGGATCGATAATTCGGATCTCGTTCAATGAACCCATCATTAACCATTTGGAGATTATTAGGAACAAACAAATAGCTGGAGTATTTATGCTTGATGAACTGCCATCCAACGGACCATGGAAAAACGAGCGTGGAATAGTTAATTCAGATAGCTCGGACAATGGAAGCACTCACTGGGTTGGGTTTAATAAAGTCGGTGATACAGTTTTATATTATGACAGTTTTGGCAATTTACGTCCCCCTCGCGAACTAGTGGATTATTTCAAAAAGTGTAAGATATTATTCAATCACGACAATTTTCAACAATATAACACTTATAATTGTGGCCAGTTATGTTTGGAATTCCTCTCTAACTCTTCAGTTGTGGTCGACTAACACTGCATTTATTAGTATATAAATAGATTGTTGATAAAGTTTTCATCAATCATGTCTCAGACGTTCACTATCACGGGTAAGAGCTCCCGCTTATCTGTAGATTTTCACCCACCTATAGAACTAGATCCTCATTCATATTATTCTATCGCACTTGTTGGTTTGCATACGTACATTAGCATTCCGAACATTGAAGAAGGTTTTAATAAATTTTATTATGAAAATGTGAATGGTGAGGAAGAAGTAGTAACTATACCTACGGGGTCCTACGAGTTGACACACATCGAGGATTTCATACAAAGTGCAGTTTGTGATATAGGAGTGAAGCAAGAAGAACGTGACCGAAAATTATTGATAAAATCTAACAACAACACTCTACACACAGAGCTGAAGAGTGATTTTAAAGTGAATTTTATTCCTAAAGATAGTGTAAGCGAACTGTTGGGATTCAGCAGAAAGAAATTGGCATCTCGTAAACTACACGTATCTGATCGCCCTATAAACATAATCAAAGTTCAAACTGTTAGAGTGGAGTGTAACTTAACCGCAGGAGCGTATTATAACAATAAGTTAGCTCATACGATAT
Organism: Endomychus coccineus; assembly: GCA_958510875.1. Lineage (NCBI taxonomy): Eukaryota > Metazoa > Arthropoda > Insecta > Coleoptera > Endomychidae > Endomychus > Endomychus coccineus. The sequence continues at coordinate 238,880 of CAUEHT010000008.1, read as the reverse complement.
ATGATTTTTCACCTCTTGTACCACCTGGGTTTTCCATTGATATAGAGCCGAAGAATCTTATTTATCTACCGGTCATCAGCAAGACGTCCTTCGATAACATCGCACTGAATATTTTAGATCAGAATTGGAAATGGGTAAATTTTCGTGGAGAAGAAATTATCATACGGTTGGAGTTGAAAAAGACCGCTAGGGATTATGGCTTCCAACAATAAATAATAATACAATACTCATCACCACTGATTATATGAAGAGAATTCATCTGAGAAAGTTGTTGTTGCAGTAGCCATCATTTGAGAACATGAGTTTGAATTCCAGCAATAAAAGACAAACCCATAGTGGTCATCAGTCATTATCTAAAACGGGTTCAAGGGAGAAGGTTGCTTCTGCATCACCATCATTGGAAAATATAAATTTTTTGAAGTCCCTTGGTTACAATGTCGGAAAAACTTCAAATATTCAACGAGCCAAACTTCAATGAAGACATCATCCGAGAAGAAACTCATACCTACTATCCCCACACAACATCTTTTGGCCACAGCGATGAAATTGAGATATTAATCAATCAACAAGATGTATTGGTAGATTTGGCGTCGTCTGCTTTATTCATCGAGGCAGAATTCCAGCCAAAAGCAAGTGGTGATGGTGAATGTAAACTAACGAATAATTTCGGAGCGTTTCTCTTCGAATATATAAGTTATGAATTGAATGGAAAAGAGATAGACAAAGAACGTGATCCTGGTATTGTCAGCACCATCAGAGCGTATCTAACATATGCCAAACATGAATCTATACCTCTAGCTATTTCTGGATGGTCATATAAGGATGCACTGAGTTCAGTCTACAATAATAAAATCAATTTATGGATACCGTTGAATTTTCTCCTAAGCCTATTCATTGACTATAACAAAGTTTTGAGTGGTAAACATAAGCTGCGCTTGATAAGGTCTCGAACCGATAACGATTGCTATACTAATAGCACAGGCACGAAAACGGCTAAAATAAATGTGAAGACGATAGCATTAAAAGTGCGACATGTGTTTCCAAGTGATCAAGTTAAATTTCAAATGTTGGGGAATTTGGGTGCTGAGAAGCCTATTTTGATTCCATTCCGTAGTTGGGATCTGCATGAAAATCCGTTGATGAAGGAAAGCACTCGCGACATTTGGGCTGTTAAAACATCAATGAATTTGGAACGTCCTAGATATGTGATTCTAGCTTTCCAAACTGATCGAAAAAATAATCCTGTTAAGCATAGTGCATATTTCGATAATATAAACTTGTTAAATGTAAAATTATACTTGAATTCAGAATGTTATCCATATGAAGCAATGAAATTGAATTTCACCGACCAGCAATACGTGGAAGCATACCAGATGTACTATGATTTCCAGAAATCATTTTCAAATAAAATAAGTGAGCCCATGTTAGATTATATAGCTTTCAAGAATAGAGCAATTTTTGTGATTGACTGTTCAAAACAAAACGATGGCATAAAGTCATCAACAGTTGACGTCAAACTAGAGATGGAAAGTTTCCTGAATTTCCCCAAAAACACCAGGGCTTATTGCATCATCATTGACGATCGTATAATGGAGTATTCTTCGATTACAGGATCAGTTCGGAATTTGGCGTGAATAACCAGGTGATGAATCATAATGTTATAATTTTAGTGCTAAATGATGTACTATCAAAATGTATTTTTCTCAATAAATGTTATTATTATTATTATATTTGATATTGTATTTCTCAAACGGTAGGTGGTGATGTAAACATCCGACGATCATAGTTTGGTAGTCAGTTGCTGGAAATGAAACAAATTGAAACAACTAGTGATGTTATCAGTCAGTTATCAACGTTTGCAATGAGATCGAAACGGAGCGTTCACGTTCTCACGTATGTAAGAGAGACTCATTTCAGAAAATGTTCAGTTATAAAAATGAACTTAGCAGCGTGCGTTCGTGATTCAAATGTGGCTTCATGGTTCACCAACAATTTTATTAACTTAACAGTTAATGAAGTGTGTCTAAAATTTGGGATCGATATAAGAAACGATAAAAGGAACTATTTATTTTGGAATATTCAACTAAACCAACGCGTTCTGATGAATGAAAATCTATTGATTAGGTTATCGCGGCAAAAAATATCATGCTAAAAATTGTGTTACAACAAGATTGTTGAGGAAAAACCCGCATATACACCGTTTCGAAATTTGTGATAAAACTGATGCACGAAAGAAATATTATGTTCTAGATGCTATCGATTTCGAATCATTATTGATGCAAATGCGAACTCCTAAAGTCATCGAGTTACGTGAACTGTTTTCGTTAATGAAATTTATCATTATGAAATATTGTGAGTACGAGAAATTCTATGAACAACAAGAACGTCAAAGAGCTGAGCAACTTGAATGTCGTGCGAAAGAAAGATCTCAACGCTTATCTCAACAAATTCAAATGAATGTTATCACCTTACGGAATAACATTGCACCAAATATTGTTCCACCTCCTATAAATTTCGGAAAGAGACGGAATTTAGGTAATTACTTTGTTTTTTATAATAAAATTTATATAATATCTATTTTTTTTTTATGATTATATCGAACATCGAATGATATGAGACCAGAATGGTACCTAATGCGTCGACAGGAGGAAGGTTGGCGTGATGCCGACAGAAAATTACAAAATCGAGGAATGCGATTAATACGTAAATGGTCTAACATATCTCATGCTATCGATATTGGTAACGAAGTGAAACAGAATTTCCGCCGCGATTTGAAATGGTATGCAAGAGGAAATATTATTCATGCCGCAGAAGGAGAGGGGGGTGAACAATTGATTAGTGATATCAACATCGAGTCATTGATAGAATGTATTATCAATCACAAAAATAAAGCATATGAACTAGCAAATGATAATGTCAATATATTGATGTAAACATACTAAGTTCTTCTATTATTTCAAAAAAAAATAAAACCGAGGTAACTATGAAATGCGCCTGCGTTAATGTTTATATGTATGTTTCATCATTCAAGTGTTCATCACCTTTCGTAAGCTGTGGTCCCTGAATTGAATTACTTACCATCACCGGTTTGAAGCAGTGAAGTTATCACCATATATCGGAATTATTGTTATCATTCCTTTTGTTTTATTAAAACACTTATATCTTCATACAATCATTTATTCACAGGGTAAATAGCCTTCTTTACATATTTAACAAACATTTTCAACATCAGTACTGATAAAGAAGATAAAATTTCATACAAAATTGCGAAAATTTTAGAAATTTCTTCGTCTAGTGAGGATGATGTACGTGTGAATGGTGTTGATATTGTCTTTTGTATGACATGTGGTAAACATGATGATTGTTGGAGCATTCGCCATTCAGCCATATCTCCCTCACTCCGATCAAAGAATAAAAGTTCAAGTTTATAATGTATGGTGGTACGATTGTCTTGAGGAATGTTGAATGCGAATACGTTGATTTTTCGAAAATTCATCGGAATCCATTCGGTACGGTTACACCCCCCACCACCATCGGTTGCAACATCCTTCGGACAAATATAAATACGCTCAACGTGTTGGAGAACGTTCGCGTATAGAATACCATTCAGAATTGTGGTTAGAATCACGAAATTTGTTTTTAACATCCCCACTCCCATCATTATCTTCACTTTTTACACCTGTAAATGTATTCAACAGTCTTATAACTTTTATTTTATCTTCGTAAAAATTCAAGTCTCTTCTTAGTTCATGAACTTTCTCCACAAATTTTCTACGTGTGTATTCTTCAAAAGATATATGCATAATGACACATTTACAAACTTACTGGATATCTTTATCATAAGATCCGCCATGACAGTTCGCGTGAAAGATGCTTCATGGATCGACCACGCACACCCTCCAAGACGCGACATGACACCTCGATGAAGACCTCACGTGACAGACACCATGACAACTCTTTCCACCACCATGATGCTCTATGGTTTTGAGTTGGGTTAGCTCTATAACCTTCAGCTCTGTGGTACGTGATAGCCATCATGACACCTTGTGACAGACACTCCGTCGAAGTGACGGAAACCATATCTCACCGCGTGACAGATCAGGTGATTTCAAAACCGTACGAGTCGCACGAGTCGGACGAGTTGAACTGGGGGCGACACGTCCACGAAGCAGTCTGCACCTTTATCCTGTGACGACACACGTCTGCCCTGTGATAGCAGCCTGTCATCTTGGATTCGCACGAGTCGGACGAGCCGAACTTGTGGCGCCACCTACACGAAGCAGTCTGTACCTTCAACGAGGTGTCATGGCGTCTGTCACGTGATGGCGACACCTACCCGAAGCAGTCTGTACCTTTGGCTCGCCATGACAGCTGTCCTGTGATAGTCACGTGACTCTGTACATGTGACACACTTATATAAGCACCCTGTATACTCTTTACAAACAACCAATCCTATGACAGCTTTCGCGTGGTGGTGACACCTACACGAAGCAGCCTGTACCTTTAGCCTACCATGACAGCTGTCACGAGGTGGTGACACCTCCACGAAGCAGCCTGTACCTTTGGTCCGCCATAACAGCTGTCATGTGGTGGCGACATCTTCACGAATTAGCATGTACCTCAGGGTCACCATGACAGCTGTCATGTGGTGGCGACATCTTCACGAATTAGCATGTACCTTTGAGTCACCATGACAGCTGTCATGTGGTGGCGACATCTTCCCGAATTAGCATGTAACTTTGGGTCGCCATGACAGCTGTCACTTGGTGGCGACATCTGCACGAAGCAATCTGTACCTTGGGTCCGTCATGACAGCTGTCACTTGGTGGCGACATCTTCACGAAGCAATCTGTACCTTAGGGCCGCCGTGACAGCTGTCACTTGGTGGCGACATCTTCACGAAGCAATCCGTATCTCAGGGCCGCCATGACAGCTGTCACTTGGTGGCGACATCTTCACGAAGCAATCTGTTCCTTAGGGCCGCCATGACAGCTGTCACTTGGTGGTGACATCTTCACGAAGCAATCTGTACCTTAGGGCCGCCATGACAGCTGTCACTTGGTGGCGACATCTTCACGAAGCAATCTGTACCTTAGGTCCGCCATGACAGCTGTCATGTGATAGTCACGTGATTCTGTAAATGTGACACACTTTTTATACACACCCTGTATACTCTTTATACAAGTAATATCCTCATCTCACACCTTATCACGTACATCCTTTCAAACTGATAAGGACAAGCTCACACCGGATGCACATCGACAGCTAGACCGGAAGTGGAGACCGGATATCCTGTTCCCGAAGTAGTTCAATTCATCTACTCATACCGATAGAAAAATTTTACGCCTGGTTGAAAATGTCAATTATAACGTTTTTTGTCAAAAATGGCCTATTTTGTAAAGCCATATCTTCAAATCTACTGCAATGATCATAAAATATTCTACAGTTCCAGATAGCATTTTGAAATGCAGAAAATTTGAGCCACAGTGAATCTGATTATGTTGTGATTTCGCAATTCGGCGCCCCTTAGAAGTCAGGCGTAATTTCATGAAATTGTATAAACAATATAAGCGGTCTACACCGATGTATTAACAAGGTAACTCAAAATGCAAAAACTTCCAGATGAAATCACATGAAATGACGAATTATTTGTTGCCATGTATGTGTCGATACCTATTTTCAAGGCTGAGAAAACAATCTACCAAACATAGGATTTTTTCAGCCCTGTTTTGGCCTTTTCGATTGCCCCAGGAGGGTTACAATGGGCCTAGAGAGCTAAAACAGTGGGAATCTTCTTTTTTCGGTTGATACTTTCATGTTCTCAAATTTAACGTCATTCTGAGAACTCAAGTTTTTTGAAATTGTACAAAAGTAATGGAACTATACATATATATAAACAAGTATAAAGTTTCTTTGCCTAATCGGCCACTATTTCGTGTATGTAACTTGAGAGATATAGAATTAAATTTTCTGAATTATGAAGATAACTTAGATAATTTAACATGGGATTATAAAGATGAATAAACGTAAAAGATTGAACCATAGGCGAGATTCGAACCCACATTTCTTTCACGTTTATTCATCTTTATAATCCTATGTTAAATTATCTAAGTTATCTTCATAATTCAGAAAATTTAATAATATATCTCTTATATATATATATATATATATATATATATATTTGTATGTTTTCTTGGTATATTGGTTCGTATATATACTGATAATGAAATAAAAATTCTGTTTTGACGTTCCGACAATGTTTATTGCCTTTATCAAAATTGTTAATTGAATTAGTGTTTCCATGTAATTTAGAGAAAATAGATGATTTCGATTAATGAAATGCGTCTGCAGCCGACTTGTGTTTCAAGATCCAATTAAAACTGCAGAAAACATTGGATCGGTTGTGTGTGAAAGAGTAATGTATGGCTAACTACAATTTAAAATAGATTGAATTTGATTAAATAGAAGACATTCCATATACATATATATATATATATATACATATATATATATATATTCATAATTCAGAAAATTTAGTAATATATCTCTTATATATATATATATATATATATATATGTTTCTTCTTAGGTTCTCGCGGACGTAATGTGTAGAACTGGATTCTCGGGTATTGATCCGCGTTGTGTGGTTTCGGTCCTCCTTTTGAGGACCGAAACCACACAACGCGGATCAATACCCGAGAATCCAGTTCTACATATATATATATATATATATATATATATATATATATATATATATATATGTAGAACTGGATTCTAGGGTATTGATCCGCGTTGTGTGGTTTCGGAGGCTGGAATCAGCCGGAAAGTTTCCGTGACCTGTTGCACGTGCACTGGATACCACGTTCTCTCTTGTTTTTGGTTGTATCTTCCGACTTTCTAAAGCGGGTTTCCATGTTGCTGGTAATCTTAGTCCGTCATCTCGTTTGTTAAGACTATGTGGACGTTTCTCGATCTCTATTGCCTCCCTGGTTATTCTGGTGTAGAAGTGTTCAATGTGGGCTAGAGTCTTTTTGCCGCTAAAGTTGATCATATGGCCCGTACTTCTTACATGTTCAGCTAGTGAAGACGTGGTTTCGTTTTTCGACACAGCGTTTGCATGTTCAGTCTTTCGCACATCAATGCGTCTGTTGGTCTGTCCGATGTATGTCTTTTCACAATTACCACATGGCACCTCGTACACTCCATCAAACAAGAAGTTTCGAGAAGTTGAGAACAAAGAGATCGAAACTTTTGTGCGACCTTACCTTTCTACGCCGCTGCCGGGACCAGAAGATTATTCCAACCTGTATGAAACTTTCGTATCACGCAAAGACAACTAGTAAGAATAACATCTTGAGAAGAACGAGTTTTGCACTGCTTCGAGATGCCATTCACCAAACAAGAAGAATTCTGGATGATACTGACAGCAAGCTACTACGTGTTCACCTCTATCTCAGCAATGAAATCAATCCTTTACTTTGGGAAAGAATTGACCAGCTTGCCGAGTTCAGAGCAGAGAAAAACACTGAAATAGCTATAGAGAAACAGAAGAAGAAGTTCAATCATCTGAAAGACACCCAGAAACCTGAGGGAGACAGCACAAACATAGATCCTGCCAAAGTTGTCCATAACTTATCCGACCATTCTTTGAATAAGGCCTCCATGGATGTCCTTGCTAAAGGTTTTAACTTCGCTATTGCACCGGCACGCATTCCATTGGAAGACATCATTTGCAACGTGGAATCTGCTATAACTTCGCTGCAGGATAAAAGTGAAGCAGAGATTATTCGCCAAGATGTGTCGCGTATTCTACGAACCTCGAAGCCACCTAAAAGGAACATTTCACACGACGAGTTCCTAGCACTGAAAACTCTTCGAGAGAACGAAAGCATCATCATCCTACCAGCAGATAAAGGAAATGCAACCGTTGTCATGAACACTAATGACTACAGAACCAAGATGGCTGCGCTATTGGACGATCCGACTTACAAGAAGATTAGGTCTGATCCTACTACATATCTAGAGAAAACAACGAAAGCGAAAATTAAGGCATCTCCTATCGACCCTGAGTTACAGTTACATCTCATTCCAAGAGAAAAATCATCCAGATGTCCGAAACTGTATGGTCTCCCAAAAATACACAAGCCAGCAGTACCTCTGAGACCAATAGTAAGCTCTATCGGCTCACCATCACATGCATTAGCAAGATTCCTAGCCAAGAAGTTACAACCGCACGTTGAGACAGCATCATGTATGTGAGGAACGCGAAACACTTTATCGAACTTCTAGATATGCAAATAGTAGGACCTGACGACATATTAGTAAGCTTCGACGTAGCATCCTTGTTCACACAAGTACCCATAAACGAAGCCCTAGGGATCATCCAACATAAATACAAACCGGAAGGATACATTATTGACTTGGCCAAACACTGTGTAGCCAATACTTACTTTATGTACGAGGGACAGCGGTATAGGCAAATCGAAGGAGCACCGATGGGATCACCAATCTCACCAGTGATCGCAAATCTTTTCATGGAGGATTTTGAAATTAAAGCTCTTAACACAGCGCAACTAAAACCCAAACTTTGGCTCAGATATGTAGATGATATTTTCGTTATTTGGCCACATGGAGAAGGACAACTAAGAGGGTTTCTCGATCACCTGAATGGAATCCATGATCGGATAAAATTCACAATAGAAGCCGAAGAGAACAACCAATTACCATTTCTAGACGTTTTGGTAACAAAGAAAACTGACGGCAGTTTGGGACATACAGTATTCAGAAAAAAGACCCCCACGAACCGATATTTGAATAGTAACTCGCATCACCATAAATCTCAGCTACAATCAGTCGTAAATATCCTCATGACAAGGTCAAAACGTCTCGCTGATGCGGAGAACTTCGATGGAGAAATGGAAACCATCCGAGCAGCCCTTAGGATGAATGGCTATTCAAGAAAACAGATTCATAACTCTCAACGCAAAAATGAGAAGGATGTCAACAATGAAGATCAACCAGTGGGAAACGCTTTTCTACCTTACATAAAAGGCACAACCGACAAAATCTGCAAAATACTGAGCCGTCATGATATCAAAACAACCTTCACAACAGATAGGAAAATCAAAAATGTTCTTCGGAATCCAAAAGACAGAATTCCTCTAGAATGCCAAGGAGTGTACGAGGTGCCATGTGGTAATTGTGAAAAGAGATACATCGGACAGACCAACAGACGCATTGATGTGCGAAAGACTGAACATGCAAACGCTGTGTCGAAAAACGAAACAACGTCTTCACTAGCTGAACATGTGAGAAGTACGGGCCATATGATCAACTTTAGCGGCACAAAGACTCTAGCCAACATTGAACACTTCTACACCAGAATAACCAGGGAGGCAATAGAGATCGAGAAACGTCCACATAGTCTTAACAAACGAGATGACGGACTAAGATTACCAGCAACATGGAAACCCGCTTTAGAAAGTCGGAAGATACAACCAAAAACAAGAGAGAACGTGGTATCCAGTGCACGTGCAACAGGTCACGGAAACTTTCCGGCTGATTCCAGCGTCGCAATGACGTCATCCAAACGTGTCACTCGGAGCCAAACACGTAGAAATCAACCAAGCGTGAAATAGTTCGAAAGTCCAAAGGTCAAGCATAACGGGGGATATAAATACCTGTTCCTCCAAGTAAGCGTCAGTTCGCCTAGATTTTCCAGACTCTACGGTCGAATCACCTGAAGATGGCAAATGCGACTTTGCCGAAACGTCGTGAAATTGGTCCTTTTGAGTACCGAAACCACACAACGCGGATCAATACCCGAGAATCCAGTTCTACACATTACGTCCGCGAGAACCTAAGAAGAAACATATACATATATATATATATATATATATATATATATATATATATATATATATATATATATATATATATATATATATATAACTTAAGAGATATAGAATTAAATTTTCTGAATTATGAAGATAACTTAGATAATTTAACATAGGATTATAAAGATGAACAAACGTAAAAGATTGAACCATAGGCGGGATTCGAACCCACATTTCTGGATTTCTAGTCCAGGGTGTTTACCAATTACACCACTTCGGTCCTATTAGATTTTTATATTTTTGTAAATATAAACCTCTGAAAGGATAGTAGATCATTGATGAACATAATGCGATTCGATGCCCTACCATAGATCAACTATTCACGCACATTCATCTAAACTTCAGTCGTTTTTTGAAGTAAGGATTGTAGGTTAGTACTGCTATGGTTGGCAGTAAGAACCAGGATGCTGTCATTTGAATAAGGACTGTCAAGTAACTGCCAACCATAGCAGTACTAACCTACAATCCTTACTTCAAAAAACGACTGAACTTTAGATGAATGTGCGTGAATAGTTGATCTATGGTAGGGCATCGAATCGCGTTGTGTTCATCAATGATCTACTATCCTTTCAGAGGTTTATATTTACAAAAATATAAAAATCTAATAGGACCGAAGTGGTGTAATTGGTAAACACCCTGGACTAGAAATCCAGAAATGTGGGTTCGAATCCCGCCTATGGTTCAATCTTTTACGTTTATTCATCTTTATAATCCTATGTTAAATTATCTAAGTTATCTTCATAATTCAGAAAATTTAATCCTATATCTCTTAAGTTACATACACGATAGTGGCCAATTAGGCAAAGAAACTTTAAACTTGTTTATATATTTATATATATATATATATATATATATATATATACTGTGTGTCCGTAAAGTATGGAAAAAATTCATTTTTAGCTAAACAGGTCATTTTAAGAAATAATCCTGAAACACTTCGATTTTTGATGTTAATTTACCGTATTTTAAAATAATAATCTAATATACAGGGTGAATTACGTTCGAGTAATGACGTAACCGTCATTTTTTTTAAATGGAACACCCCCATTTTGTCTCAATTTTCGGATTACTCTAGCTGAGCTGATTCCAAAAATGTATCACATGTTGATTCCAATTGGTACAGGGTGGACAAAAATACAATAGTTTTGTGTGTGCTCATGAAGTAACGCGTAACATTCTTTATTAAGTAAATTAACAATATTATCAAAAATACTTATTGTGTAGCGGCAATTGGTTTAAATGTAACACCCCGTAGTTTGCTACATGTTTAGAGTAATAAAAATGAGCTGTTTCCAAACATGTTTGGTACTTGTGGTCTAGCAGACAAAATATGACAAAAAATATTTCTTATCTGTTTATAAAAAACATAGTCGTCTACTTTTTTGGGGAATTTCATTGTTTGTTTAGTAATTTATTGATGTTCAGTGACAGTTTAGTACTACAATATTTTTGGTATTCGTGAATATTCGAATGATTGCTTAGATTTAATTGGAAGTAGAAATGGAGTTAAGTGTAAAACAAAGAATTGAAATACTTATGATGATTGGGTATGGAGACAGATCGCGAACTCAGATGGAAGTGTGCAATTTGTTCAATGATAAATATCCAGAAAGACATATAACGCGTTCAACAGTCAGTAAGATTGAAACGAAGTTTCTAGAAATTGGTAATGTTGAAAATGTACGCAAATCAGGTCGTCCCCCTGCAAATGCTGATACAGCATTAGATGTTTTACTGAGTTTTGAAGAAGATGCGCACACTTCTGTTCGTAAAGTTAGTCGCTATATCGGTGTTAGCAAAACAACGGTACACAAACTATTGAAGCTTGAAAAATGGCATCCTTATAAAATCAAACTTGTGCAAGAATTAAACGAAGATGATCCCGATAGAAGACTCCAATTTTGCGAAGAAATGATGGATAAATGTCACCGAGACCCTCTCTTGATACAAAACATTATTTTTTCTGATGAGTCCACTTTCATGTTAAATGGTGAGGTTAACAGTCAGAATTGTAGATACTGGGCAAAAGAAAACCCCCACTGGATGCGTGAGCATCATACACAATACCCTCAAAAGGTAAATGTATGGGCTGGAATTGTACGAAATCGAATCATCGGACCCTACTTTTTCGAAGGTAATTTAAACGGGGCAACGTACCTTGAGTTTTTAAGGGAGTATCTCGTACCTACTTTACGTAATTTGTTTCCCAGCAGACGTAATCCTGGAGGTTTTGATGAAAGTTTATGGTTTCAACAGGATGGTACACCTCCACATTATGCTGTAGATGTTAGAAGGTACCTAGATGAAATTTTTCCGAACAGGTGGATTGGTAGACGTGGACCCACTGAATGGCCAGCGAGGTCACCAGATTTGAATCCTTTGGACAATTTTCTGTGGGGCCATCTGAAGAATGTTATTTATAAAACGAAACCAGCAAATATTGCAGATGTACAGGAGAAAATTCGAACAGAAATAAACAATATTACACAAGAAACCATACACAAGGTTCAACAAGAATTTGTACACCGTTTGGGTTACTGTCAAATACAGCAAGGGCTGCAGTTCGAACATTTATAAAGTCATGTATTCCAGCATATTCTGTCCGATAGACAATAAGTATGTTTGATAATATTGTTAATTTACCTAATAAAGAATGTTACGCGTTACTTTATGAGCACACACAAAACTATTGTATTTTTGTCTACCCTGTACCAATTGGAATCAACATGTAATACATTTTTGGAATCAGCTCAGCTAGAGTAATCCGAAAATTGAGACAAAATGAAGGTGTTCCATTTAAAAAAAATGACGGTGACGTCATTACTCGAACGTAATTCACCCTGTATATTAGATTATTATTTTAAAATACGGTAGTATAACATCAAAAATCGGAGTGTTCCAGGATTATTTCTTGAAATGACCTGTTTAGCTAAAAATGAATTTGTTCCATACTTTACGGACACACAGTATAAATATATATTCTTTTATTGATATTCTTGAACCATTTGTAATATCTGTATACTTTCTTGGTATATTGGTTCGTATATATACTGAAAATAAAATGAAATAAAAATTCTTTTTGACGTTTCGACAATGTTGTCTTTATCAAAAATTGTGATAGTGTTTCCATGTAATTTATTCTTCTCTAAATTACATGGAAACACTTTCACAATTTTTGATAAAGACAATAAACATTGTCGAAACGTCAAAAAGAATTTTTATTTCATTTTATTTTCAGTATATATACGAATCAATATACCAAGAAAGTATACAGATATTACAAATGATTCAAGAATATCAATAGAAGAATAATTTCGCTTGGTGAAATAGGTTTTTTATTTTTCAAGAATACACTACTCTCAACATCAATATACATACATCATAAGAATCATGGCTTTTTATAAGAAAATTGAAGAAGATTATGGATTCTACACCGTCCATTCATTGAAAACGATGTCAAAGATGATGAATACCTTCGCCAATCACAAGGAAAAATAATAAAATATACTTATTACGACTGTAAAGTTTAAAAATAATACCAAAATTTTCAAAAATCAATGATAATCACATCATTTTCAATAGTGAGTACTTAGATAATGCTTATCTTCAATTCAAAGAAACATTTCAATTGGAAGTATCAAAACCTCTTAATATCTGACACTTGTAAATGTCTATTCAAAATTCAACCTAAAAAAGATAACGTATTATTTAACTATGACACTATAAGTAACAATTTGAGGTTAAATACCATAGAATTATCTTAAACTTGAATAGTTGATTATAATAGATGTGAATAGAGTGTTTATCATAGAATAACTAATTCATACAATTATCATAGATATTTATAATTGTACAATCTTAAAATGTCTTGTATTTAATCAAATCCAATCCATTTCAAATTGTAATTAGCCATACATTACTCTTTCACACACAACCGATCCAATGTTTTCTGCAGTTTTAATTGGATCTCAAAACACAAGTCGGCTGCAGACGCATTTCATTAATCGAAATCATCTATTCTTCTATAAATTACATGGAAACACTTTCACAATTTTTGATAAAGACAATAAGCATTAAATCGATTATTTTAGATCAGGCAGTGAATACGGATATCACATTTAAACTCTGTTTAAATAGTTCATTATTTCAACAGACATGCGTGAACTTCGAATATGTATTCCGTGATTGTCACTTTTCTGAATCTCCACAATTTTGAATAAGTGTAATTATTTCGATAAATGAATTGAATTTATGCCCGCTTGAAAATTGCATTCATTCCGATTAACTTGTGTTGCAAAAACGGGAATCTGGTAAGTTACCGCATCAAAATTTGAACAGCCTTATGTATAAAAAGGGCGAACAACCAAAAAACTACGATAACATTTGTTCACTGTGCCAAGAGGAACTACCGAGATATCATGAGAGTGAATTTTAGATCTAAAAGGTAGCGTCATTTTCAAACATAAATCGGGACATAAATAAAAAAGCCTCGGCACAAAATGAGGAATTGGTGGTGCGGACTTGACCAGAACCTCGAAAACATATAAAAGCATTGACAGACGGAAGATTGCTCCCTTCTGTGATTTTGATTATCAATCAGTACCGTTGAAGTGCGATTATCATATAAGAATCAAAGTGAGTTAATTATTGTCCGATTTCAACTCAGATTCAAAATTTGAATTAACAATATTGTTCCGTTCAGTGAATTTTACATGAAGTGAATGATAGCTTGATAATTCATATTTTTGGGCATTAGGATATATTGATTTCCGAAGTTTATGATTGGTAACGTTTGTACTATATCTGAGTTCCGTAGCTTCCAGTAATTTGTATTGTTATATTTGATTTCATCCCGTCATAGGTCGGACCGCACACGATTTGAATCCGCATGTGAATTGGAATTTTCAAGTAATTGTATGGTGTGTACAGGGTGTGTATGTTTGAACGACAGGGGAGTCTTTGGTATATTTGTGAACGCTATGTCTACTTGGAAATATAAGTATATCCTAGACGACCAAACCGCCAACGGCTTGTGCACGCCGTGTCTACTCGGAAGTATAAGCTGAGGTGGTTGTGTGATTGATAATCGTAATTACCCCTTATCCGTATGAGAAGCACCGGCCGTGGGTGTAGGGGTTATTGCAGATTCGATAGTTAGGGTTTGTGCACGCTGTGTCCGCCCGGAAGTATAAGCCCTAATTGTCTAAAATCTGAATCTGCAAATCTTTTGAAATGTAACACTGTCATACAATTACCGGACACTCTGTTCATAGCTAGTACAAGGGTGGGTGATATGACAGAATAAACTCAATCAGAGTAATTGTCCGAAAATACTGTGAAGTCGGATATCATACAATCGTGAAACCTACTGCAGGCCAATATCTTCTGATCCGACCTAATTTTAACCGTTTGATATATCGTAGTGTGTAATGAACATTCCAAGTAATACTGCTATCTGAATAATTACCGAACACCGCTTATTACGTTAGGAACTGCTCGATTTGTGTTTTCCGCGAATTGATGAATGTGAATCACTTATCAACCGATTCCGTACCGTTGGATTCAAATTAAATACCGAACATATCGTAAAAACAGATATATTGTAACAGTTTTTCTAATACCGTTTGAGCTTCCTTACATTTCCCACCCGAGTGAATTTTTTTTGTTAATTATACCGTTCAATTGCGTTTATCAATTATTCTGAAAGTTTATTTATTGTTATTATATTTAGTATTTGGAATTCCCCGTTTTATTAAGTTATTTCTGCTCCATATTCAAATGAGCCAAAGTTTCAACCAGGTATCAATTGTAATTAAAGCCTACAATTTTGATACTGTTTTCTGCCCAATGGGCCCTGGTTTTACTTCATTGTAGCTATCCTAGGGACAAGGCTATTTATAGATAGCATAGTGATAAGCCTTGTGGTGAGGACCCTAGCAGAAGTCCTTGAAGAGGAGTGAACCTTTAGGAAAATCTGGCGCCCAAATATTTGAAGCTCACCGCAGTACCGGGATATCAAAAATTATCTTGGTCAAGGGTGGTTGTGGAACCTGAAAAGTGTGTCTTACTTTACGTTTGGAATAATTATGTCACTGTCACACTGACATCATCAATAACCTACAAATTTCATACCTATTTATTTCGGTTTTAAAACGATTATGAACTACAAATTAAAAATTATCTTGGTCAAGGGTGGTTGTAGAATGTAGAACGAAATGTTAACTTTGAGCCTTTTACAAGGTCGCAATAGCCACAAACGGGGTCGAAAACTGTTTTAAATTGGTTAATTTTCGATAAATCGAATGACGTTCACTTGAGGAGCGCGTAGCTCGCGAGTTAGAAAAGTGCAAATCTTCGGAACATAGAACGTCTCAACGAGGACTTCTCGCATGCGGTTTTCTCTCCATGTCGTTAGTTTATGAACGGGGCCAACTAAATAGCTTAGTCTCGGGCCCCAAAATGCCGATTGAATAGGAAAATTTTATTAAAATAGAAAGAGGTACTCTCAGGTCTCAGCTACGCGCGTCTAACGTGCGACGTACCAAAGGGAATTTTCTAGCTACTAAAATATACCCAAAAGCAGTTAAAAGCTAGCGGCCTATAGCCGAAAACACTTTATTACAACTGGCCGGGGCATAAAACGGCCCCAAATTAACAAGATCGAGGTAAAAAGTATAAACTCCAACTGACGCGTAGCTAGCTCCTCGAGGCATATGTCAAAATGCTTACGTTCGTAGCTTATTACATAGGACGTCTGACGATCATCCAATTGTGTTTTTATACAATTCGAAACTTCTCATTTCGATAGGCCACTTGAAAATCCCGGAGTCTGAAGCGCTAGAGACTTCTGAGTGTTATAACTTTCGTATAAGATTGCGAAATTTCTCACTTTTAGAAACTTCAAATTAATCAATTTGACACAAGTTTTGATAACGTAAAGTAAGACACACGTTTTAGATCCCACAACCACCCTTGACCAAGATAATTTTTGATATCCCGGTAAATAGGCTACGACAATGCAGATAATCATCATTGTCAGGAATTGATCATTTTCATTTTTATCTATATTGAAATGATTCTGATCGGATACATATATATTTTGGGGAAATTCTGTCGAAAATTGGGAACTATGACGTTTTCTTTTGCTGCTTTATTTAGAGTAAGTTTTAGGTTTTCTTGGGTTCTCAGCAATTCAAACGATGTATCTTAAGGGGGCCTTCTCATTTGACGCGTTTCGGCTTTTGCTTTCTTCAGAAATTTATTTTGTGTTTACATTCAAACTGGAATTCAACAAAATATTTTTATATTGGTTCGATGTATCTACAATGTATATTCATGACAAAATCTACAGTTTTTTATGCGCATTGAATTTAAGTTTCCTATTTAAACAATTATGTGTATATATAACTAACTTAATTCGGCGTTTATATACAAAATGAACTAATTTCTCATGAAATATTTGTACATTAACTCAAACCATATTGGTCACCGGTATGCCTCATTAACTCACGTGAGTTGATTTTGAGGGAGCACACACATATCTTGGGTTTGAAATTAGGATTAGAAACAGTTTCCAGGATATGTTTACGTTCTAAATGTGATAGGTTTCGTTCTAAATGTGTTAAAAAAATAATAAAGGATCTAGTTCAATTTAAAGATAAAATATTTGTTGAAGGATCAGAAGATGAGTGAGGTACCTTGCTGATTGATCATTTGTCGAACTGGTTAGAAATCAATGTTTATTTGCAAGAAGACAGACCCGGAAACTATTTCAAAAATGACACCCCCAATAATTGCTAGAAAGTTTCTGAATACACCACCGCCTAACCCCGCCATACCACCCTCAAGCCAATCCAGTAGAGAGGGTCAATAGAGTACTCAAGACAATGGTAGCACAATTTTGCGAAACCGACCACCGAACCTGGGACGAGAAAATACCAGAATTGATGTTCGCAATAAACACGGCAAAACATGATTCCACTGAGTTCACTCCCGCTTTCCTGAACTATGGGAGAGAGTTGGAAGCACCGGGAACTTCAATTCTACAGGTAAATAATCCAGACCGGCAAGTTGGAGGAAATTTCAACCCAGAGGACCACCAGGAACACTTGTCCCAATTGCGAGAGGTCCTACAACTGTAAAACTGCATTTAAACAGGTCCTTTGATCAACAAAGGAAACACTATGATCTCCGTCGACGCCCTGGACACCCGCAGTAGGTGCCTGGGTAATGAAGAGAGAACATTGGCTCTCAGTTAAAACTCAGGGATTCGCGGCCAAGATTGCGCCAAAATTCTCAGGACCTTACCAGGTGCAGAAAATCAAGTCACCAGTGGTCGTGGTGTTGGCAGGAACCAACCGGGAGAAATCCCAAACCGTCCATGTGAAGGACCTAAAAGTCTCCGATAACTAAAATATTTTCTGTTTACAGAGCCATGGAGAATCTCCTCCGTACCCCTCCAACCCCCCGAACGCCTGGAGCCGGATGCGAGGTCGCATGGAGAATATCACAAAAATGCAAGGACTTATTCGGCACATCATCCCCTAGAAGCCCGATGCTGGAACTGTATCATTCTCCCCTATCAAAGACCCCTCCCGCAACCCTAAGACGTGAGATAGAGACTCAGTTAGTGCCCCGTGTAGCCCCAGTGCCATGTGAGAAAGTGACTCAGTTAGTGCATCCCAATCCCCGCAAACCCTCAAAAACTATATCTAAACCTCGAGTGAGAAAGTACTTCCGCGTTCACAAGAAGACCAGCCATGGGCCTATCACCTTTTGAGGAAAAACCCCCGGTGGAAAGAGAATGAGGAAAAATAGTCCCCTAACCATTTCTCTCCCGAAGAAAGGGAGGTGTGTAACGAAGTGCCCTCGTTCCTTAAAATTAATTTACACCTCTGGTTAAAATGAAATAGCACAGACGAGGCTGAGATTCTAACGCATCAAAGTTTTGTACATTCTATGTAGAAAAAGTTGAAGCTAATAGTAGATTAGGGAATTCGTATTCAAATCACTGCTGACTGCCAGAATCTCAGGCCACCTCTGACGTTTTATTTCTTTTGGCGCAAAAGCAGTATAAAAGGAGAACGCATTTCTCACGAAAGGTATTGCAGAATCAACCGTCTGTCCGCTAAGCCGCTTCGATTCCGATATTATTACCGACCGCTGTTAATTTTCCGAGAATTTATTTTTATTTTGTTATTATGAACTTCGTCCGCGCGCCGTAGGATCCGCTCCTCTACTTTGACATAGTCCGAAGGTGAATATTCTACAATTAATTCCAGTTTCAGCTGACATCCCGTAAACCGAATAATTTATTATTTGTGTTGGGCAAACGATCTGACATCCCTCCGAGTGAATGGACATCCCCTAAACCGAATAATTTATCATTTGTGTTGGGGAAACTACCTGACATCCCTCCGAGTAAATAGACATCCCGTAAACCGAATAATTTATTATTTGTGTTGAGGAAACGACCTGACATCCCTCCGATCAAATAGACATCCCGTAAATCGAATAATTTATCATTTGTGTTGGGGGGAAGACCTGATATCCTACGATTAAATAGACATACCGTGAACCGAATAATTTATTATTTGAGTTGGGGAAAAGACCTGACATCCTACGATTGAATAGACATCCCGTAAACCGAATAATTCATCATTTGTGTTGTGGGGGAAGACCTGATGCGTACAGAAATAGAATATTAGCAGAGAACTCGTAAATTACCACGATTCGAAATCAATCTACCATCTGTGTCGACCGCGCGATATATACTAAAGAACTATCAACGTATTTCGGCTGATTTCTTATTGCGGGTCAACGTTCCAAACGTACACTACTTGGCGCCTCCGTTTTTTTCCTCTAATCTCATCTGTTCGAAGTGAAAAAGTATATCACGCGAACATCAACTCTGATTTAAATTAGATTCTAGAACTTCCGATTGTTTAATTGTTATAAAGTACTACGACCGGGTCGAATACCTGATTTTATTAATTAAGGTGATTTTCATGAAATTGTTATTTATGTAAAAGGACTAGTTGTAAACATTTACTTTCTTTTGTATATATATTTTCGAGAATTAATCCTTTCATTTGATGAACTGTATATAAATAAACATCTGTGTTTTACTGGTGAGGAATCAATCAATTTATATCTGTCACATTTCATTCAACGGGGAATCTACGACTCTGGACCACTCATTTCGGTGGTGACCCCTTCCTACTTGTCCGTGCAACCAGAAAAACTATCTCTTACCGAGGAAGGTGGTCACACCATTGCATGCATGTTGGTGTATAGTGATTGCACGTCTAACGAAATTAGCTTTTCATCATCAAATAATGTGACAGAATTGGTGAAATTTTCATTAACTCATAACTCTCAGATATAGTGTTCTGTTTTACCTAGAATTGGTTATAAATAATCAGCAAAATTTCCAGATAAGTTGTAAAATGGACTTTGTATACATGAAACGATAGGTCATCATTGGTCAACATACCACTTGGGAGTTTTGATGTTCAAAACAGTAGCGCGATATTCATGAATAATAGATATAATGCTAAATATGTTCCATGAATATCAATTCATTTCCCTCGTTTAATTTCTGCTTTGTAACATCATCCATATAATATTATATTAGAAATTAAACATGTATAAAAATTGCAGATTCAACTTAAAAATACAGAATTGACACAATGAATCGATTGTGGCTTGGAAACGAAAATCAACGAAACACATTCGAATACACTAATTCGAAGTGCTAACAATACCTTTAACTATGAACTCAAGCTGCTCTTCCATGATCTATCGAAGAATCAAACGTATCAACCAAAAGATAAGATGAAATTTTATTGGACACATGCAGTCAAAAATGTCTAAGTTCTTTTAAATTTCAATGTTTCTGCAAACGTATTACACCCTCCCACCCGAAGTTTTGTCCACATCAATATTCCTAACATATTCTGAAAAAACATGCGACACATATGGGAATTGTGATAACATGCTGCTTAACGTTTCCTATCACCAGCTAATCTCACAACAGTCGATATTTGCTCGTTTTTCGAAGGACAAAACGCAAGCATGTTATACAAGTCGTCACACACACACACACACACACACACACACACACACACACACACACACACACACACACACACACACACACACACACACACACACACACACACACACACACACACACACACACACACACACACACACACACACACACACACACACACACACACACACACACACACACACACACACACACACACACACACACACACACACACACACACACACACACACACACACACACACACACACACACACACACACACACACACACACACACACACACACACACACACACACACACACACACACACACACACACACACACACACACACACACACACACACACACACACACACACACACACACACACACACACACACACACACACACACACACACACACACACACACACACACACACACACACACACACACACACACACACACACACACACACACACACACACACACACACACACACACACACACACACACACACACACACACACACACACACACACACACACACACACACACACACACACACACACACACACACACACACACACACACACACACACACACACACACACACACACACACACACACACACACACACACACACACACACACACACACACACACACACACACACACACACACACACACACACACACACACACACACACACACACACACACACACACACACACACACACACACACACACACACACACACACACACACACACACACACACACACACACACACACACACACACACACACACACACACACACACACACACACACACACACACACACACACACACACACACACACACACACACACACACACACACACACACACACACACACACACACACACACACACACACACACACACACACACACACACACACACACACACACACACACACACACACACACACACACACACACACACACACACACACACACACACACACACACACACACACACACACACACACACACACACACACACACACACACACACACACACACACACACACACACACACACACACACACACACACACACACACACACACACACACACACACACACACACACACACACACACACACACACACACACACACACACACACACACACACACACACACACACACACACACACACACACACACACACACACACACACACACACACACACACACACACACACACACACACACACACACACACACACACACACACACACACACACACACACACACACACACACACACACACACACACACACACACACACACACACACACACACACACACACACACACACACACACACACACACACACACACACACACACACACACACACACACACACACACACACACACACACACACACACACACACACACACACACACACACACACACACACACACACACACACACACACACACACACACACACACACACACACACACACACACACACACACACACACACACACACACACACACACACACACACACACACACACACACACACACACACACACACACACACACACACACACACACACACACACACACACACACACACACACACACACACACACACACACACACACACACACACACACACACACACACACACACACACACACACACACACACACACACACACACACACACACACACACACACACACACACACACACACACACACACACACACACACACACACACACACACACACACACACACACACACACACACACACACACACACACACACACACACACACACACACACACACACACACACACACACACACACACACACACACACACACACACACACACACACACACACACACACACACACACACACACACACACACACACACACACACACACACACACACACACACACACACACACACACACACACACACACACACACACACACACACACACACACACACACACACACACACACACACACACACACACACACACACACACACACACACACACACACACACACACACACACACACACACACACACACACACACACACACACACACACACACACACACACACACACACACACACACACACACACACACACACACACACACACACACACACACACACACACACACACACACACACACACACACACACACACACACACACACACACACACACACACACACACACACACACACACACACACACACACACACACACACACACACACACACACACACACACACACACACACACACACACACACACACACACACACACACACACACACACACACACACACACACACACACACACACACACACACACACACACACACACACACACACACACACACACACACACACACACACACACACACACACACACACACACACACACACACACACACACACACACACACACACACACACACACACACACACACACACACACACAC
The DNA here is from genome assembly GCA_958510875.1 of Endomychus coccineus. NCBI lineage: Eukaryota > Metazoa > Arthropoda > Insecta > Coleoptera > Endomychidae > Endomychus > Endomychus coccineus. The sequence goes on along the minus strand of CAUEHT010000008.1, from coordinate 215,406 downwards.
ACACACACACACACACACACACACACACACACACACACACACACACACACACACACACACACACACACACACACACACACACACACACACACACACACACACACACACACACACACACACACACACAATTACATATTGCAAAGTAACCACCGAAATAATTAAGAGGAAAGAATTGCCACAATCTACTTCAAAGGCTGTTATATCTCTCATGCCTAAAAAAGGTGATATATTGCAACTGCAAAACTGGAGACCAATATCCCTTATGACGACAGACTACAAAATTCTTGCGAAAACTTTAGCTACTAGATTGTCCAAGGTAATCGACAAACTCATTAGTCCTGGTCAAAGTTATTCTGTTCCTAAGAGAACCATATATGATTCCCTACACATACACAGAGACATGATATATAAAGTTAATAAAGACAATACACCCTTGGCCATCCTTAATTTGGATCAAAAAGCTGCCTTCGATAGAATTCACCACCGATATTTATTCCATATACTAAAGATTACTGGATGTGGAGATTTCTTCACTAATGCAATCAAAACACTGTATTCAAGAGCAAAAAGTCATATAAGAGTTGGGTCCTTATTAACTAGCGAAATCGAATTTAATAGGGGAATACGGCAAGGATGCCCATTATCAGGGCCTTTATACTCACTTGTTCTGGATCCCTTCTTATCACTCTGCCAAAACAAAATGAAAGGAGTACAATTACCAAACCACGAATTTCGGAAACTAGTTATTAGTGCTTACGCGGATGATATATCGATATTCATTTGTCACGAGAGCGATTTTAAAATGATTCAAGACATATATTGCATATATGAATCAGAGTCTGGATCGGAGCTAAATCTTGAAAAATCTGTTGGTTTTTGGACAGGTTCTTGGAAATTTAGAACAGACAGACCTGTAAATATTAAATGGACGAATGAAAACATAAAAGTGCTAGGAATGCAATTCTCGAGCAATGTATTAAGTGATTCTGAGAATGCCTACACCTCCCTGCTAAACAAAGTCGACAATGCACTTATGAAATGGCAGCAAAGAGCTCCTAGTCTTTCTCTAATTGGTAAAAAAATTGTGATCAACCAATTCATCGCTCCCAAATTATGGCATCATTTACAAATTCTACCATTCACCAAACGACATCTAGACACCTTACAGAAGAAATTCATAAACTACATTTGGACAAAGAAACATTGGACATCACAAAAACACCTGTGCTTAAGTATGGCGAAAGGGGGAATTGGGTTGGTCCACCTACAATCCAAAGTTAAAACATTTAGAATGTATCTAGCACAGAGACTCATCAATTCAACGTTAAATGATAACTGGGCCATAATAATGAATGACCTGATTAGATTATCAAATCCATCTGAGCTTACTTGGCAAGTGTTTTTTACACCAAAACTGGAGATTGCATATGATACCTCGCCGTTCACAATATCCCTGATTGAAGCATTGAGGACTGCAGATATAGCAGTACAAAACTTCCCAAGAACCATTCAAGATATTGGTCTAATACCGACCACTAAGACCACCTTGATAAAGGAAACTGTACCCCCCCTATTCAATTGCTTATGGATGGAACACCGATTCAAAACAGTAGGCAATTTTAGAGATCCCGATGGCTGGTTATCTGAAGACGCAGTTTTAGAAAAACTGGGAGAACTTAGTCATGTAATGAAAAAAGAATTAAGCATTCAGTATAAAAGAATAAAGTCTTATTTCCAGTTACACTATACAAACGTCCAACAGGTAACAAGAAATCAGGGCCAGCAATACATACTCACATTTAAGGGTAAAGAAAACAATACACAGCCAGTCAACAAGGGTACACGTAAAAACCTACAAGAAGCTATAACGGCAAACTTCTTTAAATTTACAAAGGAAGATTTACAAGGGAATTGGTTGACCGATGAAGTTCAATGGAAGAGTTTTTTCCACAGCCCTACAATGGGAATAGATGGTGAAATATGGCGACTAGCAAAAAACAGACTAGGCGATTCAGTGTTTCTGCATCATGTGGGGATTCGTGATACCAATTTATGCCCCCTGTGCCAGACGCAGATTGGTACAGGATGGCATATAATCATGGAATGTTCAGGAACAACAGAGGTTTGGACATTCACTATAGGCCTTATTAAGAATATTCTAGGGAAAAATCGAATTTCAATGAAGGACTTGTACGGAGGGTATGCTAATAATTCCATGGAAAATAACCTCGTAAACTATTTACTGAACTTAACGAAGAGCACGATATATAGATCAATCACGCAAATGATGAAAGGAGAAATAACCAATACAGTCTATTTTAGAGAACTTCATAAGAAAACTGAAATATAGAATCCTGAACGAGTTTTCTTTCCACATGGGTAAATCAGACTTAGACCAATTTCAGAGAAGATGGTGTATTAAACATATTTTATGCTCCATAAACGGACAAGTTTTAAAGTTTTCTGGAAGTATAGCGTGAATGAAACTATGATTGTAAATAATTAACATAATTTTAATTTTTATATTTCTATATTATAACACATATATATATTGTACATAATGTAAGTAACACTAACCTGTGATGTAGAATGCCATGTAAATACTTATTGGTTTAATAAATAATAATAATAATAATAATAATAATAATAATAATAATAATAATAATAATAATAATAATAATAATAATAATAATAATAATAATAATAATAACACACACACACACACACACACACACACACACACACACACACACACACACACACACACACACACACACACACACACACACACACACACACAAATTATTGAACAATGTATGAGATCATTTCCTTACATAAAGATAATTAAGCTTTCACTATAACCTTTTTTAATAGAGGAACTGAGAATAATGTAGTTTTATACAGGGTGTCCCAATATTGCTGGGACACAGAGCTACCACGTATTCTAGAGGTCAAAATAAGTCGATTGAGCCCAATTTACCTGTATACCAAAATGTACCGTTTGTCCGTGAGAAGAGTTCAAAGTTTACTAAAAAAAATACATTTTTGTATGTTGTTCCGAAGTGCTTTATACAAATTTAATGAAATTTGGTAAATGTGTATTCTAGATGATTAGCTTACTTTTAGTAATCAAAAAAACCCAAAGAAAATTGTAGAGGGGTTGGAACCACCCTCACCCCTTGGCATTTTTTCCCCCATTTTTGTAGGGGTGGGAATACGGTTTTAAGACTTTTTTATCTGGAAGGCCTACTCATTATCTTCATTTTCTTACTCTTGTAAAAACTCCGTATTTTGCGTAGTTTTCAAGAAAAAAAATGTTTTCGCAAACACTGATAACCGATTTTCGGGTATAGGTTTAATAAAATTATTAGACACAAATTACACAATACATTTACACAAGACAAACAATAATTTTTATAACAAGTGTTCAATGTGACCTCCACCTTCATTAATACAGAGGTCAATTCGACGTAAAAAATTGAAATGCACTCTTCTTAAAACATCGTCATTTTCTCGTAGCGCATTTACAGCATTTTGAATTCTATTCCACAGTTGTTCGATGTTATTTATTTGAACCTCGTACACTTGTCTTTTTAATTCTCCCCAGATGAAGAAGTCACAAGGGTTTAAATCTGGAGACCGCGGAGGCCATTGAATGGGTGCTTCTTGTCCCCTACCTATCCACCTGCCACCAAATTGTTCACCAAGATATTCTCTTACTGCACGTGCAAAATGAGGTGGTGCACCATCATGCATGAAGAACGTATTTCTAGGCAAGTTAAGAGGCAAGTCTTCTAATAATTCTGGCAAATTTTGTTGAAGGAAACGGAGGTAACTATCGCCATTCAGACGATCAGGTAATCGTAACGGTCCGACTATAAATTCGCCAATAATTCCGACCCAGACATTAATTTTAAATTCACGTTGATAATGTCTACTTTTAATGGCATGTGGATTTTCATCTGCATAAACATGATCGTTGTGTAGGTTTGTCATACCGCGACGTGTAAAACAAGACTCATCAGTGAACAAGATCTTAGTATGGAATCCGTTGTCGACTACTCTGCGCTCCCGAATAGTTTGTAAAAAACTTAAACGTAATTCGTAGTCAGGTGGCAACAATTCTTGCACTGGCTGGATGTGAAATGGCCGAATTAATTGATCTCTAATGATTCGACTTACAGTGCTTTTTGGAATTCCAGCTTCTCGTTGCAATCTTCTAGTACTGGTATTAGGATTGTTATCAATCATTTGAAGAACAGCTTCTTCCGCAATAGGTGTTCGAGCTTGTCGAGGTCTTCCAGCGTTAACTCTTACTGGGGTCAACCTCCCCGTTTCTCGAAGACGTCTTTCGATTCGGGCAAAAGTTTTATGGTTTGGAATTCTCCGGTTTGGATACCTCTCTTGATACACGCGAACACTTTCGCGGCAGTTACCTTGACAATATCCAAGAACTAATAACATGTCGGTCTGTTCATTAAAAGGAAAATTCATAATTGTGGGACGTCAAAGGAACAGCAACAACAGCAATAACAATTAAACAAAAACAGTGATGACAATAAGAAATAATAAAAAAACAAGCAAAAGAGAACAAATAACTGACACATTTACTGTTAACAATAAACTATGTTTCCTGTCAAAATCATAACATTTGGTTTTGTCTTTGTGTCCGCGGCCAACTAAATTTTGTATTACAATTTTATTAAACCTATACCCGAAAATCGGTTATCAGTGTTTGCGAAAACATTTTTTTTCTTGAAAACTACGCAAAATACGGAGTTTTTACAAGAGTAAGAAAATGAAGATAATGAGTAGGCCTTCCAGATAAAAAAGTCTTAAAACCGTATTCCCACCCCTACAGAAATGGGGGAAAAAATGCCAAGGGGTGAGGGTGGTTCCAACCCCTCTACAATTTTCTTTGGGTTTTTTTGATTACTAAAAGTAAGCTAATCATCTAGAATACACATTTACCAAATTTCATTAAATTTGTATAAAGCACTTCGGAACAACATACAAAAATGTATTTTTTTTAGTAAACTTTGAACTCTTCTCACGGACAAACGGTACATTTTGGTATACAGGTAAATTGGGCTCAATCGACTTATTTTGACCTCTAGAATACGTGGTAGCTCTGTGTCCCAGCAATATTGGGACACCCTGTATATTGACAAAAATGAAGTCGGTAATATGAAATGTACAAATTCTTATAATTTGGGAAGATTCATATTTTGGTAATAATGACTTGAATTGCAAGCCAGACACATGATCATAATTTAAAGGCTGCATTGAATACACAACTGTTCGAATGGATCGCAATCGAACACATTCCTGAAAATTTTGAAGTACACGAACAAATTTGTGAAATACAAGGCAGAGAATGATATGTATTTAAGTGGAGCTGACTGAATATGCTAATTTCGAATTTTGTGAGAAAAATTGAGAAGGGCAATTGAAATCAAAGAATCAAAAATGATTCTTTTGTTGAATATGGCTAAAATAGAATCAGAAGTCTAATAAATAACACTAACATCAAACACCGTAAATTTTGAGGTTAATTGAAAAATCCTGAACATAAATAGAGTGTATCATCTGAGTGGAAAAGAAATATATTTTCTCAATACACACACACACACACGCACGCGCGGTTTGGTATTTATAATGGCATCTGTGCATTAGACGACAAAGTGGCATCATCGAATGTACGGGTCATAGAATGAAGCTTGAGAGTATCCCTTCAGCCTTGTATTGGCGGCTTAGTGATACACTCCATAGTAAGGGAGAAAAACAGAGGTGAAATATAGTCGTTAATGGCATCAGATGCCACAAGATGGTATATCCATTGTAAATTTAGTGCATGATGCTATAAGTATATTTGGTTACACGTTTCATTGTGTATGATGCCAGAAGTACCCGTTCTAGACTGGTTGATAGTGTATGATGCCATAAGTGCTATTGTAGTGAATATATGTGTTTTGAATTATGTAATAAGTAAAACAAATTTTTAACATCATATACCCTATATAAAATATATAATCATCTGTACACTATAACCGTTTCTTCACTTAAATTATAATTAAATATCTAAAACTCTTTCCGACTGCGATGCCGTCATTACAAAGACAAATGTGAATGGAATTTGAAGATAAGATTACACAAATCAAAATAATACTAAAACTAGGTCAAAGTAGGGAAATATTAAATCATTATTATGTTGTTTCTAAAAACTAAAAGTTTTACAGGTACTTCATGGTTGGCAATAAACATCAAGTATTCCAGATTATCATTATTAATCCTAGTTTGTTAGCAAATAATCACTTATAAATACGTATTCCTAGTGGTTTATTGAAGTACTTGAATCACGGATTATTTTAATTCGTAAATACATCAAAATTTAATGAATGACCTCTTCGTTTAAAACTTTCTATTGCTAAATGAGCTTCCTCGTTGTAATTCAAGACTTTCCCTCTCTCAAAATACAGCAACTAACCTTAGGGATTATTCATTGGAATTTGATTCATCTCCCATTGAAAATAATCCATTCTTAGAGATAATTCAATTCATTCAAGGTCTAAGTAACACTCATCTATAAGTAATCATTTGTACTGGAATACTCAATGTTAGTTTTTGACCAAGAAGTATCTGTTATACTTTTACTTGTTAGAAACAGCATATTAACTGCTCTAATATTGGTTCTGATTACCCTTTCTCTAGTTTGACCCTTGAGTCTTATCTTTGAGTTCAATTTACATTTCGCCTTTGGTAATGGGTGCATCGCAGACGAAAAGTGCTTCAGATGATTACCTATAGATAAAGTGAAAAAAGGGTGATAGTATAAACTAAATTATTTCATAATACATGTCACAATTCTAACTTATTAGTATTATATAAAGCAAGTATATTATAACGAAAAAAATCGAAGGAATATTTGTTTGAAAATAGTGAATGTAATATCTTACTCTTCTATTATGAACCGTCAATTTCGACCATAATAGTTTTTCAAGTTAGTACCTGAAAAACTATAACAAAACACATTTTTTTGTCCGTTCATTCCCTTCGTCGTAGCAATTCATACATTTCCAAACATTTCGAACATTTTTGTTTACCTGGTGGAAATTCTTTCTTCATGTCAAATTTGAGAAAGGTAAGATCGCATTTGATTTCATCTGACGTTCATGGTGTCTTTTGAATTTTTACTGGTTATCGTTTTATACTCATCATTTGTTCATTTGTGTTACTAGTTTTACTTGATTGTATTTTTTCATTTCTTTGGTATGTCGATTTTAAAATCGTCGGTCATTTTTCAAAACTTCTGATACCTCATTTTTGAATTTTGTAAAAATTTTTGTCTTGATATTCTTGAGAAAATTCAGTCAATGTTAATCCTACTAGAAGAGCATTACTTTCCGAAATTATATTTCGCTTTTGTTTTTCGGATATAATTCGCGTTGCTGATCTGCAATTATATTTAATATGATGCCAAAGTCGTTTCCTTATCATGGAACCTAGGCAATGTGGACATGGTCCATAGCTCGAGTAATTTGAAATATTCTTTTTTTTTTCAGAAAGATCCCCTACTAGAATCAGTTCTCCATCCTTTTGGCTTATAACTTGACATTTGGGATAAAAGTCTGCAGTTCTCGTTGATTCCTCAAAAGTTTCCCGACGCTTTTTTGAACCTTTCGGCATTTTCAGCAGCCTGTGTTCCATTGTTGGGCATTAACTCATAATGACGAGCTATATTTATCATTATATTGTTGCAAAAAAGTCAACAATGAGCCGTATCTTTTATTCCTTTTCCCGCTTTTTTTATTTTTTCTTAGCATTTTTCAATAAAATCTTGCTTATCCGGTACACTTTTATCTGTCATCTGTGTGTATCCAGTAGAATGAATACTGTTTGAATAGATCTTATTAATGCCATCTTTTTCACTTATTTCGAGTAGTTGCTGGTTTTTCACTTTTTCATTTTGTCTCTTTTTTTGAAATTGTCTTCTTTCAACAGATGAGAAGGAATAGAAGTTGCTATCAGAGTATGTGTCTGATATATATGTGGTAGAAGGTTCAAACTTACTACCAGATTCAGAACATTGAGATGCACAATTTTTTATTTTATTATCTTGACCTTAGGCGGTATTAATTTTGCTTGGTAACATTGAGTCTGGATTGATTTGGGATTGAGGCTGCTCAAGAATTTGTACAGTTGAATTATTTTCTGGTTCTATATATTCAGAAGGATCACAAGTAAGTGGTAGTGATGTAGTTAGGTTATAATCTGAATCGAGTGCAGACTGCTCGATAGTCACAACAGTCCCAAATTCGTTATTTACGATGGTATTATTATCGGCCTGAGGTAGTGGATTTTAACGCAGTATTCCTATAAAAGTTGAACAGATTTTCTTTTCTATCTGTGGATTTTGTATAAATATTTAGGTTGTCGAAAACGTTATTTCCTTCAGGAAGAGCAGTAAAGGTCAGAGCTTCTGATCCCAAATCGTAGATTTCTTCATTTGTGGTACAATGAGCTTGTCTATGAACTTCTTTATTCACGGACATATTATTCAAAACGATGAATACATTTTTATCTATATCTAAAAGAAAATACTCATTAACATCTTGCAACCATATTTCTATATTAACACGTTTTCTTTCATTTGAGGATTTCTCACTTTCATCAACTATTTGATTGGTGTCTTCTATATTTCCAATATTCTTCACGTTAATTTGCCCTCCCTTCTCTAAGATAGACCATTTTATAAAATTTGAAAGGCCTTTTGTCTGATCCTTTGGAACTTTAAGTAATTCCAGTATCTTCTGCGAACTTTGATTGATGGGTAGATGTGACTAAAATGTATTAAATAGAGGAGTTTTCAATAAGCAAGATGATTTGAGACAAGTTATCCAGTGTTACAAAATCTTAGAGAGAGAGAGTATAGAATAATCCATTTTAAGATTTTCTAAAATATATTGTGCAGTTTTTTTCCATGGGGAAACTACACATAAGGCGAGAGAAAGTGTGTGGAAATCCTTTTTTATTTTCTTAATTTCTAGGCCAGTGATTTCTCCAATAAAATCTTGTTTTTTGCAATTTATCTACTTTTCTGACAGTGGCCTAATTCGAATTATTTTACAGATTCCGGATTTTTCTTAATCTGAGCAATCTTCTTTCTTTATAATAACGCATTAGTTCGGGAGAACAATGACATTTTGAAAACATGTATTTCTAATTCGATATTAGGCTTAGGTAAGGAATGTATAATTTTTTTTTGAAATGGGAATTGAATATACCAACAACAAATATGTGTGCATGTTGTTTTCTCTTAGTCTATATTTTAATTTCTTTTGTCAGGTGAATTTTGAACTTTGATTCTGTTATTGTTGTCTTTAAGCGAAATCAAAGAATAATAGACATATCGCTAGTGTAAATTTGTGTTAAAATTGTTGCTGTACAAATTTTCAATCATTTGCTTAAATTCTTCAACAGGAAATTTGGGTCTTGAAACGTGCAATAATGCAACTGAAAGAATATTCGCTTACGAAAATTTTGTAATCCTTTGTATGTGAGCAAGCAATAACACTGATTATTTCACTCATGCTAAGATACACATTTTTGATTTGTTGGAATATTTGTGTTGATAATCGAAAACACCATGTTTTCGTTTTTATATTTAGCTTCCTCATACAGTTTTATGAAACAGTGTCTTATCAGCAGCAGGCTGTCATAATATTTTATATGATAAACTATAGAAGAGTTCACAGTGTGGATATATTATAGCACTCTTGAATAGAAATAATCACCCTTATCCACTAAAAATACTATCAAAGTACCTTTCTGCTACCAAGTAGCCATCATCAGAGTGAACTAAATTATAAATCAAAATTTGCCTGCTTAAATACTATTTGGGGATAATAATGTGAACAATGGGTTCCCCTCAGCTGGAAATGAATAGGAATTTAATAAATTGCTTTTTCGTTTATATATTTCCATCCCTTCTAAATAACATAGATATTTGTCTGTACTATGTTCTTAAAGTGATAAGCTTGCCTGAGAAATTGTGTCACCTGTATTCAAAATGTATTCGGCTTCTACTGATTTTTCACCATAAAATTTCTTCATATGGGCAATGTCTTCCTTATAACGGGTTGAAATGTTCCTTCTAGTTTGACCCACATAGCATTTTCAAAACGACTCACAATTGATTTTGTAAATTCCGGATTTGTTGAAATCGGAAACTTTACCAAAATGGTGTTTAAGCTTATTCTCACATTTATAAACTGATTGTATTGCAAATTTAGAAAACATGCTATGGAATTTATTAATTACTGAAGGATGATAAGTGAAACTTTCGAATTTTATTGAAGTATTTGAATTGTGACTCGTGTTTTAAATGCTAAGAGGAATATTCTAACTCGGTATAAGGAACCTTTCGCCTATATAAAGAAAAATAATGTTGTAAAATCTGCGATAACCGAACATATGTTGAAAACAGGTCACAACATTTCTCAAGAAACTTCATCACTTTTTAAAACACAGGATAGACAGGAATATCTAGGTAATTTAGAATGGATGGAAATGTATAAACGAAAAAGCAATTCATTGAATTCCGATTTATCTCCAGTTGAGGGTACATTATCATCACCAAATAGTATTTAAACAGATACATTTTGATATATAATTTAGTTTTCTCTGATGATGGCTACTTGGTAGCCGAAATGACCTCAGTACTTTAATAGTATTTCAGTGGATGAGGGTGATTATTTCTTATCAATATTTTTATATGACACAACACCGAACTTTAGGTAATCAATAAATACAAATGAGCAACTACACTGAATAAACACTTCGGAAAAATCACAGAACGAACTTTTAATATAAGAATAAAACAAATCACGTCATGTTTCACCACGCAGTGACTTCTTCAGGTGAATAATGGTACTTGAACTTAAGAAGGTGTTAGTGGCTATATATAATATAAGGAGGGTCTGACTTACTGATTGGTATTTCAGATTGTTTACAGCTAGCTTGCATAGTGAGTGAACAATTCAGAAGTTATATAAATGATGAACAAGAGTCCCATTATGCCAAACAAAGGCAAGCCCCCAATTTGATCAAAATTTTAAAGCTTAACAAGCGGTAAAAAAAGGTAGACGTCTAGATAATTTAGAACACTCACAATTCAATAAATATAAGTACAGTAGAAATATATATTTTTAATCCTCTCCTCTTCTTAATCTCTTCTCATTCAAAAGACTTTTCGCAAATCAATTAATAAATTTTAATACCTCAGGGTAAATAATCGGTATTCTTGTAATTCGTAAGTTAGTTGTGGATGATTCTGTTCAAAATCATTGAGTCAGCCCCTTGGTCATCATTATATATTCATCTATATATAGGTAGCTAATAATACGTTCAAGTGCCTTTGTTGACTTGAAGATGCAGCTGTCTGGTAGAACTTGTCGTGATTTTGGAATATCATGGTCTGCGGATGGATTCCGCGTCACAATAGATCGACTTGAATCCGACCTTTCACCAGCTATTACAGGTGGCTTCTTCAGGGTAAGCTTAAGGCTTGAACTGAAACTGGATCTACTTGTTTCTGTAGACGTATTTATTGTAGGAAAAATCCTTCCCGCTACACAGTTCACTGCCTTTATTCCGGTAATTAACACCGTTCCGGCACCTGACCCTGCCGTTGTGTGATTATGTACGAAGTGAAACTTTCGAGGATGGGTTTTCAAATGTTGGAAAGGTAATATCCTGAGTCAGGGTTCAGATTATTTGGATGTTTCAGGATTTCTAAAGCTTCAAGGATTTTTCGCTGATAGGAGTTTGGAGCTTGAGCTAGGATTTTAGTATTTTTGAAAAGGATTTGCTGATTAGTGTCATACTTGTGTTCCGCAAGTGCAGATCTACTGGTATCATGAAGCCTTGTACAGCGCTAATGTTATTTTCATACGGGTAGCAGCTTTTCGACCTGTTTCATCAATGTAGACCTTACCGCAAGAACAGGGAATGCCCTTAACATCTTCTAAGTGAAGAGGAGGAAGAGAATCTTCGATAGGTTTGTGAAACTGAGATAGTTTTGGAAGTGTGGATAACCGGGTAAAAATATCATGTTTTTTAAGGATATTGAAAATTCGATCTGCTATATTTTCAATATATTGAAGATAGGCAGTGGTTGAAGTAGGCGGGGGGGGGGGGGGGGGATTCAGGTCAATTTGAAATTTTAGGAGGTGTGTATATCTTTATGGCTTTCTGGATGTTGTGAGGTGAGAAATTGTTTGATAATAAGGCAGATGAAAGATGTTTCAATTCTCATTTTATGGATTGAGGTTGAGATAAGTTGACAAGTCTGTGGACCAAGGAGTTTATGACAGATTGCTTTCGGCCAGGGTGGTGGTGGGAAAGACCGTTGAGGTATCTATCGGTGTGAATGGAGTTTCGATACACATAATGTCCTTAAGTACCGTCAGTCAATCGACTAACCAATACATCTAGGAACAGGAGTAAACCTTGCGATTCGACTTCCATAGTGGGAAAGATATTGAGATGTAATGAATTTGAATGATTGAGGATGGGAATAAGCTTTTCGCGACCATGTTGCCAAACAACAAAGTGTCGTCGACATATCTAAACCAACATTTCGACTTGAGAACAGATGAGTCAATGACATCTTGTTCAAAAACTTATATGAAGATATTAGCTATGATTACCATGAGGAACTCATGGCAGCTCCCGGAGACTGCTCGTAAAACTTGCCATCGTACAGAAAATATCTGGACGATAGACAAATATCAATTGACGATAGCGAATACATTGAAATGTTTTTGACAGGTGACAGATGAGAAATTATGGCAAGGTTGTCTGGAATGGGAACGGAGGTAACCACCGCAATAAAGGCAATGAACTGTGTAGCGTAAAGGATTTTTCCTACAATAAATACGACTAAAAAGTCAGTAGACCCAAATTCAGTTCAAGCCTCAAGCCTGTCCTGAAGATGACACCTGTAATGTTTGGCGAAACGTCGGCATCAAGTCGAGCTATTGTGACGCGAAATCTATCCGGAAGCCGAGATTTTTCAAGATTAGCTATCCGCGGAAGTCTACTATCCAAGCTGTCGTAATTCCTTCTATTTTTATAATCATTCATGCACTTTTTACATTACATACAATAATCTGGAATTACCTATCCCCATTTCATTTTTAAACCTGGGCTTGTCCTCTTTACAGTTTTATTAACGATGCAGTTTTTAAAATAAGAGTGGGCACCTACTGCTTGAATAATTTATGTTATTTCGTCCACCAAAAATCGATGTAATGAACCTCTATGAGTTGAATTTGTGGGAATTACAATTTTGAATTCCACGAGTAATTTTCATATCCAGTTTGAAGGTCATAGCACTTCATACCCATGAAACTGAAAGCGAGAGATCGAAAATGCCGCTCAAAACTTAGTTTCTTATGTATTACCTATTCATTGATTCAGGTACAAAATTACACATGGTCTAGATGGATATTCATAGGATACAAACTCAACTGGATGAAATAGTATATTCGATGATATATTTGCCATAACAAAGTTCACTCACAAAATAGCTTACATTTGCTTTCACCAATTCAGTACTTATGGCATCGCACGAGAAACAGTTTAAAAAGAGAATTGGATCACCATAGCGATTTAAGTTTTTAGAGGGCAGCACTACGCAATGATTCTGAAGATGCCATAACAAATACGCACATGGGAGTACTGAAATACCCAACATTTCGGCATCATACACAAATAAAATTTAAAATTTATTCTATACTATTATAATTGTGACGAAGAAGCTAAAAAACGACTTAAAAATTTATGGCATCGCGTGTATGATGCCATAAAGTGAGCGAATGCCACAGTTCACCATTCTGCATGCACAATGATGCCTTAGTAAATGTGGTACATACACACACATACACATACACATACACATACACATACACATACACACACACACACACACACACACACACACACACACACACACACACACACACACACACACACACACACACACACACACACACACACACACACACACACACACACACACACACACACACACACACACACACACACACACACACACACACACACACACACACACACACACACACACACACACACACACACACACACACACACACACACACACACACACACACACACACACACACACACACACACACACACACACACACACACACACACACACACACACACACACACACACACACACACACACACACACACACACACACACACACACACACACACACACACACACACACACACACACACACACACACACACACACACACACACACACACACACACACACACACACACACACACACACACACACACACACACACACACACACACACACACACACACACACACACACACACACACACACACACACACACACACACACACACACACACACACACACACACACACACACACACACACACACACACACACACACACACACACACACACACACACACACACACACACACACACACACACACACACACACACACACACACACACACACATAGTTCAGCTCCGCAGAAGATGTAAACATCTAAGGAGGTTACACCAGAGAGCAAGGGGCAGAAACAACTTCCCTGAACTTCAGCAACAGCACAGGGATGCCCGAAGGGAACTAAAGTCTGCAATTAGGGCGAGTAAACTTCGAGAGCTGGTAGAGCTCTATGATGAGGTCGAGCGCGACCCTTGGGGCAGGCCGTATAGAGTGGTCATGAGCAGATTGAAAGGTCCACATGCACCGCTCACTGGAAACCCTGATCTACTCCACAGAATTGTCAGTACTCTGTTTCCAGAACAACCAGAAGCCAGCTATGATTTGGGACCGATCCCGGAAGTGGAGATTGTGCCACCAGTCACTGAGGAAGAGGTACAGAGGGCATGTCGTAGAATTGGGAACAACAAGGCGCCAGGTGAGGACAATATTCCCAACGTAGCCTTGAAGACAGCCATTCGGGTACACCTCAGAACTTTCCAGGACTTATACAATTCGTGCCTGCAGGAGGTAGTCTGAGCCGTGGAAAAGACAGCGATTGACATTGCTTCCCAAAGGGAATGAACCTCCAGACGAGCCATCATCTTATCGTCCGCTTTGCATGTTGGACACTGCTGGCAAGACCCTGGAAAGCATAATCTGTTCTAGGCTGGAAGAGGCCGTTGATGTGGCTGGAGGTCTGGCTGATCATCAGTACGGATTTAGGAGAGCGCGCTCGACAGTGGACTCTGTCAGTCAAGTTGTTGGTATCGCCCGAAAAGCAATCGCCGGGAGGAGATGGAGGAGAGGTTCCAAGGGATACTGTGCCATTGTTACCTCAGACATCAAGAATGCGTTCAACTCTTCCAGATGGGAATGTATTCACGATGCTCTCCACAGGCTGAGTGTACCGAATTACATCAGAAGAGAGGTGGCTGACTACCTGAGTTGCCGAACTTTGGTGTACGAAACGGATGATGGTCCTGAGCAGTACAGGGTAACGTGCGGAATCCCACAGGGCTCAGTTTTAGGCCCCTTGCTCTGGAACATTATGTACGATGGTGTGTTCAGACTACGGATACTCAGCGGAGCAAAAATCATAGGTTTCGCTGATGATATAGCAATAGTCGTTGTTGCAAAGTTCCGTGAGGAGGTTATGCAAGTGTGCAACGAAACGATAGCCATTATCCAAGAGTGGTTGACATCTGTCGGGCTGCAGCTGGCTGAGCACCGAGGCAGTCCTGATGACGGGTAGGAAAGTGAGAGAGACTATCACCCTCACGGTTGTTAGCCATACCATTATTTCACAACCATACATCCGATACTTGGGGGTAGAGATCGACGCTCGGCTAACATTCAAGGAACACCTTGACGGTGTCAGCGATAAAGCTGCCAAAATAAATACAGCCCTTTCCTGGATAATGCCGAACACGAGGGGGCCAAGGCAGAGCCGGAGGTTGCTCTTGGCTGGTGTTGTTGGATCCGTTATTCTCTATGGTGCTCCTGTTTGGGCCAACGCTATGGAAGTTGAATCATATAGGCGTAAGATGGCCTCAGTATATAGATTGAGTGCATTGAGAGTGGTTAGCGCATTTCGCACTGTATCTAACGATGCAGTGTGTGTCGTCGCCGGGATGGCACCCATCGACCTACTGGCCAAGGAACGCCAGAGGCTGTATGGCCTAAAGAGACAAGGAAACCAGCCTCTTCAATTGCAAAACCGTAGAGCAGAGAGGAATGTAACCCTGCAGGAGTGGCAGGAGCTGGATCGTATTCGTCCGAGCTACCAGGATTGTTTTGTAGATTATTAAATTTATTAACAAAGTTCGAATTTCCAATCGGACTTATATACTGGAATGTTAATTCAATAACTTGAATAGATCTTACACGGCAATTGATACTCACTCTCTATCTCTCGGATTTGCACAATGGCAACGGCTTCGGGTTGATTAAATTACGGCAGGTCAATCTCGGTGCTGGTCTGGCAAGTGAGTCCCCTTTCGCTATGAAATGGGCTGGATTTTATACAGTTCGCGGCGTGTGACGTAACGTGAACAGGTGATCGGCTGGCGAATTCTGTTCACCAGTTTTTATACAATGATTACTGGATTCTGTCATAAAGAGGAAAAACCCATAGTAGATAATTCTTCGAATTAATAACTTTGTAAACATGAAACTTTGCTTGAAAAATCTTGTCTTCCGGATGGATTCCGCGTCATGATAGCTCGACTTGATGCCGACGTTTCGCCAACCATTACAGGTGGCATCTTCAGGGCAGACTTGAGGCTTGAACTGAAAAGTGTTCAGTTCAAGCCTCAAGTCTGCCCTGAAGATGCCACCTGTAATGGTTGGCGAAACGTCGGCATCAAGTCGAGCTATCATGACGCGGAATCCATCCGGAAGACAAGATTTTTCAAGATTAGCTGTCCGCGGAAGTCTATTATCCAAGATATGAAACTTTGCCTTTGCCATAGTTAGGTGGATTATTTGCATGAGAATTTGTCGTATATTAAATATTACGGAAAAATAGACGCCTCTTTGAAGGAATTCTTATCGTAACAGGACCGATGGAATTACGACATTATACAAAACAAACAAAATCGTCAGCTTAACATGCACTTCTCAGCTTTACAAATTCAGACAAATTTTCCATGTTATTTTAGCCGACGTTGTCGCCTTTATGAAAATACCTGGTGAATTTAACGTGAACATACCTCGACGGATAATGAATAACAGGAAATACATTAGTAAATAAAAAAATATCACAAATATCGATCAAGAGAACAAAAAATTAGAAACGGATGGGAACAATTTGTAGGCTATTTCGATCAGGTCGGCTTTGACAGAACTCTGACAACCTTTGTTTCCATCTTTTCAATCCTTTTATCATATTTCATTTTTGATTTCTATTCCAATTGGAGAATATGTATTAGCATGAGATCATATGAAAAAAAATATTACGAACTTTCTTAAATATTAGAACATAATTTCATCATCTTTGTGAGAAGGCATATTTTGAAGAAATGTTGTCAAATGTATTATTAAATTGTGATTGAAGCTTACTGGATTCTGTCATAAAGAGGAAAAACCCATAGCAGATAATTCTTCGAATTTTCTACCTGGCTGTTAGTGGAAAAGTACCCTCTGAGATTCTCAAGAATGCGCGTTAAGTGATTTCTCTAGTTTACCTAATCTACTTATCTTTCTCCATGCTATTAGTTAATCTGTTGTTACTGAATATATTATTCAGTTCTTAATGTTTGTCTTTACTGTATACTTGGGACAAAAAAATCAACTTTTTCAGTGTTTATTTAAACAGTGCTTCTTATGTCAAGTACCTAAAGGTGAAAAAACGTTTATAAAAGTATGAATTCGTGATTCTGCAGATGGCTTCACAACCGATAGTGGAATAATGTTTTGCAAACATTGTGAAAAAAAGATAGTTCGTGATAAACGGTCACAAATTGTGCAACATATTAAGACTAATGTAAGCGTACAAGCCAAAAATAGAACGAAAACCGTAACACAAATGCTAATTGTACATAGTATTTCTGCTTCAAACGGAACAAGTGATTTATCCAGTGAACTATGTGAACTGTTAATTTCGTGCAACATTCCATTGACTATGTTATGTTTACTAGATGATATTGTTGCAAAAGAGGAGAAACGGTTTCCTCTGATACTACTGTTCGAAGAAAATGTGTTAACGTTATTTTTCGAAAGACTATAGAGAAAATTAAAGCTTAAATCATGAACGAGGACGTTTGCATATCCGCAGACGAAACAAGCGATTCTTGAGAACGATAGATAACAAATTCAGTCATTTGGAAGGTTTCAAAAGAAGAGCCATCGAATTCTCACCAAATAGCCTGAAAATCACGCTACGGTGGCTCGTTTTATCAATACTACTTTGTGTGGTACAGCAATAAGTGAATAAGTCCTAATGTTTATTTCTGATGCAGCTCCTTACATGGTGAAGGCAGGACATTTTTTGAAAGTGCTTCATTCTAACAAGCTTCACATTATTTGTAGTGCACAAGGCCTCCATAGAGTTGCAGAAGAATTACTCAGAGGTGAACAATTTTAAATCAAATGTGAGGAAAAAAATTTCAAAATGTTCCAGCAGAGTAAATGCATACAAAAATGAACTATCGCTTCCTCCCCAACCTGTGATTATACGGTGGGGTACCTGGCTGAATGTTACTGTTTTTTATGCAGACAATTTTGACAAAGTTAGGTTTGTTAGTAATCTGATGATCACCAAAATGATGCTACTCCAATTTTAGCAGATCGTAAAACGTTTACAAATAAAATTACTAAAAAATAGCTAGTTTTAATCAGTAATAGAATAGAAAAACAAATTTTTAAAGTGGTTTTCGCAATGAACCTCACATGATAGTCTCATGAGAGGGTGCTGTTTGTGGTCCCGTGCATGGTTATGGAAGACTTCATAGGAATAGTTGTACCTGACATTCTCATAATAGGGATTATGGGATCCGTCTGGAGAAGACCCGAGCTTGAGTTTTGGTTGCATTGTACTAGATTATCAGATCCCCATTCCTAAATCTTTACCAGTTCTCTATTTATTAAGTTAATCTGTTCTTGTCTCGCTCCCCCGATTTTATTGAATACTATAGGGGCTTTGGATGAGGATACGTTCTGAAGTGTACCATCATCTGCAAAGTTGTGGACGGGACAGTTGGTCGCTTCCATCGATGAATAGGAACAGGAACAAAATCTGTACCAATTTTGTAGCTCTCTGAGTTAGGAATTTGATGATCTCGATGTCGATTGTTTTCTCCATCACATTAGAGATCACAGATGATAGTGCAATGGGTCTATAATTATTAGGAAGGGTCTTCCTCTCTTTGGAAGTGATTGCACTCTAGCTGTCTTCCAGCTGAGTGAAAACACACAGTTTGTATGCAAGGATAAACAACCTTGAAAAAACTGGTGATAATTCAGTCGCAAATTCCTTGAGAACAACAGGCAAAATTCCATCTGGCTCCATAGATTTTCCGGTATTGCGATCAAGCAGAATGTGCCTAATTGTGCACTGTCGAAAGACAATTTCAGGCATATGGCTATCGAAGGCAACAATATTAGAATGGTTCTTCCCTTGTGAATCCAAGGTTGAATTTGCTGCAAACGTTTCTGCAAACAAGATAGGCTTTTCTTTGTGGTGTAGTAGCCAGTGTATCATCATCTCAAATTAAGGGAGGAAATGACCAGGAATTGAAATTCCTACCAATTATTTTGGCAAAAGTCCAGAACGAAGGTGAGCTTTTCGAGCATTCTATAATTAATATCGCGATACCAGATTGTGACGTAAAAATCGACAATATCTTCGAAAATAATACGCATTTTGGAAAAAATTATAATCATTGAAAAATGTTCATTTGGGTCTTATTAATATGCTCCAATACTTTCGATTCTTTCTTGGAAAGAAACGTGATTTTTTTGCATTTGTGTGGAAAACTTGGAAATAATAGATTTTTGGAAAACCTTACAAGGAGAAAAATGTTTATACTGCCGTGATGAATAACTTCCGATTATGAAATTCAAATTATTCTGAGAATTTGCCATTTTTGATTCCATTTTTTTCAAAAGGCTGTAATTCGCAAGGGATGCATCTGTTCGAAAAAAATATTCTTATCTCAAGAAACCACAAAATACCGTTTGTTTTTCATTTCGACACGTTTTCACGGCTTAGGCAATAACTCGACGTCAAACAAACAGGATTTCATCTCCAATGCATACAAAGAATCAAGAAAGAAGGAACTGCGCGTTCCTTGATTCACTGTTTCGCTGGAAGAATGTCGCGAAAGCGTTCTGAAATTCATATACTATCGATCAAGTGAATCTTATTATGCGGTAATGAATTCGACACTCTGATTTTTGAATATTACCGAGTGACGCGTAGGACGAAAAGAATAATCTCACAATTCAGAGATTGAGAAATGCGTTCGAATCGGATAATTTGAATGGAATAATCAACGTTCGAAAGTATTGAGAACACGAAAGTTAAAATCGTCAAGATTATTCAAGAGTTGAATCGCTCATTACAGAATTCGATCAATGCTACACCCGAGAATTAAAATTCGCGAGAGAACTCAAGATAGAAAGTTTCAACTGTTGAAAACTATAAGAAGTTCAAAAACAATGGAAATGATTTGACATTAATACAATCTCCAAAGATGTTGTCAAGTTTTCTTCTGAATTTATGTTCCAGTTATTATCAGACGATATGAATAATGAATGAGCACTTAATAAATGTATTTGTGACAATCGTTTCTCCTGGAGACAATGTCTGTCGAAGCCACGATATTTATCCCAACTGTATAGCATAACCATAGATTGCCTTCGGGCCATATTTGAGGGAGTCGTAGATTGCCTTCAGACCATATTTGGGGGAGCCATAGATCACCAGACCATAATCGGAAGAACCATAGACTACCGACACCGAACCCTTAGTGGGTAGAAACGACCCAGCCACCTAGTGGGCAGAAGCGACACCAAACAACGTGAGTCGCACGAGTTGGACGAGTTAATTTGGGGGCACCACTTTCACGAAGCAGTCTGTACCTTCGACCCCGTCATGACAGCTGTCATGCGGTGGCGACACCTCCACGAAGCAGTCTGTACCTTTGGTCCGCCATGACAGCTGTCACGTGATAGTCGCGTGACCCTGAACATGTGACACACTCTTTACAAGCATCCTGTATACTCTTTACAAACAACCTGTCCTTATTTCACACCTTATCACATGCATCCTCTCAAAACTGATAAGGACAACCTCACACCGGATACACATCGACAGCTAGACCGCAATATCCTCACACTCATCACTCGGGCCAGATACCCCGGGTTATATCTACTTGTTCTCAAGTCCCCCATAGCTGAGCGGTGTTGGCTTTGGAATTTATTTTTTGGGTTCGATTCCCGTATGTGTAGAAAAATATTTCATTTTCAGTGGAAGTGTTTATATACTGCATCAAATTGTTTCAAGTCTTCCACGGTTAAGCCGCCTAACTTTGGAGTTTATTTTCCGGGTTCGAATCCCCGTGTGTAGAAAAATCATTTCAGTAGAATGTGTGTACACAGATGCTTAGTTCACAGACTTCAGATTATCCAGACCATAGTTAGGGAAGAACCATACACAGATGACTAGTTCACAGACTTAAGACTGTCCCGGCCACAGTTAGGGAAGAACCATAGACAGATGACTAGTTCACAGACCTCCAGAACCATAGACTACCTACCCCCCATCGATATGACTGCGCATGCGTGATTGTGGATGACCTTGAAGGAGACCGTCTTCGGTAAAATGAACCTTAGTATTCCTTATGGGAATTTACATGCGAAAAGGGTCGATTTTGGTGCCGAACTCTCATAGCACATCTACTCTCCTCATCACCAAAGCAACTCCAACATTCACCCAAAACGGCAGTACCTCCATCATATACGTATCTTTTTCTCGAGTGATATCATAGAATGTCAGTGAGTACTACTACTACAGTGATCACCAGGCCATCATCTCCAGAATTGGTGCACAGAGTGGACGGAGAACAAGGGAGTTGCAAGAACCAGTCAACTGGAATGACACACTCTTCTAAAGAGATGTCTTCGCAGCTTATATCACTGGTCTCTAATGTCTGCGACACATCTATGAAGAAGGCGCCCAGGAGTGATCGCCAAGCACCGGTATACTGGTGGAATGAGGAAAAGTCCGCAGCCGAAGCAACTGTACCCAGCGACAGCAACTGCACGCCCGAGTCCATGAGAACCACGTAGCCCGGGAGGTTTCAGAGGGTAGAAATCTCACACAATGTGGATCGCGGCCTTCACAGCGTCTTTTGACGATCTACATCTACTCTCGCAAAAGAAAACACATGCACACGGACACGCACACGCGCAATCACACGCACCAGCACACGCACATCGACGGACGGACGAACGGACCTGAGGAGATATGATACTGACAGGTATTAAAGTAGTAGAAACTGTCGCACTGATTATTGGGAATTGTGAGATTACATCGCAGCCATCTTGATAAATATCTAGGAGTTCAGAGTGACAGTTGATTGCGCTTCGAGGATCATCTGAAATTAGTTGCAGATAAGACGGGACGGGCATGCATTAAGCCCAACATTGAGGAACCCAGATCGGGCATGCGGTGAGTTTTGTGAAAAGTTGTGTTGCTATACGTAGCTCTCATTTGGTGTGAGGCTACGTCATTCAGACGGCAGGTAGAATCTGTCCATTGTCGATGTGCTCAAAGGGTGGCCTCTGCATTTCGCACTGTGTCGCACGAAGCAACGTGCGTGGTTACTGATATGCCACTCATAGCTCTACTGGCAAGGAGCGATTCAAGATATGCATGCGAAAACGGCAGAGGGATAATACTAACCACAGAATAACAATAGAGGAAAATGAGGAAACAAACGGGATATGGCAAAGACAATGCAACTCGTCGAAAAAAGGTAAATGGAATCATTCTCACATCTATAATAGATGTAAGGAAAAGTTGAAACACAGTTTAGGCACCAGCTTTGAAAAAGCTTCCGACTTCAAAAAATCCGGAATTTGAAAATCGATTGAGAGTCGTGTTCAAAATGCTATGTGAGCCTAACTACAAAGTGTTCTAACTCGGTATGAAGAACATTTTGCTCATATAAAGTGAAATGATGCTGAAAATCTGCGTTAGTTGAACATATTTTAAATATAGCACGACTTCTCAAGAAAGTAAATCACTGTTGAAATACAGTACAGACAAATATTCAAGTAATTCAGAAGGGATGGAAATTTATAACCAAAAAAGCTATTTCTCAAATTCAGACTCATCTCCAGCTGAGGGTAATCCCTTGTTTTTATTATTAACCACAAATTGTTTTTAAACAGGCTCATTTTGATCTTCCATTCAGTTTACTCTGATGATGGATAATTGGTAGCTGGATGAGGGAGATTGTTATTTTCGTATAGTCTTATAGTGTATACGCATTGTGCATTAATGAACTTCATCGAAATTCAATTGAAATTTTTTTCCAATTGCTATATGTTCTCAATTCATATCGTAGTTATGGGATACTTTTGGACATTCCGGAAGCTCGGAGCTACGAAGAATTGATTTTTCATTTGGAGAGTGAATAATTAATAACATTTTTTTTTTGCTGATTCACAAAAGTTGTCAAACGCCAAGAGTGGCTATTGTAACGCTTTCCACGTTACTGGTATAAAGAACGGTATAATGATTAGAATAACGATTTCTGCTTGGAATATAGAACTATTAAACTCGTATTGACTAGTAGTGTCACCTATCGTTCAATAGGAAATCGATTGAATTCTTCGCGGATACTCGTTGCACGACGCCTGATTCGCGAGTAGAAGGCAGTTCTTAAACGGAAATATAGGGTCTCCATTCTGTTTTGGATATAGCTAAAGATGAGTTGAGACTCAACAATTTCTTTTGTCTTTTAGTTATCATCAATCTGTCATTGAAACTATTGACATCAGGGACTATTCAATTTGATTTGATATTTTGAACCTCAATTCAAGATATGTACAATCCCTGAACGTCGATATTATTCAGTGAAAATACTTCTCAACAAGTCTCTTGGCTCCCATACTGAATCATTTTGTTATCTAGCATAATTCTGGGATGAGCTTTCACATCTTTGTGAATAACTCTTTATCCTTATACAGATATAATTTGAAAAGTAGTACACAGATTGGTAGTATCGTATTTTCGTGTTTCTTGTTTAACCCAACAATATTACAAGTGATAGGTGGTGCGTGGTTTTGAGAATCACCTTTCTTGACCTTCTACATTAAGTTACCAATGGTTATGTCTCATCAGACTAGTGAGTCATTTATGCTTAATCATTGATCTGGCTGAACCTATAAAAGCACGGATCTCATTTACTGCTTTATGAGATCTAAGTAATACCAATGTTACGTTTATTCAAATTGTGATTCAAATAGCAAACCTTAATTCATTATTCAGATTCGAATCAAGTAAATTATGATCTTAATGCTCGTTAACGATTTTTAACTTGTCAATCCTAAATCCTTCCATTAACTAGCTTTATCTTTATAATTTATGTTATAAATTATTGTAACATAATAAGTTATTTAATCTTCCAACTGTCCTTCGGATCTAATTATTGTTAATATTATACTCTTCAAGATATCAAATTTATTATTACATATTGTTTATATAAATTTGGAGATAACGTAATCAGTTTTGGGATCGTATTGGTTATGCCCACTGATTTAGTTATTGGTCCCTCGAACTTCTGCCAAGATACTGCTCGCTATCGTATTAAAAAGGTCTGAACGATTCAGACGTCCCTTTTCTTTTGCCTGTGAATTTCCTGGCAGAACCTACTCCCAGTTCCTTCAAGTTCCAAGGACGGTAACATTTTTTAGTTTGAATGACCTCATCTTCAGCTCACTGATTTTTGTTATCTTACTAAATTTGTATTTCATTTCCTTCGTTTATTTGTTGAGGATCGGAATCAAAGCTTCATAACTAAATTGGTATTTCACTAACATCATTTATTTGTTGAGTTCGAACCTAAAAGTTTCTCATTCATATATCTATATATCATTCAATTACTTTCATACAAATCAATTTGTATCTCTAACTTACATTATACCAAATATTCATTTCCTTCAAGCTAACGCTGATACTTTTATCAGAAAACTGTTTCAATTGACATGGCATTATTAGATTCTTTGTAATCAAGACACAGAAACAATTGTGTGGTGCAACGTAGTTCAGGCAGGAGATAACGGCGTGTACAAACGTTATAAGATAAGATAAGATAAGATAATTTATTGGTCCGTAAAAATTGTACAAATAACATAAAATTTAAGTGCAAAAATTATGGGACAAGTCATAGTTAGGGAGATGTATCATAATGAAACTTAATCTAAGACACAACTACAGATACAAAGAATAGAATAATTAATACAACATATATAATACAAATATAGATATAGAACAACATACATACAGACGTTTACAATTTGTAAAATCCTTCCATTGTATAGAAACCTTTGCTTATTAGAAACATTTTTAATTCCTTACGAAAATTTGATAACGTGTATCTTTCAAAATATTGATGCCTACTCACAAGTTTATTATAAAGTTTCACCCCCAGGTAGCGCGGGTTTTGTTGGCAAAATGTTAATCTAGCCATCGGTTGATGGAGAAGATTTGTTTGTCTGGTGTTATGATCATGTATATCAGAGCATTTTTCTCAGTAATTATTGGTTTTAACATATATGAGTAGCGAATATATGTAGAGTGATGGAAGAGTCATTATACCCCAATTTATAAATATATTCCTACAGTGTGTTCTACCTGATGCCTTTGCCATATATCGTAGAGTCCTCTTTTGCGCAATGAAAACCCTCTCAGCATTTTGAGCGGAGCCCCAAAACATTAGTCCATAGGCGATTGTGGATTGAAAGAGACCATAATAGAGCAGTTTCAGTACATTGATCGAAACGGTATCTCTAATATTCTGGATCAGAAAACAATAGCTGCTGAGTTTTGGTAAGAGTTGCTCTATATGCGACGCCCATGTTAATTTTTGATCAATGTATAGGCCTAGAAATTTAGTAGCACACACATTTTCAACAGAATTTTCATCCACCCTAGCTAACACGCTGTAGTCAATGACCTTGTTTTTAGGGCAAAATTCAACAACTACTGTTTTCTTGCAGTTTAATTTGAGGTTATTGTTGCTACACCACTCTGATACACCGTTTGTTGCTAGGTTACTTTCATTGACCGTTTCTACTAGATTTATGCCAACTATTATCGCATCTAGATCATCTGCATAGGTTTACATAACTTACTGATGTGAATCGGTAAGTCGTTGATGAAACGATTGAATAATGTAGGAGAAATACAGGACCCTTGTAGCGTTCCTCTTGTTGTGATTTTGGATTCAGATCG
Source organism: Endomychus coccineus (assembly GCA_958510875.1). Taxonomy (NCBI): domain Eukaryota; kingdom Metazoa; phylum Arthropoda; class Insecta; order Coleoptera; family Endomychidae; genus Endomychus; species Endomychus coccineus. The sequence continues at coordinate 188,878 of CAUEHT010000008.1, read as the reverse complement.
TATACCTTTTATTTCGACCTGCTGTTATCTATTGCTGAGATAAGATTTTATCCAGTCGTTACTTGGACCCCGAACTCCGAGTACATATAATTTATCAATCAATAAATTATGATCAACAGTATCAAATGCTTGACTTAGATCGAACAAAATCCCTAGTATGAATGATTTGTCATTTAGGGCATTATATTTATGTTGAAGAGCATGGTCTAGAGCAGTGATAGTGGAATGATTTGATCTGAACTCATTTTAAGAGTGGGATAGAAGATTATTTTTTTCTAGAAAATTATCAAGCCTGATGTTAAAACATTTTTCGAAGATTTTTGCAAAACTACATTGTAATGCTACAGGTCTATAATTACTAACATCCAGTTTATTACCTTTTCCTTTGAAGATAGGAATTATTTCGGACGTTTTTAATGCAGAGGGATATATGCCATCAGTAAAACTTTTATTTATAATTATTGATAATGGTAAGGCTAAAAATTCTCTTACTTCCACTAGTATATTACCGGGAATCCCATCTATTCCGCTTGACTTCTTACAGCAAGTTTTTTGGATTATCTTGACTATTTCTTGTTCCGTTGTTGGATAAAGCAAAAAGCTCTTATCATGAATAAGTTAGTTTTCCGCATTTGAGTTATCAAATCCCGTGCTGCTACAAACCTTTACAAAATGTTAATCAAAAATGTTACTGATAATTAGTGGGTCATTAACCATTACTCCATCATTATCAGATATTCCAGTGATATCATTATTTCTGATAATATTCCGATTTTCGTTAATTATATCCCAACATTCCTTATTTATGTTATGTGCTTTCACAATTCTATTATTATTATAATTTTGACTTTTTTCTTGAGATACGTTTTTAATTCTAAATATCGTTTATTATATGCAACATTATTAATTTCTTTTGTAATACGGTGCATTTCGTTTAATAATATTGAAAGCTCTTTTGTTGAATGATTATACCACCAATACTTTTTTTTGTCGAGATTAAGGCTTTGTACTTTAAGAGAAAAACAGGATTGGAAGATATTCTGAATCATGATGTTGAAATTGTTGAATACCGTATCTACATCTGCGTTACATTGAGAACATCAAGCCATTTTATTTGCTGCACACTAGTTTTGAAATTCAGAATATTATTTCGATTAAAGTTTCTTTTTAGTTTTTGGGGAATTGTTTGAGATTTTTTATTTCCAAAAGATATTATCTGATATGTATGATCAGACAGGAAATGATCGTTGACTGTTAAGGCCGTAGGTAATATGTCGGTGTAAATATTATCAATACATGTTTTACTAGTAAAAGTAATTCGTGTTGGTTCGTGTATTGTTGGTTTGATGTTGTATTTAAGTAAAAAGTTTTTTAGCGTCTGGGCGTTATTGCTATTCTCCAATAAATCGACGTTCAGGTCACCACACATTATATGTTTATGATCCGGATTATAGAGATTGAACATGGCATCGCTTAATTTATGCATAAATATTTTAAAGTCAGCGCTAGGAGATCTATACAATGAGATAATTCTCACAATAAGGTTGTCTGGAAAAATACACTGCATTGCACACATTTCGAACGTTTTCTCCACACTTGTATTGTAGTCTATTTTTTCAATATTTGTTTCTTGCTTTCCGATTATGCAGACTCCTCCTCCTCTGTATATTTGCCGAGAGAACGAATTGACTACGTGAAAATTTCCTAAGCTCAGGGAATTGACTTCTCCGGGTTGAAAGTGTTCCGATAAGCACAAAATGTCAATATTTTTATCATTTAGAATATAATCGAGATTCTCAAGTTTACTAGTTAGACTTTGTATATTGAAATGCATTATGCTGATACATGTCTTATTGTTTCCTATAAAAAATTTACGTTATTGGCTTTATTGATTTTTGGAAAAAATATCGATTGATGTACGTGCCAGGGGCCCATAAATCCTCGTTAAGAATTTGATTCTTATAGTTGAACGAGACGCCTATCCTAAAAGAGCTTTTCTTTTGACTAGATTGGTTGTTTAATTTTTCTACGTTTGACTTGCATATTTGTGATAAGTACTTTTCTAAATCCTGAGCTGCCTAATCTATGTTAAGATTAGAGACATAAATCCATGCTGTTTTTTCAATTGCTTTAGGTGCTTTAAAGTTGTTGTCATTTTGCGCTCTTACTACAAAACCTTTAGACGTTTGCTCATGTTCTTTTACGTCTGTTCACAATGCGGAATTCCTCGTCGTCAGTTTCTTCAGACGGTAAGATTTTGCTCGTCCTAGGTGTTGACTTAGGTTCATCGGCTATGTCTTTGTTTCTGATATCTACTGCTGTTGATAAGCGATTCCTGTCGTTAGGAGAATTTAGCTTATTGAGTTTACTACGAGATGCCACTGGTACATTGTTTACATTTGATGGAATAATATTCTCATTATTTAATTGTTTGAGACTTGAACCTTCTTCAATTGTAGTCTCTAGAGTTGAAATTGTAGTATTTTGATTGTCTATTTTAATTGCCTGATTACTTACTTGTTCTGTAAGAACGTCAATTGACTGTTGGAGTTTTGTCATCATGTTCGTTATCATGGCGAGTATGCTATTGCAGGAATCACAAAACCACTCTAAATCAGATGTTTCAGTTAATATTTTTACTTTTTCTCTTCCTAATCCGGTACAGTGTTTATGATACCACTTTTCACATAATCCACTACATTTAATAGCAGTTTCGTTTGTCCCGAATTCTTTGATACATGAGACACAGTTTAATACATTACTAATAACCGCCGCCATTTTATCAAGGTAAGTGTATTGAGGAATATCGATTTTATCATAAACGAATGTTGCACATCGTGCACCAAATCTGTGTTTGATTATCTACAGCTATGAGAAGATACAAGATGTTGTTATACACATTAACTATAAAACATATTTCAAATGTGAAAGAATCTTCTATTTACGCTTCTGAAATGTAGGTATCGGGCCAATTTAAAGTTCTTTATTCCTCACTGACTCAAGCAAATTACTTCAGATGTTAGCACACTGCTCACTTGTAACGGGTTGCGTTACGAGATTGTATAGAGCTTGGTAATGAACAGATTAGATTTCTTTTCGGCTAGGAAACTTGTCATATGATTATTTAAAGACATCTGCCGGTCAATAAAACATCGACTATTGAAACTACCATTCCTGATGTGTGATGTCGCTAAATATCGCGAAGTGGGAGGTAGGATAACGGAAGTCGAAGAGAATGCATTGTGGTGTTAACCTTTAACTGGGTAAGTCGATATTTCATGATTCATTGACTTTATATACATTTTCTTGATTTTTGCTTCCGAAATATGATTCACATCAGGCTACTTATAATTTGATTTGAATTTATAATCAAACTTCTGGATGTTCAGTACCTGAATGTGATAATATTTCGGTGGATGTTTCACTCGACTTGCCTGGGGGCACCCGATCATTTTGAGGCTAGCATAATTCAGAGATAATCATTTCCATCACGGCATTGATTGTTGTAATTCTTGTATGAGGACAATCTATCGGAACGTGAGCAGATATCTATGATAATATTTCTTTATTCCTTGTGTGTTTAATTCCGCAACGGCACATGTTAGTTTCGTAAGAATCGCCATTTTGTAAATCTGATACGAAGTATTCAGAGCTGTCTTTGACTGTAACGTGCTATAGATAGTATTGGGGATTATCACAGGGTATTATTCAATTATTGCTTATTGAATGTTTAATTATAAGGACTGCTGCGTTCGCGTGGTTGTAGAGTAGAGTACTACATCAATTTAAGATGCAATTCAATTCAAGTTTCCAGATTTGTGCTAACCAGCAAATTCCAACATTTTGATTATTTCCTTTCAATCACAATTTGATTAATTTTCTTGCAGATTCAATTTAATCATTATTCAATTTAATCATTATTCAAGTCTCATTTTTTAGTATTATTAAGTCAGTCACGTGTTAACTATTTGCTAATTTTAAGTATCAATTGTAATCGTTTAATTCTTTCAGAATAAATTAAATTTTTGCCTGAATTGATATCTCTTCAAGATATCAATTTTGTGATAGTGTTTTTACAATTTGGGGAAGATAACATTATCGGAGGTGGAATCTCATGATTATTCCAACCGACGGTGTTGCTTGTCCCTTTGATTTCAAGTCAGGTACAGTTCGTTCTTTGAAATTACAGGATTTGAACGTCTGAGGTTCCTCACCCCTTCACTCCAAGACGGTTCAGTGACTTTCCTGACTGGACCGGCTTCCAGTTCCTACGAGTTCCAAGGAGGGTAACATTTTCTTGTTTGAATGACCATGATTTCATTCTCTGATTTTGTTGTTTAACCGAAGTTGTATTCCACTAATTTTTATAGAACCATTCGAGGTCTACTTTAGTTCCTCTTATTTGATTATTCTTTCTTTTCAATCAAAAAATTGATTTAATTTTATAATTGTTTCACTTCAAATTCACTTTATGTTACAAATCGATTTAATTTCATAATTGTTTTACTTCAAATTCAATTTATGTTACAAATCGATTTAATTTTATAATTGTTTTACTTCAAATTCACTTTATGTTACAAATTGATTTAATTTTATAATTGTTCTCTTCAAATTCAATATGATTTAGGTTACAAATTGGTACAATATAAAAATTGTAATTTAAATTTTGTTATAATCCAAATTCCATATGAAATAAATCAACAAGAAAATGTTACCCTCCTTGGAACTCGTAGGAACTGGAAGCCGGTCCTGTCAGGAAAGTCACTAAACCGTCTTGGAGTGAAGGGGTGAGGAACCTCAGACGTTCAAACCCTGTAATTTCAAAGAACGAACAGTGCCTGACTTGAGATCAGAAGGACAAGCAACACCGTCGGTTGGAATAATCATGAGATTCCACCTTCGATAATGTTATCTTCCCCAAATTGTAAAAACACTATTACGAAATTGATATATTGAAGAGATATCAATTCAGGCAAAAATTTAATTTATTCTGAAAGAATTTAACGATTACAATTGATACTTAAAATTAGCAAATAGTTAACATGTGACTGAATTAATAATACGAAAAAATGAGACTTGAAAGAATAATAATTAAATTGTATCTGCAAGAAAATTAATCAAATTGTGATTGAAAGGAAATAATCAAAATGTTGGAATTTGCTAGTTAGCACAAATCTTGAAACTTGAATTGAATTGTATTTTAAATTGATGTAGTACTCTATTCTACAACCACGCGAACGCAACAGTCCTGATAATTAAACATTCAATAAGCAATAATTGAATAATACCCTGTGATAATCCCCAATACTATTTATAGCACGTTACAGTCAAAGACAGCTCTGAATACTTTGTATCAGATTTACAAAATGGCCATTCTTACGAATCACTCAAAACTAACATGTGCCATTGCGGAATTGAACACACAAGGAATAAAGGAATATTATCATAGATATCTGCCTACGTTCCGATAGATTGTCCTCATACAAGAATTACAACAATCAATACCGTGATGTAAATGATTATCTCCGAATTATGCTAGCCGCAAAATGATCGGGTGCCCCCAGGCAAGTCCAGTGAAACATCCACCGAAATATCATCACATTCAGGTACTGAACATCCAGAAGTTTAATTATAAATCCAAATCAAATTATAAGTAGCCTGATGTGAATCATATTTCGGAAGCAAAAATCAAGAAAATGTATATAAAGTCAATGAATTATGGAATCTTGACTTATCCAGTTAAAGGTCGACACCACAATGAATTCTCTTCGACTTCCGTTATCCTACCTCCCACTTCACGATATTTAGCGACATCACACATCAGGAATGGTAGTTTCAATAGTTGATGTTTTATTGACCGGCAGATGTCTTTAAATAATCATATGACAAGTTTCCTAGCCGAAAATAAATCTAATCTGTTCATTACCAAGTTCTTAACACTGTACGGGAGAATAGGTACATGAACTGAAAATTGGATGTTAACAGATAACAGTAAGTTCCACTCACTGCAGTTCAAACAATCACTCAAATATATCTCTTATCTGGAAAATTACCTGCATCCCTATGATGGCATAAATGAAGAACAGCATAGCGATCAGAAGACAGACGTAGGGAAGAGCTTTAAAACTCTGGACAAAAGTCCAGAGCAAAATTCGTATCGTATATCCTTGGCGTAAAAGTTTTATGAGACGAGCGGCACGGAATAACCTCAAGAATCCCACATTTATCGAGTTCTCCTGCAAGTTTCGAAATGCATTAGAAAATCTATTCAGTTCCTAACATGAACAAACTAAACAACATGTGAGGAATTACTTCCACTATTGCCAGATTCTATGAACTATTATTTGAAACATCATATGGTACATCACTAGATCAATCATGAGCTACATCTAGACATGTGGGAAGTATAGTGTGTTTCTGTTTGTCTGCTGTGTTCTATGTATTGCTCAAATACTTACCAGATGTTATATTTGCTATTCTAATGATACTAATTTATGGTTACAACTAGTTCAGTCTAACTACCTAAATAAAAGTGCTGTCAGTGATTCCATGCTTCTGATATGGTGTTAGCTTACGAAAAGCAAAATTCAAATTTCAGTGAGAGAATAAAATGTTTATAGGTGCTCCCAATGGTGCCTATATATCTTAGATTTTATATTGATGCCATACAGGAGGATGCAGTCAATGCATACGATGCATTCGTTAAGGTGAAGAAGATACATTATTCTTATATTCAGTGGCAGCTGAATAATTGGTATACTTCATCATACATGTTACATAATATATTATTTCAAAAAACAGTCAAGCATGGAAGAAAGCATACACAGAAAATTTTGCAGTTACTATGAAATGTGTTCTTTTCATGCTTTCCAATTCAATATTAAGATTGAATGAAACATGAATTCACACGTTCCTCCAATGTCTCAATTCAAATCAATTAATCGTGAATTTCCGTTTTATGAAGAGTTCACTATTGAATGGCATGAGATTGTGGATGTTGAGGGAAGTTTCGGAATCATCTCAATTAATTTCTTGGATTCTACGAGATACACCAATTTCGGATAAGAACAATAAATTATACTATATGATGCAATCATTTGTATTCTTGATAAACCATATTGTTACTGTGGCTTTCTCAGATTCCTTCCTGAATATACATTTTCCATTAGATACAAGATATTATAGAAAATAAAAGGTTTGTTGAGTTCGAAATCAGAGTTGGCAGAAGATATCAATAGATTATTAATATCGTAATACCAACACAAATAGGTTCCTTGACAGCACAATTTGCGCATGCAATAATAATATCAATGTATTCATGCGTTAAGATATTACCAGATATTTTGAGATTTCACAAGGCTCCCGTAATACTACAGGTGAAGTACACCCTGAATCTTATGGATTATACTCCTAAATTGTTGTCGAACTTGACGTAAGTTAGAATAAGTATTATTGATTATTTAGTATCACACTCCGAAATTTAATTTGAAGAAACTTTTTGAAAAATCGAAAAATGATTTAATTGAATATTTTATTGGTCAGAATTAATGGTACCATTTAGTGAGAGGCTATTGAGTATACTTGTGACAACGGACTCAACAGTGTTGGAATGACAGGATGATTATAAGATATTGACTCATATAATATGAATATCACTGCTAATTTCTAAGCATTCGTAGTAATGAACGTAAATCGAGGGTTTGATAGCGTTCATAATGACTTCATGATTTTTTCTCTGCACACGATAGAATTGATAAATTCTCATCACAAATACATACCTTACTTGAAACCTATAGATTGAGCTGAACTCATCAATTTTTATACTGCATAACCTCGTATTTCTTATTATGAGACGATATATTTCACCTTGATACTTTTGCAAATTTATCGTTTTGAAGGAGAAAAAAATTTTTGTTTTCAAAGGTATACACTTCAGAAAATCTGGAAAATCTTCTGAGAGAACGTCGCCGTCGATTTACAACCATAATAAAGATCGACTATTGTACAATAAGCCTCAAGAAACTTCATGCTATCAGGCAGCATTCTGAGGAGGCACATTAAATTCAAAAGACTAGTGATACTGATAGAAGGCGACCGTTTCAGGCAAATTTGAGGAGCCGCAAACCTTTATGTTTTGAGTTTCACAAATGATAACAATATTACATATGAGAAACAATCACACTTATCCACTAAAACTATTGTTGAAGTATTGAGAACCTTTCAATTATCAAGTAGTGATCATCAGCTCAAACTGAATCATAGATTGAAAAGTTACTGTTTAAATATTATTTGCTTATACATTCTCGTTCCTTCTGGATTGACTAAATATGGGATGAAAACGTATGAGCGGAAAAGCAAATCATTGAATTCAGATTCATGTCGACCTGAAAGTAACACCTTGTCCGCATTAATAACCCCAAATAGTATTTTAACTGACATATTTCGATTCCTGATCGAGTTTATTCTGACGATGGCTACTTGGTAGCTGGAAGGTTCTCAATGCTGCCAACTAGAATTGTAGAAATATTCCTCAGCAGCTTTCATATGATATGTTAGAAAATATTCCTAGAAGAATGGGAGCAAGGGGAGAACCAGTTGAATATTAATTCTCTTCCGTGATAATTTTTTCCTACTATATTTCAACTAACTCAAAATTGTGGAATTTTTGGAGTTAATTTTTTTATTTTGGTATGAAAACTTCACTCTATACGTTCTGTGATTTATTTAGTTGAATAATAGAAGTAGCCTGATGATGTTGAATTTGCTTAAGCATGTTCATTTCGAAAATTTTGCCGTCATGTAATATAAATGTTGATGGGTTTATATAGCAACCTGAGTGATTAGGATATTTCTTTGTTAGTATATCAGCCCAGGTACGTACCTATTCCAGGAATCTTCAAAACTCTACTCTACCCTACCTCAAATCTGGTAATATTTGATTGTCCGTCCCTACTCATGATTTTTCAGAGTGGATGTAGAATAAAATATTGTATTCTTGAAGAAACTCACGCAGTCAAGAATTATTTTTAAGCTTATGAAACATTTCAACACATTTATGTTATAATTGAAGAATACAGAGTGTTGTAGCTTCATATACGTTATTAAGTATAATTGCTTGAATGATCTTAGTAACGGTTTCCGCTCGAGATTATAGTTAATTGAACTTGGAAAGATATGGTCGATGTGATCTATGCTTCAATATAGCAAACCAATTAATAATAATGCGCGAAAACTCGATAGAGGTCCCGCGACATGCGATGAGAGGGGAGACTAAAGAACGGAAATCGACAGGAATGGAGTGTGAATCTTACACGCAGGTGACTCTAATTATTATCGTTTTTCCATCTATATTCTATTAATTGGCTATATTGAAAGATCATATCGAAAGTGAACACCTAATTTGATGTCTTATTGTACCTTAATCTAGTTTAGATGTGTATATTGTCTGATCGATGATATTTTTCAATAATTATATGAATATCGACTCATAAAGCGTGGTCATACAGGATCGTTTTTTCCCTTGCTTGAATCTTAATTAGATAATCACTTATTGTATTATTTCTTTCGTCTTTATCTATTATCTAATTTGTCGACATAATAGTCATAACATATTCCATATAAATGAGTTTTACTATGTATTTTCAAATGGAATGTGGTGATGAATTAATAATTCTTGTAGGAGTTAGGACGCACAAGAAACTTTTCAAAGTGATAAAAATGGTGTTAATTCCTCCCCTTCATACATGTGAACTGGAAGACTCTTCCTCCAGTTCACATAGATGAAGGTGTCCCTACACTATCGCAAGATGTCGTTCAACTGGATGGTTTCATATACCATGATCAACATTTCCTAATTCAACCATTTTCAAAAGAAAAAATAGAAACCAATTTTATCGGTCATTCTGAGGCTGGACTATCAGGGCAACGAGGGTCAAAATAATAAAAAATATAATAGATAACCTACTCTGAAATTACTCTTCATATTACTGTTTCATATTCATATTTGAAATATTTTCATGATAATTATTATTATTCTAGAACACCTGTATTCTTTCATCACAAGCAGAATGTGCTGATATATTTCGGAAGCTTCAGAATGATACATGACTGCGTGAGTTCCTTCAAAAATAGAACAGTAGGGGTGGGGTCACTTTGGGCCCGCCAGACAGAGAGTCTTATCAGATGTAGGCAACCATTCGTGCATGCGCGGTCACTTGGGGCGCCCATCTCCTTATCAGTTGCTGATAAGCCGACGGCCTTGGGAGAACATCTCCTTATCAGTTGCTGATATGCAGACGGCGGGACATTCACGCGGTCATGGGTAGTTCCAGACAGGTATCGGCAAGTATTGACCGGCGGCTAGGGTGTGGTTGTCTCTGACCGCTAGGTGACCTTCTGCCAGTTAGGTGACTGCTAGGTGACATTCTGTTGATGGTAGAGTCTATAGAGCGAGTAGGGTAATCAGCTTGTATACAAGGTCTCACGAATCAGCTTGTAAGTAGGGTTAGGGAGAACTTCAGCAGTATATTTGAGGGGTTGGCCAGACATGAGAGCTGATAGTTGAGAAGTTTCAGTCTGTGATTATTCACGAAATGAACTACATTCTTAAAACGATTAAAATAATTCAATTCATCGTTCTATAGTAACAATCAGTAATCGCGGTTAAATGGATGTTTGTGAAACACTTCGCTAACGTAGTAAGATTGCAACGTACCGGGACACGATGTGCGTTAGAAGCCGCAAATATTTTGATAACCAACACTTGTTAATATTCACCAGCCTCGGACTGGCACCGCATTTATTTCTCCTTCGAACACATACACATTACAACACACACACGTTTAAGGCTAGATGGATCTTGAGAAATGATGCCTTTTGCCTTTAGTTTCCACGACCTGCCTGTTGTGCTGTCTGTACCTTATTTCAACTCGATTGCTATATTACAAAATGCGATTTCAATCATATCGAACATATAGATATGTGGATATTATTTTCAGTATACGAAATGGAGTTAGGGGGCTTCAAATAAGGTATGGAATGTGAGATTATACAGATTGTTTATGTATGACGTCAGTCATGTGAATTTTGAACGAAGCTGTCGTGAGGTGCAGTCTCCAATGAGGCGAGAGTGTAGATGGAATGTGAGGTTATACAGAGTGTGCAGGTATAATGATATCTGTCGCGCAGGTCTTCAGCGAGGTATCTACCCCCGCGCGAGTCTTCAATGGAATGTAGGGTTGTTTGTATATGACGTTAGTCAAGGGGTTTTATTAGAGTTATAATGATATCGGTCGCGGTGCATCGGCTGCCCCACAGGTCTTCAATAAGGGGTCATAACATCTAACATGTGGTAGTCACAAAAAATACTGCTTCTAATAAAAGCGATATTATGAATTATCTGTGTTTGCAGAAATAACTATTAAATCATCTAAGGACGTTTTGCTTGATTAGTACTAGCGAGTACAATATTCGTTATAATATTATGAGTATGCATCATTGGGGGGTGGAGAACGCTCGAGTGATAAGGTTGCGCTGAATTGTCTCTCCAAAAGCAATGTATTCAACTTGGAATATTCGTTATCGTAATGATGCGCGATCCTTCAATAATAATAATAATAATAATAATAATATTTATTCTCAGAAAAGAGCATACATTAAACATTCTATTTATAGTTATAAATGCACGTAAGCAAAGCTTATATGTGCTGAGAATGACTCAACTAAAAATCAAAAAATTTTAAACAAATTATTCATAATATAATAAAATAAATAAAAAAAAGGTTTCTACATTCTACAAAGTGCGTATGTAATTGTATATTTTAATTATGTGTGTGAGTGTGTGTTCGTGTGTAATGTGTAGGTGTGTGTGTGTGTGTGTGTGTGTGTGTGTGTGTGTGTGTGTGTGTGTGTGTGTGTGTGTGTGTGTGTGTGTGTGTGTGTGTGTGTGTGTGTGTGTGTGTGTGTGTGTGTGTGTGTGTGTGTGTGTGTGTGTGTGTGTGTGTGTGTGTGTGTGTGTGTGTGTGTGTGTGTGTGTGTGTGTGTGTGTTTGTGCTTGTGTACTAGCTTGAAGATAAATTCAAAACTCAGAATTCTCAGAAACATGCTATCAAAACATTTACAATAAATTTATGTAGTTGTAATCAATTCCATTTTGTTTTATATAATTAGAAGTCTCTCTGTAAAATTTCTTTGAAAACCTTATATCTCTAATACTTGGAGGTATTTGGTTATATATTTTAGGACCCAGGAACAATAGAGATCTTTTAATTAGAGAAGAAGATGGTTTTATGTTCATTAATCTTCTGTTTACTTGAGCTCGAGTCTCATACCTATGATTTAGTAAACGGTTTCTACTTTTATGAATGAAGTTAGTAACTGCATGGTAATATAAATATCTTGTGTTCAAAATGTTGGTCTCATTGTACAGGTTTTCAGTTGAATATAGTTTTTTTTTCTTGTACAGAATTTTTAAAAGTAATTTTTGACATATCTCTAAAGGATGAATAGCAGTTTCATATGCACCTCCCCAAATTATTATACAATATTTTATCATAGATTCCACAAGAGCTTTATATACTAAATTTTTGTTGTTATTGTCGAGGATGTTTTTTAGTTGATTTAATTTATAAATCAATTTTCTCATTCTTACTATCAAGTTATTAATATGGTTTTGCCACTTTAAATGTTGGTCCAATTCCACCCCAAGGTAACGTATACTGTCTGTTCTGTTTACTGTAGTCTTACAATTACAATTCCCTGTTGCAAAGCATGCATCTTGATTATGTATGATTATTTTATCATTATTTGGGATATCGATAATTGTGGGAGAAAACGTTATAAAGTTGGTTTTCGTATTATTCAATGAAAGATCATTAGTGTCTAGCCAACTTTTGAGGATACTCAATTCCGTACTGGCCTTATGAAAGGCATCGCACCATGTTTCCGAACTCAGCAAAAGCACCGTGTCATCAGCGTAGCAAATAATTCTGGCATATTTACTTATATCGCATAGGTCGTTTATGTAAATATTGAATAGGGTTGGTCCTAAGACCGTACCTTGGGGAATGCCTCGGTTTAGTTGAAGTGGATCACTAAGAGTCTCGTTCACTAGTGTGCGCTGACATCTGTTTGATAGATAATCTTTGAAAAGCTCTAAGATATCGCCTCTTATTCCTATATTTTCGAGCTTTTCTAGTAGTTTTTTGTGAGACACAGTATCGAATGCCTTTGCTAAATCCAAAAATATAGCTAAACACTTTTTCTTCTCATTCATACCTGAGATTACTGTGTTAACTACTTCTGACACAGCTAGTTCAGTACTTATTCCCTCCTGAAAACCAAACTGATTCGTGGATAATAGTTTATATTTAGTAAGGTATGATTTTAACCTATTATTTAAACATTTTTCAAAAATTTTTGCTATGCTATTAATTAAGGATATTGGACGATAGTTATGTTTGATAGTTTTGTCACCTCCTTTATGTAAGGGTATTACTGTTGAACTCTTGAAATCGTTAGGTACACTAGAGGTAGTGAATATCAAATTTATAATATGTGCAATCGGTGCACTTAAATATTTTTTTGTTACTTTTATTATATTTTGTGGTATTTTTCAATGTTAAAGTAGTTTCATAAGTTATCCGAAAGTTATACGAATATATAAAATGTTTTTCTAAAATTAGTACTGAAGTAAACATAATTCGCTACAATATTATATTTATCGTAATAATTCATTCATGTATGTTTCATAAATTATCCGATATAAATCAAATAAGTTTATGCTAAATTAGTAGCGAGTTGAACAATATCCGCTATCATATTTTGCGGTAGAGCGATAGCTAGCTCGAGTGATAAGGAAGTTACGCCGATCACCTTCAAACGCAATGAGAACACTTTATTTCAAATCAAACATGTTGTATGTATATACACACATATATATATATATATATATATATATATATATATATATATATATATATATATATTCTTTTGTTAATATTCTTGAACCATTTGTAATATTTGTATGTTTTCTTGGTATATTGGTTCGTATATATACTGATAATGAAATAAGAATTCTGCTTTGACGTTTCGACAATGTTTATTGCCTTTATCAAAATTGTTAATTGAATTAGTGTTTCCATGTAATTTAGAAAAGAATAGATGATTTCGATTAATGGAATGCGTCTGCAGCCGACTTGTGTTTTAAGATCCAATTAAAACTGCAGAAAACATTGGATCGGTTGTGTGTGAAAGAGTAATGTATGGCTAACTACAATTTGAAATAGATTGAATTTGATTAAATACAAGACATTCCAATATTGTACAATTATAAATATCTATGAATTATTGTATGAATTAGTTATTCTATGATAAGCATTTCAGATCTATCATAACTATTCAAGTTTAAGATAATTCTATGGAATTTAACCTCAAAATTGTTACTCTATAGTGTCATAGTTAAATAATACTTCATCTTTTTTAGGTTGAATTTTAAATAGACAAATGGAAAGTGGCACTTCAAATTAATAAAATTTTGTTAAGTTTGAATTAGATTATTGTACAGTTTCGAAAGATTGGAATCTATTTTGTCATTTACACAATTGTTCTTTTTTATTTGAATAGATTCTAATATCAAACGTTTGTTGTCGTTTGTTTCAATATTTAAAATTTTTGTATTGTTGTAGTCGAAAGTATGGTTAGTGTCTTTCACATGTTTATTGAGCGCAGTTGATAAATTTTTGGTATATTTGTGGCCAATCTTCACAATACCTTGAAAAAAGATTAAATGGCCACAAATATACCAAAAATTCATCAACTGCGCTCAATAAACATGTGAAAGACACTAACCATACTTTCAACTACAACAATACAAAAATTTTAAATATTGAAACAAACGACAACAAACGTTTGATATTAGAATCTATTCAAATTAAAAAGAACGATTGTGTAAATGACAAAATAGATTCCAATCTTTCGAAACTGTACAATAATCTAATTCAAACTTAACAAAATTTTATTAATTTGAAGTGCCACTTTCCATTTGTCTATTTAAAATTCAACCTAAAAAAGATGAAGTATTATTTAACTATGACACTATAGAGTAACAATTTTGAGGTTAAATTCCATAGAATTATCTTAAACTTGAATAGTTATGATAGATCTGAAATGCTTATCATAGAATAACTAATTCATACAATAATTCATAGATATTTATAATTTTACAATATTGGAATGTCTTGTATTTAATCAAATTCAATCTATTTCAAATTGTAGTTAGCCATACATTACTCTTTCACACACAACCGATCCAATGTTTTCTGCAGTTTTAATTGGTTCTTAAAACACAAGTCGGCTGCAGACGCATTTCATTAATCGAAATCATCTATTCTTTTCTAAATTACATGGAAACACTAATTCAATTAACAATTTTGATAAAGGCAATAAACATTGTCGAAACGTCAAAGCAGAATTTTTATTTCATTATCAGTATATATACGAACCAATATACCAAGAAAACATACAAATATATATATAACTTAAAAGATATAGAATTAAATTTTTCTGAATTATGAAGATAACTTAGATAATTTAACATAGGATTATAAAGATGAATAAACGTAAAAGATTGAACCATAGGCGGGATTCGAACCCACATTTCTGGATTTCTAGTCCAGGGTGTTTACCAATTACACCACTTCGGTCCTATTAGATTTTTATATTTTTGTAAATATAAACCTCTGAAAGGATAGTAGATCATTGATGAACAGAATGCGATTCGATGCCCTACCATAGATCAACTATTCACGCATATTCATCTAAAGTTCAGTCGTTTTTTGGAGTAAGGATTGTAGGTTAGTACTGCTATGGTTGGCAGTTACTTGACAGTTCTTATTCAAATGACAGCATCCCTGGTTCTTATATATTTCAATAGAACTGACTGAGAATTGTTCTGGTTAATTATAAACAAGTTTAAAGTTTCTTTGCCTAATTGGCCACTATCGTCTATGTAACTTAAGAGATATAGAATTAAATTTTTCTGAATTATGAAGATAACTTAGATAATTTAACATAGGATTATGATTATAATCTTCTACGTTTATTCATCTTTATAATCCTATGTTTAATTATCTAAGTTATCTTCATAATTCAGAAAAATTTAATTCTGTATCTCTTAAGTTACATACACGATAGTGGCCAATTAGGCAAAGAAACTTTAAACTTGTTTATAATTAACCAGAACAATTCTCAGTCAGTTCTATTGAAATATATAAGAACCAGGGATGCTGTCATTTGAATAAGAACTGTCAAGTAACTGCCAACCATAGCAGTACTAACCTACAATCCTTACTTCAAAAAACGACTGAACTTTAGATGAATATGCGTGAATAGTTGATCTATGGTAGGGCATCGAATCTCATTGTGTTCATCAATGATCTAATATCCTTTCAGAGGTTTATATTTACAAAAATATAAAAATCTAATAGGACCGAAGTGGTGTAATTGGTAAACACCCTGGACTAGAAACCCAGAAATGTGGGTTCGAATCCCGCCTATGGTTCAATCTTTTACGTTTATTCATCTTTATAATCCTATGTTAAATTATCTAAGTTATCTTCATAATTCAGAAAAATTTAATTCTATATCTCTTAAGTTACATACACGATAGTGGCCAATTAGGCGAAGAAACTTTAAACTTGTTTATATATATATATATATATATATGTATACATATCTATATATATGTATACATATCTATATATATATATATATTTATATATATATAAAAGTTTAAAGTTTCTTTGCCTAATTGGCCACTATCGTGTATGTAACTTAAGAGATATAGAATTAAATTTTCTGAATTATGAAGATAACTTAGATAATTTAACATAGGATTATAAAGATGAATAAACGTAAAAGATTGAACCATAGGCGGGATTCGAACCCACATTTCTGGATTTCTAGTCCAGGGTGTTTACCAATTACACCACTTCGGTCCTGTTAGATTTTTATATTTTTGTAAATATAAACCTCTGAAAGGATAGCAGATCATTGATGAACACAATGCGATTCGATGCCCTACCATAGATCAACTATTCACGCACATTCATCTGAAGTTCAGTCGTTTTTTGAAGTAAGGATTGTAGGTTAGTACTGCTATGGTTGGCGTGGATAGTTGATCTATGGTAGGGCATCGAATCGCATTGTGGTCATCAATGATCTACTATCCTTTCAGAGGTTTATATTTACAAAAATATAAAAATCTAACAGGACCGAAGTGGTGTAATTGGTAAACACCCTAGACTAGAAATCCAGAAATGTGGGTTCGAATCCCGCCTATGGTTCAATCTTTTACGTTTATTCATCTTTATAATCCTATGTTAAATTATCTAAGTTATCTTCATAATTCAGAAAATTTAATTCTGTATCTCTTAAGTTACATACACGATAGTGGCCAATTAGGCAAAGAAACCTTAAACTTGTTTATAATTAACCAGAACAATTCTCAGTCAGTTCTATTGAAATATATAAGAACCGGGATGCTGTCATTTGAATAAGAACTGTCAAGTAACTGCCTACCATAGCAGTACTAACCTACAATACTTACTTCAAGAAACGACTGAACTTCGGATGAATGTGCGTGAATAGTTGATCTATGGTAGGGCATCGAATCGCATTGTGTTCATCAATGATCTACTATCCTTTCAGAGGTTTATATTTACAAAAATTTAAAAATCTAACAGGACCGAAGTGGTGTAATTGGTAAACACCCTGGACTAGAAATCCAGAAATGTGGGTTCGAATCCCGCCTATGGTTCAATCTTTTACGTTTATTCATCTTTATAATCCTATGTTAAATTATCTAAGTTATCTTCATAATTCAGAAAATTTAATTCTATATCCCTTAAGTCACATACACGATAGTGGCCAATTAGGCAAAGAAACTTTAAACTTGTTTATAATTAACCAGAACAATTCTCAGTCAGTTCTATTGAAATATATAAGAACCGGGATGCTGTCATTTGAATAAGAACTGTCAAGTAACTGCCAACCATAGCAGTACTAACCTACAATCCTTACTTCAAAAAACGACTGAACTTCAGATGAATGTGCGTGAATAGTTGATCTATGGTAGGGCATCTAATCGCATTGTGTTCATCAATGATCTACTATCCTTTCAGAGATTTATATTTACAAAAATATAAAAATTTGACAGGACCGAAGTGGTGTGATTGGTAAACACCCTGGACTAGAAATCCAGAAATGTGGGTTCGAATCTCGCCTATGGTTCAATCTTTTACGTTTATTCATCTTTATAATCCTATGTTAAATTATCTAAGTTATTTTCATAATTCAGAAAATTTAATTCTATATCTCTTAAGTCACATACACGATAGTGGCCAATTAGGCAAAGAAACTTTAAACTTGTTTATAATTAACCAGAACAATTCTCAGTCAGTTCTATTGAAATATATAAGAACCGGGATGCTGTCATTTGAATAAGAACTGTCAAGTAACTGCCAACCATAGCAGTACTAACCTACAATCCTTACTTCAAAAAACGACTGAACTTCAGATGAATGTGCGTGAATAGTTGATCTATGGTAGGGCATCGAATCGCATTGTGTTCATCAATGATCTACTATCCTTTCAGAGATTTATATTTACAAAAATATAAAAATCTGACAGGACCGAAGTGGTGTGATTGGTAAACACCCTGGACTAGAAATCCAGAAATGTGGGTTCGAATCTCGCCTATGGTTCAATCTTTTACGTTTATTCATCTTTATAATCCTATGTTACATTATCTAAGTTATTTCCATAATTCAGAAAATTTAATTCTATATCTCTTAAGTATATATATATATATATATATATATATATATATATATATATATATATATATATATATATATATATATATAGAAAGTCGGAAGATACAACCAAAAACAAGAGAGAACGTGGTATCCAGTGCACGTGCAACAGGTCACGGAAACTTTCCGGCTGATTCCAGCGTCGCAATGACGTCATCCAAACGTGTCACTCGGAGCCAAACACGTAGAAATCAACCAAGCGGGAAATAGTTCGAAAGTCCAAAGGTCAAGCATAACGGGGGATATAAATACCTGTCCCTCCAAGTAAGCGTCAGTTCGCCTAGATTTTCCAGACTCTACGGTCGAATCACCTGAAGATGTAAAATGCGACTTTGCCGAAACGTCGTGAAATTGGTCCTTTTGAGGACCGAAACCACACAACGCGGATCAATACCCGAGAATACAGTTCTACATACATATATATATATATATATATATACATATATATATATACATCCCGCTATATTCTTGGCGTCCGTACATTGTCGATTTACTATTCTCTCGGCGTCCAAGTCCAACTGAGCGTCCGTATGTGGACGCCGAGTGGTATCCCCATTGAAATTTTGCCAGAGGACTCGTATAGTGTTATAGAAGTGTTTGCCGAAAATCGACTAGGACGCCCAGATTATGGTGAAATGAATTATTTGTATGTTGCGCTGTATATAATAGTTCAATCAGTTTGCAGTGAGAGGCGCAGCGCGCGCCGACGTATGTCCGATGTATATACATGATTTATTCCATCAATCCCTCGGCATCCTTCTTGCGTATTCCAGCTTTTACTTCACGGATTCCTCGGCGTGCGTATTTGGCAACATTGTATGTGTAAACTCAACGTTCCGCCAGGAATGTAACTGTACAATAGATGCTGCGACTGTCTTGATGTTTTATTTCAAATATCATACCAATTTGTTGGAATTACGGAGTGTTATGCAATTTGTTCTTTGATTAATTTATGCAGATTTGTCTATTGAAGCTAAACTTTAATTTTCATTCGTTGCGTTTGGACGTGTGATATTATTCCAGAATAATAAATGTTATTTGTTAAGTAGAAGGTAGTTAATTATTCCACAATGAAGATTATTTTGTATAGAACAAAATAAAGTTATTCAACCTATTTTGTTAACGTTGTTGTAAATCAGGGTTGGAAATTCATCGAACTAATAGGGCAATAGCTTTTTATTCTCCATATTCTAGTTTGAATTCAGTTCATCAAGTGACGATACAATGGATCTTTTGAAAATTATCTTATATGAATTATTAATGAGGATAGCCGATGTAGATGAGAGCATGACTGCCGATATACGCATTTGAACAAATTCAAATTGGTTCCAAATTACTTTTATTTTTTGTATTAGTTGTAAGGTCTTGACATCCCAATGTCACTTTGGCACAAAGACATTTTTTCATAAGACACATACACACACATACACACACGCACACACACACATACTTCCACAATATTTTCGAAGCCACTTTATAAAATTATCCTGATCATGTTGTTTCTAATAACTCAGAACCGCTGTGTCTTTAAAGTGGGTGGTGAGCCCATAAAGCTTTATTAATGTATCCTTTAACTACTGTGGTAGTAGTTTACCCAATTTACAAGGTGTTCATTCATTGCGTGATATTAATTATAATAATAATAATAATCTTCATTTTGAGATATAATTACAATTTATTGCATGTAGAGCAGCCATTGAAGAAAATAGAGTTGATCTCAAAAACACCTACATAATTATAAAATTCTCCCATTGTATAGGGCATCGAATCGCATTGTGTTCATCAATGATCTACTATCCTTTCAGAGGTTTATATTTACAAAAATGTAAAAATCTAACAGGACCGAAGTGGTGTAATTGGTAAACACCCTGGACTAGAAATCCAGGAATGTGGGTTCGAATCCCGCCTATGGTTCAATCTTTCACGTTTATTCATCATTATAATCCTATGTTAAATTATCTAAGTTATCTTCATAATTCAGAAAATTTAATTCTATATCTCTTAAGTTACATACACGATAGTGGCCAATTAGGCAAAGAATTTTTGAACTTGTTTATAATTAACCAGAACAATTCTCAGTCAGTTCTATTGAAATATATAAGAACCGGGATGTTGTCATTTGAATAAGAACTGTCAAGTAACTGCCAACCATAGCGATACTAACCTACAATCCTTACTTCAAAAAACGACTGAACTTCAGATGAATGTGCGTGAATAGTTGATCTATGGTAGGGCATCGAATCGCATTGTGTTCATCAATGATCTACTATCCTTTCAGAGATTTATATTTACAAAAATATAAAAATCTAACAGGACCGAAGTGGTGTAATTGGTAAATACCCAGGACTAAAAATCCAGAAATGTGGGTTCGAATCCCGCCTATGGTTCAATCTTTTACGTTCATTCATCTTTATAATCCTATGTTAAATTATCTAAGTTATCTTCATAATTCAGAAAATTTAATTCTATATCTCTTAAGTTATATAAGTTATATATATATATATACATATATACATATATATATATATACATCCCGCTATATTCTTGGCGTCCGTACATTGTAGATTTACTATTCTCTCGGCGTCCAAGTCCAACTGAGCGTCCGTATGTGGACGCCGAGTGGTATCCCCATTGAAATTTTGCCAGAGGACTCGTATAGTGTTATAGAAGTGTTTGCCGAAAATCGACTAGGACGCCCAGATTATGGTGAAATGAATTATTTGTATGTTGCGCTGTATATAATAGTTCAATCAGTTTGCAGTGAGAGGCGCAGCGCGCGCCGACGTATGTCCGATGTATATACATGATTTAATCCATCAATCCCTCGGCGTCCTTCTTGCGTATTCCAGCTTCTACTACACGGATTCCTCGGCGAATCCCGCCTATGGTTCAATCTTTTACGTTTATTCATCTTTATAATCCTATGTTAAATTATCTAAGTTATCTTCATAATTCAGAAAATTTAATTCTATATCTCTTAAGTTATATATATATATATATATATATATATATATATATATATATATATATATACATATATACATATATATATATATATATATATTCTTTTGTTGATATTCTTGAACCATTTGTAATATTTGTATGTTTTCTTGGTATATTGGTTCGTATATATACTGATAATGAAATAAAAATTCTGTTTGACGTTTCGACAATGTTTATTGCTTATATCAAAATTGTTAATTGAATTAGTGTTTCCCTGTAATTTAGAAAAGAATAGATGATTTCGATTAATGAAATGCGTCTGCAGCCGACTTGTGTTTTAAGATCCAATTAAAACTGCAGAAAACATTGGATCGGTTGTGTGTGAAAGAGTAATGTATGGCTAACTACAATTTAAAATAGATTGAATTTGATTAAATACAAGACATTCCAAGATTGTACAATTATAAATATCTATGAATTATTGTATGGATTAGTTATTCTATGATAAGCATTTCAGATCTATTCAAGTTTAATTCTATGGAATTTAACCTCAAAATTGTTACTCTATAGTGTCATAGTTAAATAATACTTCATCTTTTTTAGTTTGAATTTTAAATAGACAAATGGAAAGTGGCACTTCAAATTAATAAAATTTTGTTAAGTTTGAATTAGATTATTGTACAGTTTCGAAAGATTGGAATCTATTTTCTCATTTACACAATTGTTCTTTTTAATTTGAATAGATTCTAATATCAAACGTTTGTTGTCGTTTGTTTCAATACAAAAATTTTAAATATTGAAACAAACGACAACAAACGTTTGATATTAGAATCTATTCAAATTAAAAAGAACAATTGTGTAAATGACAAAATAGATTCCAATCTTTCGAAACTGTACAATAATCTAATTCAAACTTAACAAAATTTTATTAATTTGAAGTGCCACTTTCCATTTGTCTATTTAAAATTCAACCTAAAAAAGATGAAGTATTATTTAACTATGACACTATAGAGTAACAATTTTGAGGTTAAATTCCATAGAATTAAACTTGAATAGATCTGAAATGCTTATCATAGAATAACTAATTCATACAATAATTCATAGATATTTATAATTGTACAATCTTGGAATGTCTTGTATTTAATCAAATTCAATCTATTTTAAATTGTAGTTAGCCATACATTACTCTTTCACACACAACCGATCCAATGTTTTCTGCAGTTTCAATTGGATCTTAAAACACAAGTCGGCTGCAGACGCATTTCATTAATCGAAATCATCTATTCTTTTCTAAATTACATGGAAACACTAATTCAATTAACAATTTTGATAAAGGCAATAAACATTGTCGAAACGTCAAACAGAATTTTTATTTCATTATCAGTATATATACGAACCAATATACCAAGAAAACATACAAATATATATATATATATGTATACATATATATATATATATATGTATACATATATATATATATATATACATCCCGCTATATTCTTGGCGTCCGTACATTGTCAATTTACTATTCTCTCGGCGTCCAAGTCCAACTGAGCGTCCGTATGTGGACGCCGAGTGGTATCCCCATTGAAATTTTGCCAGAGGACTCGTATAGTGTTATAGAAGTGTTTGCCGAAAATCGACTAGGACGCCCAGATTATGGTGAAATGAATTATTTCTATGTTGCGCTGTATATAATAGTTCAATCAGTTTGCAGTGAGAGGCGTAGCGCGCGCCGACGTATGTCCGATGTATATACATGATTTAATCCATCAATCCCTCGGCGTCCTTCTCGCGTATTCCAGCTTTTACTTCACGGATTCCTCGGCGTGCGTATTTGGCATCATTGTATGTGTAAACTCAACGTTCCGCCAGGAACGTAACTGTACAATAGATGCTGCGACTGTCTTGATGTTTTATTCCAAATATCATACCAATTTGTTGGAATTACGGAGTGTTATACAATTTGTTCTTTGATTAATTTATGCAGATTTGTCTATTGAAGCTAAACTTTAATTTTCGTTCGTTGCGTTTGGACGTGTGATATTATTCCAGAATAATAAATGTTATTTGTTGAGTAGAAGTTACTTAATTATTCCACAATGAAGATTATTTTGCATAAAACAAAATAAAGTTATTCAACCTATTTTGTTAACGTTGTTGTAAATCAGGGTTGGAAATTCATCGGACTAATAGCGTAATAGCTTCTTATTCTCAATATTCTAGTTTGAATTCAGTTCATCAAGTGACGATACAATAGATCTTTTGAAAATTATCTTATATGAATTATTAATGAGGATAGCCGATGTAGATGAGAGCATGACTGCCGATATACGTATTTGAACAAATTCAAATTGGTTCCAAATTACTTCTATTTTTTGTATTAGTTGTAAGGTCTTGACATCCCAATGTCACTTTGGCACAAAGACATTTTTTCATAAGACACATACACACACATACACACACGCACACACATACACATACTTCCACAATATTTTCGAAGCCACTTTATGAAATTATCCTGATCATGTTGTTTCTAATAACTCAAAACCGCTGTGTCTTTAAAGTGGGTGGTGAGCCCATAAAGCTTTATTAATGTATCCTCTAACTACTGTGGTAGTAGTTTACCCAATTTACAAGGTGTTCATTCATTGCATGATAATAATTATAATTATAATAATAATAATCTTCATTTTGAGATATAATTACAATTTATTGCATGTAGAGCAGCCATTGAAGAAAATAGAGTTGATCTCAAAAACACCTACATATTATAAAATTCTCCCATTGTATAGGGTTCCAAGTTTATTAACATATCATAGATCTCTTTTTTACATGCAGTAAGATTATTGATAACTTTGATGTGTTCTGGGAACTTGTTGAAACATTTGATAGAAGAGGACAGTGCCCCTTTTTCAGTTACACTCAGTCTATTTACAGATTTACATGTCTAGTTGGGTATAGGCCTCTTGTTTCAAATTGTGTGAGTAAATGCCTATTTCTGAACAGAAATAACAGATATTCTTGAATGTATAAAGCTGGTACTCTCTGTATCCTATTTTTCCTCAAATAGCCTCTTTGTTCTTCAACTTTAACATTATTCTCAATGCTCGTTTATGAATCAAGACCACATTTTCAATATGTCTACTACTGCCAAAATAAATCAAACTATATCTTATTCTTGTTTCAACATTTGCAAAATGCACTATTTCCAGTGTTTGAAAGCTTGCATATTCTTTAATTACCCTGAGTGAGTAACATATGTGACTCAGTTTGACAGAGTTGCCCAACATGGATAGCTCAGCATAAAAAATTATCTATATAGACCCCAAGAACTTGGAGTGCTTACTAACTATGAAGTTCTTTTTACCTAAACTAACATCAAAAGGCAAGTCAGTGCGGGCATAGATTGTTTTGAACAGTACGAGATTTGTTTTATTTTCATTAAGAACCAGTTTATTTTGTATGAACCAAGATTTGGCTCTTTCAGAGTCTAAATCTGCTTTGGCAATCATACTGATCATATCAGGAGCCTTTACTAGCATATTTCTGTCGTCAGCATAATTAATCAACTTACAAGCCCCATTAAGCTTCATGAAATTATTCAAATTCACGTAAACTCTAAAAAGCAATGGTCCCGTTATGCTACCTTGTGGAATACTGATGTTTGATAATTTTTCGGAGGATTTTCCCTCAACTTCATCTTTCGTGATCTTCACCATCTGTTTCCTATCCTCTAAGTATGATCTAAACCATCTTAGAGCTGGTCCCCTCATTCCGCAATATTCCAGCTTATTTAACAATATCTCATGATTCAAGCAATCGCATGCCTTAGAAAGGTCTAAGAATGAGTCTAATGCTAATGTATCATCTTTTAATGGGTCTATTATATGCTGTATGAACTGGAAAATTGCAGGATGGGTAGATTTTCCTTCCAAGTAACCATGTTGAGAGTCACTTATCAAGTTACATGCTGTAAGAATCAATCTATTACACATTGCAGTTTCAAAGATTTTTGAAAAAGCTCAAAATAAGCTTATTGGTCTATAGTTATCTGTGATTTCTGGATCACCATTATTTTTGAATACAGGAATTAAACATGCCGTTTTCAACTGAAATATACCAATTTTGAAGGAGTTATTTATGATGTAGACTTAAGGTTCTGCAATTCAACATCAACAATTTTTATCAATTTGTTCGGGATCTTATCTACACCACTGCTCATTCTATTTTCCAGATTTTTAGCTATATTCAGGAAATCACTTCCACTAACTAAATTAACAAACATAGATTTCATATATTTGATTGTGTTGCTTATATGTGGCTGATTTTGACGAATTATTAACTCATCAATATAATCAGTTATATAGTTCAAGAAGCTGTCAGCAATGTAATGTGCAACTCGTCTCATTCTAGGCCCTACGATTCTCTTCTTGGGTTTATTGCTGTCTCACCATGCTCATTGCCTTTTTGTCTACAGAAACTTGCCTCCGAAAAGAAATCCTTCAGGCTAAATATTTTTAGTTGTTCCCCCGTTTTTCAGTGTTCTGTGATACATAGAATTTTGGAGTATGCGTTATCTGACATCAACTCTTCCAACTCGTCTACACAGTTACCCATTGACTGCACGTCTTGATGTATAATACTAATTTCACAATTTTTCTGAACCTCTGCTTGTTTGTATGTCAAAAATTCCCCCCATTATCCTGTCTAATTTGTACAAGAAATTGCTTGTGTTTCTGAAAGTCAAATCTTTTAATGCCAACTCCACTTGGACAAAAACAAGAGTCGAACATTTCTTCTTTCTTCTGCAGAGGAGCAGTTACAACATATTTTCTGAGTCCATTGCCAGTTGTGAGAATCTTTTCCACCCATATTTCATCTTCCTCCAATCTAGCTTCGCTCCTAATGTAGCTTTTAATTTTGTCTCCAGTAGCTTCTCGCTTCACCTTGTGTAGGTATATCCATAATTTTTTTGAACACCTGAAAATCCATCTGTCTTTGTTGTTTTTTCTTGGTTTACACCATTTTACGTGTTGAAACCCATCATCCTTGATCTGATTGTCAGTATCCGTCTTTGTTTCTCCTGAGCCAACCTTTTCCGAAATTCCAGATGCACACGTATTAGCCTATTTGGCTGATTGTTAACTTCATAATCTTTTCCGGAATCTGGAGACCAAATTGGAGTATCAATTTGTGCAGATGTGGGACCAATTTGTGTTGGTTGTTCACATTTTTGGGACCCCTGACTACCTTGCTCCGGTTTGGTTTGATCGTATTTTGTTCGGCTTTTTGTGGGTAGATTATCTTTTCTTCATAGTTATTCATTTTTTGAAGGAGTAAATTATTGTTTATGTGCAAGATATTGTTTTTATCTCTGATTTCTGCAATTATTCCCTTGAAGTACCTATTTTCAGCTTCTAGAAGTTTGTTTTTCTCCTGTAATTCCACCTGTTTTCTTATAACCTCACTGGTCTCACTGCAACTTACCATTTTCTGACCATTCAGAAATAGGATTTTTGAGTAACTTTTTGTATAACTTTTGTGTGAAATACCATAACAAATTATATAGACATATACTGCACATAGCTTGCTACAACATTTCATCAGATTTTCGCTTTTTTCACCTTTTTTCCCACTTTCTCCTCACCATTGAAATCGCCGACTTCGTCAGTCGCCGCCATGTTAATTGAGAATGAGGATCCAGACTATAGTCTGGTGTTAGCTCATACCCTTTCCTATAGATAGTTTGATAGTCGGAGTTCATCAGAAATTTCGTCTGCTTCAACGCGGACGAGACGAGCTCAAAATAGTCACCCCTTCACTGTCAAGCTCAAGACCTGTCAAACTTCTTCCTACCAGACTTCATTTTTTCACCGAACAGCTAAGCTGTGAAACTCTTCACCTAGTAGGTTCAGACGGAGGTCTACGCAATATTGACTTGCGCCATGGAAAATCTGCGAAGAAACTATGTAAATAGGAGCATACATATTCGCACAGACGGCCGGTCTGCCCTGGGCGCTCTCATGTCACCTAGAGTCACATCAAGACTTGTCAAATAATGCAGGGATTCACTGGCTGAACCAGCCAAGAAAAATAAATACAACTCGTCTGGGTCCCTGGATATAGTCGAGTTGAAGGAACTGAAATGACTTACTGCCTGACCAGGCAGGGTCATCTGGCGTCCCTGTCTGACAGGAGCCAATGGTCGTTGTATCAAAATGCGAGGGGATCTTGTACTTCTGAGTCAACTGTACAAAGAGTGCTCTGACTTGTGGCAAGATCACCACGTATGAGGTAGGCCAAGCCATTTATCAATGAGCCTGTACCTAGGCTATCAAAGAATCTCCTTTCTCTGAACATAAGAGACATCAGAGAGATGACTGTAATCCTAACGAGTCATTGTCATCGTAACAAACACCTTCATACTAAGGGCATCGCAGATGATCCTATTATGTAGGTGAAACAGAGAGGTGGGGGAAACTGCCACTCACATCCTGTTGGAATGCCCTGCTTTGACATCTTTCAGGCACCGTTACATCGACGAAGCAAAACTGCACCCAGAACAACCTGCTAGAAAAGAATAAACTTCTTACCACGGGGTGCACGATGGGCTCAACTAGGTAGGTAGTTTTTCCCTATGCCTATAACCTCCAAACCTTCAAGAAAAGAACGAATGCCCATCTCCCGTCTCTACATTCCACTGCTGACTCACATGATGTTCTTGGAAAATTATAGGTTTCCCTCTCATGTAGTCAAAGTATTAAAAAAAAGATGAATTACAACTGCAAAGCATCGATGATATAGATTTTCATCTTGGTAGCTCTGACAGAAAGGAAATGATAAGTTACGAGAAACACTATTCTTAAAGTGTATCTCAAAATTTGGTATGCTTGATTTGAGAACACCATAATATTAAATTTTAATCGATAATCTCAAAGTATGTTAAGTATTTTGGTGTGTTAGGTTATTGCTATCGCGAAGAATCTTCCAAAATTTTGTCAATACTTATCTTTTATTCTTTTAGTAAGTCATAACCACACTTATACATCATATCAGCACACAGGATGTCCCACAATGACTATTCATAAGAATGTTTTTTTGAGACTACTTCAATTGTAACAACGAAAATTTAGGTTTTTCTGGGTATCCATAGGTACTCTTCTCAAATAATAATAATGCCTTTGGGTTACATACATTTGGACCTGAGCTGATCAAAAGTCAATTTTTAAAGAAATTTACAGAAAATATCAAAATATTGATCGAATATAAGTGTCCCATAAAAAAATTATTCATAAAATTAAATAAGCTTATAAGCTTATAACAATACCTAAATTGGAAATATTCCGAACTAAGAATGAGCAAATGTAGAGATGACAGTAACAATATGGCAGAAGTTTTATTTCGAGTCATAATATACCACGATAAAATTATTTTCATCATTTTCCTAAGGTCCCAATACGGACAGAGAAACCATTCCGGTATCGACATTTCGAATTTTCAAATTTCCTCGAAGGATTCATAACCAGTGAACAAAAAACAAGAAAAAATTCAAATTTTGTAAGAATCGAACGAATAGAACGCGTCCATTGTAATTTTAATGGATGCTGCCCAATTTCAAATATCCGCTGAAAAATCGTTACTATCCTTGGAATAACTGCCAAGAATGGAAAAATGTTCATTTGGGGTCATTATGTGCTCAAATTTTTAGGATATTTTAAAAACGTCCTTGGCTACTTTCTCAACCCTTGGACTGGACTTTTTTCGTTTGTTTTGGAATATCTCTCGAAATATTGACCGGGAAGAAAAGTTATGTTAACAAAAAATTCAACTTCCAATTATAACATTTTTTGAATCATCTAATTATTAGCCGATTTATGTTTTGCTCGATTTTTTCCAGAGCCCCTTTAACTCGAGAAGGCTGCGTTTCTCGGAAATATTGCATTTGGATCCGAAAAATACGAAAATATTATTTATTTTCAATTTCGATCATTTTTTGGTCTTTTTTTTCTAGGGGGCACGTGAAAGCGGTCATCCTTACTGACCACAAGCAATATGGCATACGCTCTGAACCTACTCGCCAAGTTTCGTAAATAAAGGAGCACTCTCAAAAATCCGTGGGTAAAAACCTTCATTTACTGGACTATTCGTGATATTTTAAACATCAAATTTCATCAAATAAGTCATTCGCAATCAACATCAAACTCTTGACGTGCTTCACCTTCCAAATCTAATGATAAATTGTCAGCCGATTTTCTGGAGATTTCAGTTAAACTGGACGTTTTATTGGTGAATCCAAAAAAAAAAAAAAAAAAAAGTTTAACTCATTGAAGTGGGTTCATCTATTAAGAAGAAATCCATAGGAAATGTTCGGGTGTATTATTGGTTCGTCATTACTTTTGTAATGTTGCTTAAACAATTAAATTTTGAAAACTTGCCTATTTTAAGAAATTTTCATCATTATTTTCATACAGTTTGGTAGATGTACCAAGTGAAGCTAGACATTGTGGACATAAAAACTGTATTGATTGAAAATTATTCATTCATGATACGATACAGATATTTGGTTGTACATCCAATGAACGTAAATGAGCTACTCCCTTTTATATTATAGTTAAGAAAATCAACCGAAATCCGAAATTGTATGCATGATAGTTACACTTTTTGTGTCTATATAGTACTAGTGACAAATGTTTCCATTCAGAACAATTCTCCTTATTGGACGAGTTTGTTAAACACTTGCCAAAAAGTTTGCAACAGAAACGTCAACCATATATCTTCTTGTGGAATGAATGGGCCAATCACTTACAACTTTTTCTCCTTTGGCAAAGGTCTGGTGAAAAAATGTAGCAAAACTTCATTTAATTTATTTTATTTTTTCCATTTTGTCATTTTACAGTGTTCTTTCTCAGTTGGGAATCTTGCATCTGCTGATGTAATTATTAAATGGGCATTCTACAGGGTCATCAGATAGTATGGTGGGAAGAACATCTGCTGGAAGCATCATCGGTTATCTCAGAAAAACATTTGTTTCTGAAGAATCCAAATATTTTTTTGAAGAAGGATGCTGCTTTCCTTGCCGGTACCTGATAATCGATTTTTTTTCTGTCCTTAAAATAGAAAATTCTATTCTGTTTGTAATGTTGTCTTACAAATAGTTACAGATACGAATATTTTAGAATCCTGCTTATAGTTTTTCAATGTGAGATCAGCAAGTTGATGATATATATACTTTCTATCAATGATATGGGAAGTAAAAAAAAGATAAATTCTGAGACTATTCGGAATTATGAGAAAAATCAAAGTTGTTATATTATTGTTTTATGGGTACCTAGAATTTTTTACAATGATATCACCTTCGAATCATCATCTTTGACAGTACTTAACTGAAAGAAGTAGACGAAATGAACTGAACGATTAACTAATCTTGTTCAAAGAACAAATGTGAAATGACCCTTTTTATTTCTAAAACAAATAAACAGTCTACTTTTACTAGTCGGGTACCATAGGAGTTGTGAGTGTTTGTCTAACGGTTTCACCGTCATTGATTTGACGGCCCGTGTCTATTGCACTCGTGCGTCAGGGAGGACCTGGATATTTCTACCGTGCCTCTACTCGGTACTGCTATTGGAGCATAATCGAGGCAACGCCGCAGGACGCTCAGGCATCTGCCATGTAAACAGTTTTTATATGTGAGGACGCCCAGGAATCTGTAATATGAAAGCTTCGTATATGTTGTAGACGCCAAGGTGCGTTTTCATGAAAGGACGCTGAGAATATAGTGAAGTGTATATGACTTCAAAGAATTTTCTGAAATTTGGTGAGGTAACATCTGTTTATGATACAACGAGTATATGCGCAAAAATGTATAAATCCCTGTTACAAAATTGGACCGGACGCTGAGAGTCGCCTTTTTGTAAGGACGCCCAGAATATAGTGAGATGTATATATATATATATATATATATATATATATATATATATATATATATATATATATATGTTTCTTCTTAGGTTCTCGCGGACGTAATGTGTAGAACTGGATTCTCGGGTATTGATCCGCGTTGTGTGGTTTCGGTCCTCAAAAGGACCAATTTCACGACGTTTCGGCAAAGTCGCATTTGCCATCTTCAGGTGATTCGACCGTAGAGTCTGGAAAATCTAGGCGAACTGACGCTTACTTGGAGGGACAGGTATTTATATCCCCCGTTATGCTTGACCTTTGGACTTTCGAACTATTTCACGCTTGGTTGATTTCTACGTGTTTGGCTCCGAGTGACACGTTTGGATGACGTCATTGCGACGCTGGAATCAGCCGGAAAGTTTCCGTGACCTGTTGCACGTGCACTGGATACCACGTTCTCTCTTGTTTTTGGTTGTATCTTCCGACTTTCTAAAGCGGGTTTCCATGTTGCTGGTAATCTTAGTCCGTCATCTCGTTTGTTAAGACTATGTGGACGTTTCTCGATCTCTATTGCCTCCCTGGTTATTCTGGTGTAGAAGTGTTCAATGTTGGCTAGAGTCTTTGTGCCGCTAAAGTTGATCATATGGCCCGTACTTCTTACATGCTCAGCTAGTGAAGACGTGGTTTCGTTTTTCGACACAGCGTTCGCATGTTCAGTCTTTCGCACATTAATGCGTCTGTTGGTCTGTCCGATGTATGTTTTTTCACAATTACCACATGGCACCTCGTACACTCCTTGGCATTCTAGAGGAATTCTGTCTTTTGGATTCCGAAGAACATTTTTGATTTTCCTATCTGTTGTGAAGGTTGTTTTGATATCATGACGGCTCAGTATTTTGCAGATTTTGTCAGTTGTGCCTTTTATGTAAGGTAGAAAAGCGTTTCCCACTGGTTGATCTTCATTATTGACATCCTTCTCATTATTGCGTTGAGAGTTATGAATCTGTTTTCTTGAATAGCCATTCATCCTAAGGGCTGCTCGGATGGTTTCCATTTCTCCATCGAAGTTCTCCGCATCAGCGAGACGTTTTGACCTTGTCATGAGGGTATTTACGACTGATTGTAGCTGGGATGGATGGTGATGCGAGTTACTATTCAAATATCGGTTCGTGTGGGTCTTTTTTCTGAATACTGTATGTCCCAAACTGCCGTCAGTTTTCTTTGTTACCAAAACATCTAGAAATGGTAATTGGTTGTTCTCTTCGGCTTCTATTGTGAATTTTATCCGATCATGGATTCCATTCAGGTGATCGAGAAACCCTCTTAGTTGTCCTTCTCCATGTGGCCAAATAACGAAAATATCATCTACATATCTGAGCCAAAGTTTGGGTTTTAGTTGCGCTGTGTTAAGAGCTTTAATTTCAAAATCCTCCATGAAAAGATTTGCGATCACTGGTGAGATTGGTGATCCCATCGGTGCTCCTTCGATTTGCCTATATCGCTGTCCCTCGTACATAAAGTAAGTATTGGCTACACAGTGTTTGGCCAAGTCAATAATGTATCCTTCCGGTTTGTATTTATGTTGGATGATCTCTAGGGCTTCGTTTATGGGTACCTGTGTGAACAAGGATGCTACGTCGAAGCTTACTAATATGTCGTCAGGTCCTACTATTTGCATATCTAGAAGTTCGATAAAGTGTTCCGCGTTCCTCACATACGATGATGCTGTCTCAACGTGCGGTTGTAACTTCTTGGCTAGGAATCTTGCTAATGCATGTGATGGTGAGCCGATAGAGCTTACTATTGGTCTCAGAGGTACTGTTGGCTTGTGTATTAGCAAGATTCCTAGCCAAGAAGTTACAACCGCACGTTGAGACAGCATCATCGTATGTGAGGAACGCGGAACACTTTATCGAACTTCTAGATATGCAAATAGTAGGACCTGACGACATATTAGTAAGCTTCGACGTAGCATCCTTGTTCACACAGGTACCCATAAACGAAGCCCTAGAGATCATCCAACATAAATACAAACCGGAAGGATACATTATTGACTTGGCCAAACACTGTGTAGCCAATACTTACTTTATGTACGAGGGACAGCGATATAGGCAAATCGAAGGAGCACCGATGGGATCACCAATCTCACCAGTGATCGCAAATCTTTTCATGGAGGATTTTGAAATTAAAGCTCTTAACACAGCGCAACTAAAACCAAAACTTTGGCTCAGATATGTAGATGATATTTTCGTTATTTGGCCACATGGAGAAGGACAACTAAGAGGGTTTCTCGATCACCTGAATGGAATCCATGATCGGATAAAATTCACAATAGAAGCCGAAGAGAACAACCAATTACCATTTCTAGATGTTTTGGTAACAAAGAAAACTGACGGCAGTTTGGGACATACAGTATTCAGAAAAAAGACCCACACGAACCGATATTTGAATAGTAACTCGCATCACCATCCATCCCAGCTACAATCAGTCGTAAATACCCTCATGACAAGGTCAAAACGTCTCGCTGATGCGGAGAACTTCGATGGAGAAATGGAAACCATCCGAGCAGCCCTTAGGATGAATGGCTATTCAAGAAAACAGATTCATAACTCTCAACGCAATAATGAGAAGGATGTCAATAATGAAGATCAACCAGTGGGAAACGCTTTTCTACCTTACATAAAAGGCACAACTGACAAAATCTGCAAAATACTGAGCCGTCATGATATCAAAACAACCTTCACAACAGATAGGAAAATCAAAAATGTTCTTCGGAATCCAAAAGACAGAATTCCTCTAGAATGCCAAGGAGTGTACGAGGTGCCATGTGGTAATTGTGAAAAGACATACATCGGACAGACCAACAGACGCATTGATGTGCGAAAGACTGAACATGCGAACGCTGTGTCGAAAAACGAAACCACGTCTTCACTAGCTGAGCATGTAAGAAGTACGGGCCATATGATCAACTTTAGCGGCACAAAGACTCTAGCCAACATTGAACACTTCTACACCAGAATAACCAGGGAGGCAATAGAGATCGAGAAACGTCCACATAGTCTTAACAAACGAGATGACGGACTAAGATTACCAGCAACATGGAAACCCGCTTTAGAAAGTCGGAAGATACAACCAAAAACAAGAGAGAACGTGGTATCCAGTGCACGTGCAACAGGTCACGGAAACTTTCCGGCTGATTCCAGCGTCGCAATGACGTCATCCAAACGTGTCACTCGGAGCCAAACACGTAGAAATCAACCAAGCGTGAAATAGTTCGAAAGTCCAAAGGTCAAGCATAACGGGGGATATAAATACCTGTCCCTCCAAGTAAGCGTCAGTTCGCCTAGATTTTACAGACTCTACGGTCGAATCACCTGAAGATGGCAAATGCGACTTTGCCGAAACGTCGTGAAATTGGTCCTTTTGAGGACCGAAACCACACAACGCGGATCAATACCCGAGAATCCAGTTCTACATATATATATATATATATATATATATATATATATATATATATATATATATATATATATATATATATATATGTATATATATGTATATATATATTCGAATCATATTGATTGTAAATCGCATGATATGACCCGAAATCTAGCTGCTGCTGGTGTGAATGGAGCCCAGTACCTATACAGAATCCAGACGAAGCGGCGCCACGCGTCACGATGCTTATTCGAACTGTCTGTACAGCTCGATTGCTATTATATTACAAAACACAATTTTAATCATCTTGAACATATAGATGTGCTATTATTATTTTTGGTATACAAAATATACTAATAATAATAAAATATTTTCATCGACACACGTTTCTTCATAGGAACAGACAGACAGACAGACGGACAGACAGCTTTTTATAAAATTCAATCAATTTCAAGCGTTCCAGGGGGGAAACATAAATGCGGGGGAGCTTTATAGAGATCGAGCTCGTTTCCCCAACCCCCAAAGAGGTAGAGCTATGAGGGCAGGATGAGGAATAGATGAGAATAATAATAATAATCATATGAATATCTTCGTAAGCGCTAATCTATATGACATTCAAGCACATGCTTCATAAAAGTATGAACATTGAGTAGAGTCATAATATCTTCATAAGCGATCATTATCAACATTCAGACACTTGTTTAGCACATGCTTCAACAGTCTGTGACGTCATCATCGTTTACGAACTATGATGGTTCGATGAGGAATAAAATACCAATAATAATGATAATTATATAAATATCTCCATTAGCAATCTATACTATCTTCCTCCACGAGCACGACTTTTACAAACTTCATACGTTAAATCGTTTATATATATATATATATATATATATATATATATATATATATATATATATATATATATATATATATATATATATATATATATATATATATATATGTATATATATTTGTATGTTTTCTTGGTATATTGGTTGGTATATATACTGAAAATGGAATAAAAATTCTGTTTGACGTTTCGACAATGTTTATTGTCTTTATCAAAATATGAATTAGTGTTTCCATGTAATTTAGAAAAGAATAGATGATTTCGATTAATGAAATGCGTCTGCAGCCGACTTGTGTTTTAAGATCCAATTAAAACTGCAGAAAACATTGGATCGGTTGTGTGTGAAAGAGTAATGTATGGCTAATTACAATTTGAAATGGATTGAATTTGATTAAATACAAGATATTTTAAGATTGTACAATTATAAATATCTATGATTATTGTATGAATTAGTTATTCTATGATAAACACTTCCGATCTTTATAGCATCGTTTTCCTTTGAACAATCAATCACGAAAGTTGCTCTATTCTTGAATGCTATATAATCTAACATCGGTTCGCTCATTATTTTATTTGAAAATGATTTCTGGAAATCATAGTACATCTGGTATGCTTCCACGTATTGCTGGTCGGTGAAATTCAATTTCATTGCTTCATATGGATAAAACTCTGAATTCAAGTATAATTTTACATTAAGCAAGTTTATATTATCGAAATATGCACTGTCCTCAACAGGATTATTTTTTCGATCAGTTTGGAAAGCTAGAATCACATATCTGGGACGTTCCAAATTCATTGAAGTTTTAACAGCCTAAATGTCACGAGTGCTCTCCTTCATCAACGGATTTTCATGCAGATCCCAGCTGCGAAATGGAATCAAAATAGGCTTCTCAGCACTCAAATTCTCCAACATTTGAAATTTAACTTGATCACTTGGAAACACATATCGCACTTTCAATGCTATCGTCTTCACATTCATTTTAGCCGTTTTCGTGCCTGTGCTATTAGTATAGCAATCGTTATCGTTTCGAGACCTTATCAAGCGCAGTTTATGTTTTCCAATCAAAACTTTGTTATAGTCAATGAATAGACCTAGTAGAAAATTCAACGGTATCCATAAATTGATTTTATTATCGTAGACTGGACTCAGTGCATCCTTATATGACCATCCAGAAATAGCTAGAGGTATAGATTCATGTTTGGCATATGTAAGATAAGCTCTGATGGTGCTGACAATACCAGGATCACGTACTTTGTCTATCTCTTTTCCATTCAATTCATAACTGATATATTCGAAGAGAAACGCTCCGAAATTATTCGTTAGTTTACATTCACCATCATCACTTGCTTCCGGGTGAAATTCTGCCTCGATGAATAAAGCAGACGAGGCCAAATCTACCAACACATCTTGTTTATTGATTAATATCTCAATTTCATCGCTGTTGCCAAACGATGTTGTGTGTGGATAGTAGGTATGAGTTTCTTCCCGGATGATGTCTCCAATGAAGTTTGGCTCGTTGAATATTTGAAGTTTTTCCGACATTGTAACCAAGGGACTTCAAAAAATTTTTATATTTTCCAATGATAGTGAAGCAGAAACAACCTTCTCCTTCTTCAATGACAGTGATGCAGAAGCAACCTTCTCCTTCGAGCTCGTTGTAGATAATGACTGATTACCACTATGGAGATGTCTTTCATAGCAAAAATCCAAACCCATGTCTTCAAGTGATGGCTACTGCAACAACAACCTTCTCAGATGAATTCTTTCCATATAATGAGTGGTGGTGAGTATAGGATTAATATTTATTGTTGGAAGCCCTAATCCCTAGCGATCTTTTTCAATTCCAATCGTATAATAATTTCTTCTCCACGAAAATTTACAGGTTTCCAATTCTGATCTAAAATATACAGTGTGATGTTATCGAAGGACGTCTTGCTGATGACCGGTAGATAAATAAGATTCTTCGGCTCTATATCAATGGTAAACCCAGGTGGTACAAGAGGTGGAAACTCATATATCGTGTGAGCTAACTTATTGTTATAATATGGTCCTGCGGTTAAGTTACACTCCACTCTAATAGTTTGAACTTTGATTATGTTTATAGGTCGATTAGATACGTGTAGTTCACGAGATGTCAATTTTTTTTTGCTGAACCCCAACAGTTCGCTTATACTATCTTGAGGAATAAAATCCACTTTAAAATCACTCTTCAGCTCTGTGTGTAGAGTGTTGTTGTTAGATTTTATTGATAATTTCCGGTCACGCTCTTCTTGCTTCTTTCTTATCCCACAAACTGCACTTTGTATGAAATCCTCGATGTCTGTCAGCTCGTAGGACCTCGTAGGTATAGTAACTACTTTTTTCTCACCCTTCACATCTTCATAATAAAATTTATTAAAACCTCCTTCAATGTTTGGGATGCTATTGTACGTATGCAAACCAACAAGTGCAATAGAATAATATGAATGAAGCTCCTATGTGTGGGTGAAAATCTACAGACAGGCGAGAGCTCTTACCTGTGATAGTGAACGTCTGAGACATGATTGATGAAAACTTTATCAACAATCTATTTATATACTAATAATAAAAAGCTATGTTAGTCGACCACAACTGAAGAGTTAGAGAGGAATTCGAAGCATAACTGGCTACAATTACAGGTGTTATATTGCATGAAATATCGTGTTGACGGCAAGCTTTATCGAATGAATTGATACCTTGGATCTCCTCTTCTCAACCGTTCTTCTAATTCTGCACCTGGTATTGATAACTAGGAATATGAAGTTCAAACGGGAGATTGTTTATAAGCGTATTGAGAACAACTTCTTCCACGCACGCTTCCATACAGACTGATGAGAATTCAAGATTGCACTGTTATTCAACGAGGGGAGGGATAAAGACCGAAGATCTCAGAATAATATTTTATTTATTAATTTTCTCAATACAAAAAATGTTAGTGTAACCATAAAAATATTTTTAAAATATCACAATCTTGGCTCTTGATTCATCGTCTTAGTCGTATTGCATATTCCTAGGTTTACTTCCTTCCACCTATATTGAAGTCCTTTCATTTATGTTCGACGCTGGTAAGAGTTCTTTCTTCTCTGCTTATGAAGCTCATGCAAAACTTGTTCTCTACTGATCTTATCAATCTGGAAATCTAGTGTAGAATCAATTTTTTGGGTATATTCACAGGATTTGGAGTTATAATACGCTTCACAGAGGCCTGCTTTGTTGTTGTTGTGGATGATGAGGGTCTCTTCTTAGAAGGTTCCATAGATGGTATCCGTCGTTCACTAGTGATGTTTTTTAGACGCATGTTCACACTGTTAAATGTGTTATTGATCTCTTTCAATTCATTCCTGTTTTCCCTCACACTATCACTGGTTTCCGTTTCCAGATTCAGTTTGTGTGTTAATTAATGAACATATACTTTATTTGCAACATCTCCATCATCATTCGGTGATTTTAAGTTGTCCAATCTACGATTTTTCATATCATAACTTCCATCGCTCGTTAGAAATAATCCTTGTCCGTGAACTTTGTTTGAAATTATTAATAAATACATTTGTATCATATATACACATGGAAGAGGAGGCTCTGCCAAACTTATCCATTGGAACCATCTTCATAACTGTGATGAATTTGTCTTACACCTGGTTTTTGTTCAATTCCCCCTGCCTCTGTCAATTCTTCTATTATAGAGATTATCTCGTTGTGATGATTATTGTTACCGGCTTGTGAGAATGCAACAAGAAGTCTCAGTCTATCCACAATTTCGTTAACGTCATCCCAATAAACATATTCGATAGGTTTCTCGTCATATTCAAGCATATCATTTTTGATATATGCACTTCCAGTGTATTATTTGGCTCTGGGTCTTTTCATGGAATTAATCAAAGGTTTCAGTACATGTTTGTATTTTACTGTGTATCTTATTCGATCAGCTGGATCGTTATTACGTCTATGTGCACTAGTCATTTACATCATTTGACGGTAATTTTTTCCATCTTCCACAGTGTAAGTATCAGTTAGAACATCTCTGTAAAATATCAAATTATACAGTCCTGTGGTACCCTTGAACGGAGTATCCTTGATAATTATATTACTCTCACTATCAATTTCTATATGTTGATTACCCATGAACCATTTGTCTAAAGTTGAATTATATTGCAAACTCATTTTATCATCGTATCTCTTGACATCATCATTCAATAGGAATCCTTCCAAGTAATAACGTGCTAATGTGGGGTATTGTTGCAGAAACTCCTCTGTAGCCGCTGCATTATCTTTCTCATGTTTTCTGAATTCTTCACGAATCTGATCGATAGTAGGTTCGGGTGTAAACATATCCTCCTCAGTATCTTGGGGGTTATATACGAATTCTTCTCCTTCAGCTACGTTATTTGGGATAGGTATGTTCTCCATTTGTGTTGCTGTAGAAACAATACTTTCAGGTTAAACCAACGAATTTTGTTTGATTATTTCAGCATTTCTCGCAATTTCCTCTAGGGCCTTAGATACATTCCTGAACATATTATCTAGAATCTCATCATTTTCAGCTTTACCCAATTTCACAGCCATATATTTTTTCCTCACAACTTTCGCTAACTCCCAAATTCTTTTCTTCAATTGTTGTTTTTCTTTTAGCATGTCACTCCCACCCACGTCCATGCTGAGCGCTTTGTCTATTTCGAATGAAAGTATCCATACATGTTAGATATATATATATATATATATATATATAACTATCAAAACCTTTGCGATAACTTCCTTTGTTCATATCACAGTCTTTGTTCATCATAAGGAATCCATATTTATCTTTCCAACATACGCTACATATCTCTTTGAATTTTTCGAGGGACATGTCGGTACTTACATGATCGGTAAAGATATGTTTCAAATTGAGTTCATCCTGTTTGAAAATAATCAAGCAATTGGTATTGTCGCGCAATCCATGTTTTGGACATCTAGCAAAAGACTGGCAAAGATAGAAACTATCAATTGAGTTGTGTGAGATGTTATCCGTCGTTCTAACGCCTCCTCTTTACTAGTGATGTTATTTAGACGCATGTTCACACTGTTAAATGTGTTATTGATCTCTTTCAATTCATTTCTGTTTTCCCTCACACTATCACTGGTTTCCGTTTTCAGATTCAGTTTGTGTGTTAATTTATCAACATATACTTTATTTGCAACATCTTCATCATCATTCGGTGATTTTAAGTTGCACAATCTACGATTTTTCATATCATAACTTCCATCGCTCGTTAGAAATAATCCTTGTCCGTGAACTTTGTTTGAAATTATTAATAAATACATTTGTATCATATATCCACATGGAAGAGGAGGCTCTGCCAAACTTATCCATTGAAACCATCTTCATAACTGTGATGAATTTGTCTTACACCTGGTTTTTGTTCAATTACCCCTGCCTCTGTCAATTCTTCTATTATAGAGATT
Source organism: Endomychus coccineus (assembly GCA_958510875.1). Classification (NCBI taxonomy): domain Eukaryota; kingdom Metazoa; phylum Arthropoda; class Insecta; order Coleoptera; family Endomychidae; genus Endomychus; species Endomychus coccineus. The sequence goes on along the minus strand of CAUEHT010000008.1, from coordinate 147,408 downwards.
ATCTCGTTGTGATGATTATTGTTACCGGCATGCGAGGATGCAACAAGAAGTCTCAGTCTATCCACAATTTCGTTAACGTCATCCCAATAAACATATTCGATAGGTTTCTCGTCATATTCAAGCATATCGTTTTTGATATATGCACTTCCAGTGTATTATTTGGCTCTGGGTCTTTTCATGGAATTAATCAAAGGTTTCAGTACATGTTTGTATTTTACTGTGTATCTTATTCGATCAGCTGGATCGTTATTTCGTCTATGGGCACTATTCATTTCCATCATTTGACGGTAATTTTTTCCATCTTCCACAGTGTAAGTATCAGTTAGAACATCTCTGTAAAATATCAAATTATACAGGCCTGTGGTACCCTTGAACGGAGTGTCCTTGATAATTATATTACTCTCACTATCAATTTCTATATGTTGATTACCCATGAACCATTTGTCTAAAGTTGAATTATATTGCAAACTCATTTTATCATCGTAACTCTTGACGTCATCATTCAATAGGAATCCTTCCAAGTAATAACGTGCTAATGTGGGGTATTGTTGCAGAAACTCCTCTGTAGCCGCTGCATTATCTTTCTCATGTTTTCTGAATTCTTTACGAATCTGATCGATAGTAGGTTCGGGTGTAAACACATCCTCCTCAGTATCTTGGGGGTTATATACGAATTCTTCTCCTTCAGCTACGTTATTTGGGATTGGTATGTTCTCCATTTTTGTTGCTGTAGAAACAATACTTTTAGGTTTAACCAACGAATTTTGTTTGATTTTTTCAGCATTTCTCGCAATTTCCTTCAGGGCCTTAGATACATTCCTGAACATATTATCTAGAATCTCATCATTTTCAGCTTTACCCAATTTCACAGCCATACATTTTTTCCTCACAACTTTCGCTAACTCCCAAATTCTTTTCTTCAATTGTTGTTTTTCTTTTAGCATATCACTCACACCCACGTCCATGCTGAGCGGTTTGTCTATTTCGAATGAAAGTATCCATACATGTTAGATGTATATATAACTATCAAAACCTTTGCGATAACGTCCTTTGTTCATATCACAGTCTTTGTTCATCATAAGGAATCCATATTTATCTTTCCAACATACGCTACATATCTCTTTAAATTTTTCGAGGGACATGTCGGTACTTACATGATCGGTAAATATATGTTTCGAATTGAATTCATCCTGTTTGAAAATAATCAAGCAATTGGTAATGTCGCGCAATCCATGTTTTGGACATCTAGCAAAAGACTGGCAAAGATAGAAACTATCAATTGAGTTGTGTCTCCATCTTGAAAAATAACACGAATTTTCTCCTGTTTCTCAAACATCACATCGTCGAATTTTATGATTGAATTAGGCTTCGCTTCTGTGGGGTCTATGACCTCATCACTTTCGATACAAGGAAAATATCCAAGCCCCTCAATTTTCTTCAATGTCTCCTTTAGTAACTGGTATTTTGGTTGGTGAGAAGACTTTGAATATATGTACACGTTTTCAAATTTCAGACCGTTTGCATCTAACAATAGAGATAACATCACATTTGTTTTCCCACAATTACTTGGACCACAGATTATTGTTCGTAGAGTATTTGGCAGCTAAGAGCTGTGACGTAGTGGTTGTTCAACATTATCAATGCTTGACCCTAAGTTCATAATATTCAACTAGCCTTTTTGCTTAACAATCTTCATCCTGCCTGAAGGCGAATCCAAATCATACTGAAACATATGTTAATAAGCATTTGTTTATATACTAGTTGATGATGCTTTATTGTGTATGTCCGATCACTCGGTTCAGTACTTCTACGCTTCTGTCAAAAATAACTATCAAATACGTGGTGAATAGGTCTGAATGTTGAAGCACGTGCTTAAGACAAGTCTGAATGCTGAATCATGTGTCTGAATGTTGAACCACGTGTCTCAATATAGGAGCACGGGTCTGAAACACATGTCTGAATGCTGAATCACGTGTCTGAATACTGAAGCACGTGTCTGCAACACGTGTCTGAATGCTGAATCACGTGTCCTAATACTGAAGCAAGTGTCTGAAACACGTGTCTGAATGCTGAATCACGTGTCTGAATGTTGAATCATGTGTCTCAATATAGAAGCACGTGTCTGAATGCTGAATCACGTGTCTGAATACTGAAGCACGTGTCTGAAACACGTGTCTGAATGCTGAATCACGTGTCTGAATACTGAAGCACGTGTCTGAAACACGTGTCTGAATGCTGAATCATGTGTCTGAATACTGAAGCACGTGTCTGAATGTTGAAGCATGACTTGAATCATGCGATAAAACATGTGCTTGAATGTATTACAATCATTATGATTATTCACATTTTATTCCTCATCTGCCCATCATGGTTCGTGGACGATGATGACGTCATCATCATTCGTAAACTATGATCGCCGGGTTGAATCAGTTACTGTCATTGGCTTGAAGCAGTGTCGTCATCATCGTTCGTAAACTATGATCACCGGGTTGAATCAGTTACTGTCATTGGCTTGAAGCAGTGACGTCATCATCGTTCGTAAACTATGATCGCCGGGTTGAATCAGTTACTGTCATTCGCTTGAAACAGTGACGTCATCATCGTTCGTAAACTATGATCGCCGGGTTGAATCAGCTACTGTCATTGGCTTGAAGCAGTGGCGTCATCATCGTTCGTAAACTATGATCGTCGGGGTGAATCAGTTACTGTCATTGGCTTGAAGCAGTGACGTCATCATCGTTCGTAAACTATGATCGCTGTGTTGAATCAGTTACTGTCATTGGCTTGAAGCAGTGACGTCATCATCGTTCGTAAACTATGATCGCCGGGGTGAATCAGTTACTGTCATTGGCTTGAAGCAGTGACGTCATCATCGTTCGTAAACTATGATCGCCGGATCTTAAATTCAATAAAACACCACTTACTCGTCAAAATCATTGTGTATTTTGATACATATAGAGCTATAGTATGATGTTCTCCCCCACCCCAATTTGTATGCATCATTTTGATTTTCCCTACATCAAAAATATGGAAATTGACATTCTACATGTGACAGCTGCAAATGATAGAGCACACACACACACACACACACGCACGCCAGCACGCACGCACGCACGCACGCACGCACACACGCACGCACGCACGCACGCACGCACGCACACAAGCACGCACGCACGCAAGCACGCACGCACGCACGCACGCACGCACGCACGCACGCACGCACACACACACACACTCACACACACACACACACACACACACACACACACACACACACACACACACACACACACACGATGTGACAGATCCGCCATGACAGTTCGCCCTGTAGACACCATGACACCTCATTGAAGACCCACATGACAGACACCATGATGCTCTGCGACTTAGGTTAGCTCTATAACCTTTAGCTCTATGGTTGTGACGAAGGTTAGCTCTGTAGCCTATAACTCTATGGTTTCTATGACTACGGTATGCCATGACACCACTTTGAAGACCTACGTGAGAAACACTTTGTTAACCAAATCGTCGATGTAGCCCGTGACAGACGCCGTGACACCTCATTTAAGACCTACGAGACAGACACTTCGCTGAAGGAGCTTGTGATAGTCACCTCATCGATGTAACACACGTGACACCTCTATAAAGCTATAGTTAGAGGTTTTTTTCTAATTTACATGTACCATATGGGATTTTTACACGAAAAAAGTTGAGAATTCACATTCTACGAGTCAAGACCTTTCATTTGATACTCATAAAGCTATAGTTGGAGGTTTTTCCTGTTTATATCCGCGATATTGGATTTTTTCCAATGTAAATCACAAAATTCATACTCTACTTGCTAAGATCTTTCATTTGATAGCCATAAGGCCATACTTTAAAAAATAAAAATTTCAAATCCTTATCGCGAGAGATCGGTCAAACTGATCGATATATAAATAGTATATTCTTATTCAGCACATCACGTAGATTCAGAATATGCAATAAAATAACCACTTCCGATTTCACTTCCGGTGTGACAATGTGTCGACTATATAACCCACTTCCGGTTTAACCCAGATGATGATGCCTGAGTCGATGAAAATCTCATCTTGTAGATACAAAATATGCAATAAAATAACGGCTTCCGGTGTAGACCCCTCCACTCTGATGATGATGATGATTAAGGCGATGAAAAAACACATGTGGCATGTGCCGTCACACTATGATAGTTAATTCATAGATGGCGCGCCCCCCACGTGACACCACGTTGAAGACCTACGTGACAGACATCTCATTGAAGACCCCGTGACAGTTTACCACCTGTATATTCAAAGTTCAACCCCGAATATTTGCTCCATAATTCAAATACCTCGGTGGTCATCCTAAGCAGTTGAGCTGAGGCAAATCTGAATCTCCATGTCAATTTCGACTTCAACCATCTGGAAGTTGTTCTGTATTGAGAAGGATCATCAGCCACTCCTCACCTTTTCGTATTCATCAATTTCAAAGTCTCATTATTTATGGTACCATCTATTGGCAGCCTATAGAATTCTTGAAACACTCTCAATGCGTCCTCTGTTTCACTCAACCCGTTGGAATTTTCCGTCATATACCCATATTTTACTAGATATTCGTTCGCCTGGGCTCCGAGGAAGCATAGAATAAGTATTATTAACATGTTGCTCTATCGACAACTTTACACATAATGCCTTTCCATCCTGTAGATATACATATATATATATTATATATATATATATATATATATATATATATATATATATATATATATATATATATATTCATAAAGGGTACGTTGTAGCCTCCAAAGTAGATACTGGGGGTACGTTGACACCTCATATATGACGTTGTCACCTCCGAATTCGGAGGCGACAACGTTCTCGCATGTTTTCATTGCCTCTGGCCTCAGTAGGCTTTCCAGAGCGCTAAACCGAAATTTTTGTCGGAGGCCACAAAGTAGTCTCCGCTAAATGGCAACGTCGGGAAAGAGGTAATGTTCGTATTATTTCTATGAGTATGTGAAGCTCGCGGAATCATAAAATGAGTGCAGTCACATATAACGATGTCATCAAAAACTGATATGTTCTAAAAATATGCAGTCAGTACCAACAATCATTTAACATTTACAAGCCAACAAATGTTATGACTGTATATAGTATCACACTATTCAAGGAATATTTATGGTAACATAACCTCTGAATGTTCTTCATAATTTTCATTCGTTTATAAATTAGAATGCACCTAAATATTCAACACATATCTAGTATTTTGAAATAATTCAATTCTTAATGTGGTATATCCTTGATATTTTAATTTGTAGTGCTTTCCATTGAAGGCTGATATTATTCAAAGATAGCATTATGTGAAGTTATCTCATCCGAGCGAGTCTTTACATTTCGCCGACATCTTCGTTGGCGTAGTGAGAACTGGATGTATCGTCACTGTGGACATTCGGGTTATGCTAGTTGCGCTTTGATTGTAACAATCGAACATAACAGTGAATATGTTCGTGCATAGTCGAATCATAATGTTAAAAATGGGAAGACCTGATGCGGCTCTTTGCAAAAATAGAGTAAAATTCACAGGAATAGGTCTCCCGGATACAAAATTATTGTTTGGGTGTGCTTTCTCTGCACTTACCTACTTGGAGTAGTAGGGGAAGAATCAAAACTTGAGTTTTTTCGTTTCTAAAGGACCACAGCGAAATTCATAATATAAAGAATGCTCTTTTCATAATACAGCTCTCGAAAAATCGATGGTGGAAGCCGTTACTTTATGGTAATTTATCATTTTGATTATATGAAAAAATAACTATTTTGTTTTTATACCACTTTTATTGATGATAACGTGGAAACGTAACTATAGTTTCAACACCGAAGTGCCATCATCAAACAATTAGAAAATTATGAAGAAATAAATGAAACAGTTCAAGTATGGATAGAGTAGAGTTGAGTATTGTTGAGATTAAGGGATCAAAAAAAATTCCAAAAATAGGTACATCCTAGGAAAGCACAGTATTGTATAGTAAACATAGCAACAATTTGTGAATCAGTGTGATTATAATTTAATATTCTAAGAATTATTTGAAGAGCGGTTTGAAAGACAGTTCAGTATTACATAGTAAACAAGGTAACAATTTGTGAAATAGTGTGATCATAATTTAATATTCTAAGAATTATTTTGAGAGTGGTTTGAAAGACACATGAAAAGATCACTTCGATATAGGTCCATTGAGGATATTTTTATTACAGTTCTTGACACCTTTATAAATTTCTATCGATTCTAATGTATTCAATTTAAAACCTCTGGTTTGGTTATGTGAAATGCTTAGGCTATCTAAGTTAGGGAAACTATGACCAGTTTGTAAAAAATGATTAGCAAAGGTTGAGTCAGGTTTGTTGAGTCTAAACGAGCGAAAATGTTCTTCGAATCTTAATTTGAAATTACGACAAGTTCTACCTATATAAAAGTCATCACAGTCAGGGCAAATCATCTTATAAACTCCAGGTTTTCTATATTTATTGGTTTTGTCTTTGGCGTTGTATAAAAGATGGGAAAGTTTATTTTGAGGTTTGAAACTGATTTTAGAATTATGGCTTGATGAAATGTTAACAATATGTTCGTTCACTGTACCAAAATATGTCAAAGAAATGAATTTAGTGGTTACATCTATGTGTTTTACACGCGGATAAATTTAATAGAAAGTTAATTGTTGTTGTTTGCGATATATTAGTTTAATTATTTGATCTACCGGAAAACCATCATCGATGGCTATTTGTTTTATCGTGTTCAACTCAATAGTGAGGTGTTCTATTGACAATGGTATCGAAAATGCTCTATGGATCATTGAGTGATATGCTGCTAATTTATGGGTACGAGGGCTAAACGATGAGTTCGGAATAGTAATGTCTTTACAAGTGGGTTTCCTGTAGATATTGAAGTTCATTTTATTATGGTCACGTATTAGTGTTAAATCCAAAAAGTTTAATGTTCTATCTTTTTCTGTTTCCAACGTGAATTAAATTTTTGGGTGAAGTTGGTGAATAAATGAAAGAAAGGAATTTAATTGTCTGGATGTTCCTTTGAAGAAAGCAAGTACATCATCTACGTATCTATACCAAAATTGAATATGTTTTTTTGCTAATGTGCAGTTCATAATTTTGTCCTCCAGATCAGGCATAAAAATGTCTGCTAATAGTGAATTCAATGGGTTACCCATAGCGAGACCTGAACTCTGTACATACAATTTATTATTAAATTGACAATAGTTTTGACTCAAGCATAGGTCAAACGCGAGTTCTATTTTATTTTGAATTAAAGGGCTAATATGTGATCTATCTAAAATGCTTCTGATTAGAGACTTACATTCTGAAGTTGGAATATTTGAAAACATGTTTGAAACAACAAAGGAAACTAAAAAACCATTGGTTGGTATATGGTGTGTTTTGACTAATTCGGACAATTCGAGAGAATTTTTAACAGTAAATTTAGCTTCAAAATTACCTATCAATCATATATCGTCCTACAAAGAAATTATCAATTCAAAGCATTCGTTCAATTAATTGAAAAAGGCTACATGAACAAAAAGAATATCTCTGTAGTAAAATGTTGTATTAACAAGTGGTCTTCGAATCAATATATTAGAGCAAAATGAAAACTTCACGCCTAAGGAGACCCAAATGCTATAGTCGGAAGCTGAAATATCTATTTTTCCTGTGTTGCTTCGGTTTTCTCACAATTGTTTATTTAAATTTTGTGGAGCAAAACTTGAGTCGAATTGAAGGTAATACGTTGTTAACCTTACTACGATAAAAGTTTTACAAAATCCGTTAGATATTTTATATGTTTGCGTCACTTTCGAAAAGGTCAGTTTATCATCGCCTGACGGATAGTAGCGTATGGAAGCGCATGAGCGGTGTGAGCGACATATTCAAAATTCTAGCGGCAGAAGTGGAGGTTTATTTTACTAAACGCCATTTATTAGGAACGGTATGGGCAGGTACATTTCTCTTGAGTTTATAGTAGGAAAGGAGGGGAATAATAATATGAACAGATTTTGACAAGTCTCTATTCACCACGTGCATTTCATGAGCTTACAGTGGTACGATTTTCACAGAAATTATATGTTCACTCTGCGCCCATATGCAATCCCCCCTCTAGCACTGCCTTTCGAATTTTGGATCTATCGCTCGCACCGCGTTATGCGTTCCCGTATATACGAGTGTAGGATATTTTCCTTCTGGCGGCGATAATCTGGTCTTTTTCAAACGATGCAAACATAAAATATTCAACGTATTTTATAGGACTTTTTTTGTAGTTAGATTAGCGTATTACTTTTGATTTAAGTCAACAATTGCTCCTAAAGCAATTAAGTAAATACATAATTTTTGTGCAGGACCATATAGAACTGATAGTTATTATCCTTATCTAGGTACTGCAGGAGGTTTTGATTCAAAAAACCTCTTCAAAGGCTAGTGATTTGCTACTAATGTTTTTTTCAATGGTTAATTAATAGCTTAATGTGCAGAATAGCCAAACAATAGAAAAGTACAATTAATTTGATATATCCCAACATGTTTCAGCTACTATCGTCTAAAATTAACTGTTTGCTTCTTGGAAAAAAAATTGTTAGTTAAAACATTAATTTGTTAATAAGAAGTTAAAGTTAGTAAGTGATCTTGAAAGATGTGTATTATAAATACTTCTAATTCTATTCGAGATTCCTTATTTAAGACTCACCGTTCCTAGATAATAACAAGAATAGGAAACATTTCGCAAATAAAACACCATTTAAACACTGAAGTTCGCATATTTGCAAAAAATATTGAGTTTTATAATCAGCGTATTTTTCTATATTGTAATCCACCATAATCTCGCTGCGGTCCTGCAAAAACTATTTTAAAAGTTACCCCGAATTACACCTATACTCCTTTGTAGGAGGGACATTGAACACGATCTCAGAAGGCGAGTTGTTAAGAATTACCTTGAAAAACAACTAAAAGGGTTGAAGTTGTCGTCAGTACATTTCTCAGAAATCAATAGAAAAAGCGTGAATCCCATTTTCCCAAAATTTACGGTTCTGATAACAAATTTAACTCTTCTTTCAAGATTTTTGAGCAAGGGTTACTACATCTCTCGTGTATCTGACTAAACTTGGTCGGGCGGGGAGATGCATATGAACGCAAAGTGCACATATAATTTGAAAAGGTACCACTGTGGGCTAGTTATTAAAGACTGAAGTGTTTAGAGATTATAAGGTCCAAGTAATGAATAGCGACTTATTAACATCTGTTCATATTATCACCTCTCTCACTACGACAGACTCAAAAGAAATGTAGCTGCACTTACCGATTTTGATTTTGATTAATGGAGCTTAGGAAAAAGTCTAGCACTGCCGTTCCAATTTTGGTTCTATTATTCGCACCGCGTATGCGTTCTCGTATATACGAGTATACGCTATTTTTCTTCTGGCAATGATAATGTGGTCCTTTTTTAAGTGACGCGAACATATAAGATATTCAACGGATCTTATGGGACTTTTTTTGTAGTTAGAATAACGTATCACCTTTAATTTAAGTCTCCAATTGCTCTAACAAAGTTTTAAATCAACAATTGAGACACAAAACCGGAACAATAAAATAAAATTAGGATATTTCAGCTTCCGGTTATCGGATTTAGGTCTACTAATTTTTGTTTAGCGTGTTAATATATCAAATGCTGAAGACCGCATGTTGATGTGACATTCCACTATGGAGATATTTCAATTGTTTTCAAGCCCTTTTTTTGAACAGTTAAAATAATCACTTTAAATAAATAATTTAAGGACAGTCGCATATAGGAATGTTAGGTAGTATCCGTATCCAGGCACTGCATGAGGTTTTGAGTAAAAAAACCTCTTCAAAGGCTAGTTATTTGTTAGTTCTTTTCCAATTGTTGATTAATAACTTAATATGTGATATATCCCAATAATGGAAAGACTACTAATGCTTTGATATATCCAACATGTATCAGCCAATATCAGGTATGATTTACAATAAATTCGCGGGTACAGGTCACACTGACACATATGCTCATTATTCTAGTCTTCACGTACGTTTGGGTCTCAGTATCATCATCAGAAGATGCTTGTCATTTTTTGTACAATCTCAACATTAAAAAAAAAATTCTCCAATTTTACGGTAATTTGAATAACAGTTATCGGAGAAGTCTAGAGATATTTGGAGAATAGCATACAAATAAGATGTCTTCTGATGATGGTCATGAGGCCGAAACTTACGTAAGGACGAAAATAATAAGAATGTGTTAATGTGACATATCTCATGAGAATTTATATACAGGATCTCCCAGGTTTTAGTAGCAGAACTTCAACAGTCGATAGAAAATTCGATTTTGAGAAAAAAGTTCTTATAAACATATATGCACAGACGTTTAATTTTTGAGGTTGGTAGTTGAACTTTATAGAAAATTTCTTAATTTTGCTAGTATCTCCGAAGATAATTAAGATGTCTGAATGAAATTTGGTTTCAAGACCGGTATTGCACCCAGTGGCCTAGATATAGGTATTCAATAACAATAAATAGACCCCAAAAGTGTTATCACCTTGTCAAGACAAATAAGGTCTTCTGACATTACTTTGTACCTGGCACCATTTCACGGCTAATTTAATTTTTGTGATTAGCTACCACGACCATGGAAATCGGTGAAATAGCGGAACCTTAAATTAAAGAGCGTCGTTGAGTGACAATAATAAAATAAGCTGTCATTTCTAATCTGTACAGCGATATATTACAAAGAAAGGCCGAATAACAAATTTTTATTTCCAAAAATGTTCAAGCCAGATAACTACAATGTACTTTAATTAATAGTAAGTTCACCTACAAGAGTTAACATGACACCATTTTCTAAATTTTGTGTGTTAATTTTTAAGAAATTGATCGAAATGATTCCCATTTTCTCGTATACATGGTTCATTCACAACGTCGTATAATAGATATTCTAACTTCAACGAAAACCTTTTTCCAATTTTCATCAGACTTTCATGGAGGTGGTATTAATCACAAAAATCAAATTTGTCGTGAAACGGTGCCAGGTACAAAGAAATAGCAAGGGACCTTATTTGTTTAGAGTTAAATACTGCAATTTGTTACTAAAAAGTAACCTATACAGGATGATAACACTTTTCGGGCCAATTTATTGTTATTAAATACCTATATCTACGCCACTGGAAATATTAATGGTCTGAAATTATGTGCAAAAGTGGTAACCTTTCTACACATCCATGGTCCTGAATTTCATTGAGATAAAGATATCTCAATGAAATGATAATCAAGAGATTATCTTCGGAGATACAAACAAAATTAAGACATATTTTATAAAATATCTGTACCCTGTATCTCAAAAATTGAGCGTCTGTGCATATAAGTTGATAGGAACTATTTTTCTCAAAATCAAATTTTCTATCAACTGTTGAAGTTCTGCTACTGAGACCTGGTATAACTATCAGTTTCTCAGAAAATTAATGAATAAAAACCATAATTTGTTAATAACAAATGAAAGGTCGTAAGTGATCTTAAGAAATGTGTATTATAAATATGTTTGATTTGGATCTAGATTTCTTATTTACGACTCACCGTTTCTTGATAATAGCAAGTATTGGAAACATTTTGCAATAAGTTACTGTTTAAAAATTGAAGCTCGCAGATTTGGAAAAAATTATTCAGTTTTGAAATCGGCGCATTCATCTACATTATAATCCACCATAAACTCGTTGCTGTCCTGCAAAAACTATTTCCAAAGTTACCCTGAATGACCTATACTCATTTGTAGGAAGGAATTACCTTCAACAACGGCTACAAGCTGGTGCGGTGTCTAATTAAATTCAAAGTCATCAAGACAAACAGAAAAAAAACATTAAATTCCAGGGTTGGTAGTCGAAATTTGAAGAATGTGAGGGTGCTCTTTATGAACCAGGAGACTTCTTCTTTTATAACATAGAAAGAGAATGCAAAGAAAGTTGATAATCTAAATAACTTTGATCCTATTTTATGAAGCTCGATCAAACTTTATCGACTTGTGGTACTCGTATAGATGTTGTTCAGTTCAATTTTACAATAATGCATAGCTTGCAATTATTGAGATCAGCCAAATTGTGAAACTCTTAACCTGGTGAGGTTTTTTCAGAAGACTAAACCCAGAACTTTGAGACTGTTGATCCTGAATCTAATTATGTAAAAAAAGAATTCGATATCAACGAAATTACATTCATTAAGCTGACTGATACCGAAGATACATGTTCCTTTAAAATGGGCGAAAGTGAAGATATTCTTCAATCTCTACTGGTACCAGAGGGCTGTTCTCGAAGAGTAGTTGTACGTGAGTTTATAAGCTTCAGGAAACGACGTCCACGATTGAGACGAATTTCCAACTTTCCAAATAACAAAAATGCAACTTTGCGTTGTGAGTTTATCAAATAATCAACTTTTTCTCTATCAAAATGTCCTAGGCTTACCCAACTAACTTCTATGATTAGGTAATTAGTTTCACTCATCCAATAATAATACTATGTGAAACGAGTTTGAACAAATAATTTTCTACACTTGAACTTTTTGATGATATGTACAACTGTATACCGTAAAGATCATAACAGTATCACATTGTCGCTAGAACTAGTGAACTAAACAACGTGGAGGTGATGTGTCTATCGCAGTTATAAAAATCATCAATATCTAAAGAACTAATTGTCTTAGGAAACAACAAAGTGTTAAAATCCAACTTCAGAAGTCTCACCTAATATTATCCGTAACTCACTTTCCGCTAAATTCTGAAATCGAATCCTATTTAGAACATTTATGCCTACCCGAATTATCAGTATAGCAGTATTATTATTAAGTAGATAGGGGTATTTTAAAATAAATGAATGTAGATGACACAGTTTCATGATATTATCAATGTAATCATTGACATTTGGTCCCTAAAATGCTTATTGTGCAAACGAATTACTAAAAGTATACAAAAACTGATTTTCGAGAGGAATGGAGGCTAATAAGCAATTCAAAAGAATATATATATAGAAGACTATAATTTGTCCTTTCAGTTAAGGGAAACGGTGTAGACCTATTTGATGAACGATAAAAAAATATGTATCCACGAATCTGATAATAATTTTATAAATGAATCAAAAGAATTTTGCAATTAAGAAAAAACTAACAAAGCCCATATGAGTTGTATGTATTTCGATAATATATTATAAAACCCTTCTTCCTTTCAGAATATATACTGTGAAAAGAAATTGAACAATCTCCCTATAAAAGCTACCCGCTTTGATTCCTCTCAATAATTTATCCTCAGTTCACATTTCTTATACTGATATAATTAATACCATTTCTCATCCCGAACTTAATTCCTGATGGAATACCAGACTATTTTGAAAGACACTATAATCGCAATTTAGCTCATCCTTTCTCCTTAATTTATAATAAGTATCTAAGTGAGGGTGAATTCCCTATAAGCTTTCAGAGTAATTCCTGTACATAAGTCGGAAAGAGAATCACATGTTCATAGATACCGACCAATATGAATTAATTAATTTTGATGAAATCAAAAGCGCATCAGTCGTTGAGGAGAATATGAGGTGAACTGTGTGTACATATATTAAAGACCAAGCACGCAGGTATGGAGGTGTCTATATGACCTCCGGTGATGTGGCAACACCTTCGGAGGCAGCAACGACCACAAGGTGTACGCATATATACAATTTTCGGAGGCCACATGATACACTCTGTGCTGCTCATATATGACCCTTTAAAAATTTGGAAATCATTTCCCCTCTCAAGAAATCCGAATTGGTTATCATTTCAACACCCCATATATAAATTTTATATCAATGTAACTCAATTAGAAGACCCGGAGGCGAGGTCGCCTCTTCCATGTACCGGAGGCGACAACATACCGTGCATCAATATATATATATATATATATATATATATATATATATATATATATATATATATATATATATATATATATATATATATATATATATATATATATATATATATATATATATATATATATACTTTTTTTTTACATTCAAACCTGGTCGGGGCTGCTGCGAGCTCCGACGACATCGCAGCAGTCGCGCCAGAAAAAACCTAAAAGGCGGTTAACCGAAGCTACTCCTCCCCACCGGTCGGTAAATAGCTTCAGGTTCCCAAATCGTGTGCCCTAAGTATTCTAATTGAACCCAGAATGACTGCCTTTTGCATCCGGTCTATCAAGATCTGCGCCGAGTTCCTACAGGCCGGAATGATCTTCAAGTTTGAACGCAGCGAAGACCGAATTCCGCCCAAAACACCGATGATCAGAACCACTAATACGACCTTGTGGCCTGGGTATAGCGTGCGGAGCTCGAACAGGAGATCTTGATATTTTGTCCATTTTTCCTCCTCTTTCAAGACTATGTTCTTCTCTGCCGGAGCGGAGAATTCGATGACATACATAGTCTTGATTAGTTTATCGAGGAGGACAACGTCAGGCCTATTTGCTTGTATGGACCTGACGGTCGGAAACGAATAATTCCAGAAGATCTGGCATTTTTCGTTTCCGACAACGGACTCAATATCTCCTGGCGTGTAAGGCAGCACCGGCTCTTGGTCTATTCCGTTCGAGTGCCTTAGATGGTAATACAGCACCCGTAGGGCCGCATTATGGCGATGGGTGTACGCCGAGGCCGCTTTTGCCGGACATGCCGACAGAAGGTGGAAAAGCGTCTCAGGCGCCTTTCGACAGGCCCTGCAGCTGACATCAGGGACCTGCACACCCATCACATTGCGGCGATAGACCAAGGTGTTAATTACGTCATCTTGGCAAGCTGCGGTAAATCCCTCAGTCTCGGATGTAAGCCCGGCTGACCTTAGGTAGCCGAAGGTCAGCCTAGTTGACAAGCCGAGCGTTTCGATGTTTCGATAGAAAACACCGTGTATCGGCTTGTCAACATGCCGCCTGAGCGTAAGATCTTGCTCCGCGGCATTTATCTGGGCTTTCAGGCGAGAAGGTAGGAGCTCGAGGTTGCCCTCTAGTCGGCCTTCTCGATTGATCTGAAATTCGAGACCAAGTTCTTCCGCAGATTTTTGTGCTGCCTTAACGAATAATGCCCCCACTCCGGCCAATTCGTGACTTTTAACAAGGCACAGGAGGGGGTCCGAGCTCCTAAGAACTTTACAAGATATACTCAGAACCACACTTCGATGCAGACCCTCCAGACTGAGGAGTCCCCTACCTCCCCGATGACGTGGGAGATAAATGCGGGAAACGGACGATCTAGGATGCAAACTGTGATGGATATGCATCATTTTCCGGGTGTCTTTATCGAGTCTATGCAGCTCATCGACCGTCCATTTCACCACTCCAAAAGAGTGGAGCAGGACTGGAACGGCATGCATATTTGTTGCAGACACCTTGTTCCCACTCGAAAGTTCGGAAGACCAAATCTTTCGAACAAGGTTTCTGTATTTGCCGCGGAGAGCCACCTTTACCTGGGAAGCGTCATAATTAGGACGCTGTTCAATTCCCAGGTATCAATAGGTCTCTCCAGCATCGAGGTGTTTAAAGATGCTTCCGTCGGCAAGCTGCATATTCTCGTACACTTCCGGAGATCGTCCTCTCCTCAAATGAAACACTGCGCATTTGGCCAATCCCAACTCCATGCCTACGGCTCGTGTATATTCCTGAACCACATTGAGAGATTGATGGAGGTTCTTCTCCCCAGAGGCATAAAGTTTCAAATCATCCACGTAAAATAAATGGGTGATCTGATGCCTCCGGTCGTTCGGTGGTTCAGAGTAATATCCACGAGTCCGTCTTAAAGCAATGGAGAGTGGCAGCAGTGAGATATTGAACAAGAGGGGACTCAAGGAGTCTCCTTGGAAAACTCCCCTCTTGAATGTTACCAACTCTGTCAAGACTCGTCGTGTGCCTGATGTGATGGCAAAACGGGTCTTCCAGAATGGCAACAGATGTTCTAAGCATCTCACTAGTGGGGTAGGTACCGCAAGGCATTGGAGCAAGTATAATAATAGCTCATGTGATGTTGAATCAAATGCCTTGCGGTAGTCAATCCAGGCCATGGAAAGGTTGCGCTTGTAAAGTATAGAGTCCTGAGTGATAGATCCATCTATCACCAGGTTCTCCCGGCAACCCTCCATCCCTTTCTTTGTCCCACGCTGCTCGCTGATGTTATTAACTACCGGACCGATCGATTTCAACAACCTAGCATACAAGATACGTGTAAATAACTTGTAGCAGGTGTTGAGACAAGTGATCGGTCGGTAGTTCTTGGGATCAGACAAGTCTCCATTCTTTGGAAGTAGCACAGTGTGCCCCTCGACAGCCCAGCTTGGAATATGCCGCTCCTCTTTGACCCATGAGTCAAAGACTCTGGCCAGACGGCGGTGAGTGGGAGGAAATTTCTTCCACCACCATATGTTAATGCCGTCAGGGCCGGGAGCAGCATAGTTTTTGGTACCGACAAGAGCTTCTCGGACCTCATCCTCGGTGACTGCCTCGCACACTTCTGTTTGCGGAAGTTGACGTTCAGCGCAAAACATTTGGAAGTGTGCTAGGGCTGGAGTGTCTAGGTGAATTGGACGCGGTGACCCATACACTCCTTTCCAGAACTGCTCAACCTCCTCCACAGTCGGTGGAGCAACAATTGTGGGCGGTGGAGATTCAGAAAACCGAGACGGGCTATCGCGAAATAAGGAATTCTCCCTGATGCGTCTAACCCGTCTGGCCAGATTTCTCCTCACCATGCCCAGGACTCGAATCCTATCGGCTTGATGGTCTGCAACACTGTACGTTTTAGTGTGTGATGGTGGCGGCGCAGTTTAGCGGCTATACGCCTAATTTTTGGCGTAAAAGCCCTGCCGCTAGAAATAAAATCCATCACACACTGGATCCGAGACGCTTGCTGCCTCGCCGACTGAATTTTGGCCTCGACTTTGTGTAGGCGCCGTTCGGTTTTCTCGATCTGGTCGTGCGGTCTCTCACTCCGCACTTCCGGAACGAGTCGCTTTGCGGTACCATACACGGCCTCGTTGATTTCCCAGAGGTCGGCGAATTCCGGAAGCTCGTCGTTAATCAACGTGTCCAATTCTACCAGCTCGTGTGGTCGTACGGAGACCCTGATGTTGATTCGGGTTCTCCTAGTTCTAAGATCAACTTCGGTGTTCTGGAGCAGGCTTGCTCTACCAGATCTGTTGCGGCACACCACAGGTGGTGCTGGTGCGGCTAGATCCGGTTCTGGTGCTGCAGCCTGCCGGAGATTCGTTCTTATATAGCCGGTTCTCCGCAGGTAGAATACTTGATTCCGCAAGGTTTGTGCGGAAAAGTCACGGCATAGAGGATGCATGATGCACCAAAGTGCATGCAGCCGTGACATGTATCCCCTACGGGCCGGCTCGCTGCGCTCGAAGCAGTTCAGCAAGTCATCCCGAAGTTCATTAGAGTAGTAAGAGAGGACACATGGTACACATTGTTGTATAAAGTGTATTCATCTAATCTATGGAATAATTTTAATCGCCCCCATTTATGTCGTCGAATCGCAAATAAGGTGGCATCATCGATCCCTTCATCGCCCTCTCAGTTTTGTAGCCACCTTCAATTCAGTCCAACTGGTCTCGGTCGGTGGCCCCTTACATTACATTTGTTGTTAATCAAAACTGTGCATGCGTGAAATCTGCACTCATCCAAAAAGCTCTTCCTCCGTGAGATCTATATAGTAAGAGAGTACGATGACAGGCCGCATCGATCTGACTCAAATTCGCGCAAACGAGAGAACAGCACTTGTTAGTGCTAATACTCAACAAACTTCAACTGGAAAAGTATTCTGTAATACTTGTAGAGTCGATATCAGATCTTCCAACTGGAACCGGCATATCAAAACTAAAAAACATAATACGGAAAAAAATGACGATAATGTTTCTGTTAAACGTTGTGTTGAATGTAATAATGATGTTAAAATGGGTAACTGGGCCAGACATGTCAAATCTGAAAAACATATACAGAAGTTTAGTCGTAATATTAATGCATCAGGTGCTATCCCTTTAGGCGCCTATTATTGGAGAACTCATAATAGGAAATTTAATGTTTGGGGAATGGGCAGTGGTGAATTTATAACAGTGCCTTCAGAAAACGATGAATGGAATCATTTGCCGATTCTTCGTGAAAAGCCAAATTCACAAGAGACAATAGCAATACCTCAATGCAAAGCAAGTCCTAAAATTGATGAAAATGTGAAAAAATGGATAGATTCCGTTCAAAAAACATATCGTGCTCAAATGACAACTACTAAACCTTCACCAAAGGCTGTTCCTCCTGTAGATGAACTGACACAATTTTTAATGAGAAAACCTACTCGTCCATCAAAACCATTCGCACCGGCTCAGAAAATGCCAACTCAACGATCAAATTCTAAAGTTCAAATTGAAACTCAATGTGGATCTATGCCTAAATTTGAGCCATTCCATATGCCTATTTTCGAAGATGAAGAAGATTCATTTATAACAGTGCCCCCCGCTCCATATAGAGAACAGAATTATTTACCGATTCTCCATCAACAGTCAAACACAATTGAGAAATCATCAATACCCGAATCAAGACAAAGTCGTAAGATAGATGGAAATATTCAAAAATGGATAGATTCAGTTCAAAAGCCGTATCATCTTCAAACGGCAATGCCTAAACCTGTACCACAACCAGATGTACTGCTTGACGACACGTCGCAAGTTTTAATAAATGAATCTACTCGTCCCATGGAGTCATGCATACCACCTCTTGAAGAAAACGTTCATTACGATAGCTATTTCGACCCAGACTTTGATTATATAGGAATCTCTTCGCGTACTGTGAATAAAGAAAATTATACATCGGACTCCGATCGAATTAGAAGAATTTTAGGACCGCCTCCATTCTCTACTGACAAACCTATTTTTGACTATTCCAATGAATCAAAAAAATTTGTGAATTCGGGGACGGTGCATTTCGATCTTCCTTATCGTAAAGTGGATTCTGAAAAGGTTGTTGAAACAAATGAACCAGTGAAGGAAAGCAGCTCGCCATTAGATGTGCACGGAAATAAATATTGTGAAACATGTAAACAACAACTGAAATATCGAAATTGGGCGCGCCATATCAAATCGAAGAAACATATCAACAAAATTAAGCAAGAAGTGCAGTCTGAAAAGGTTGAAACAAATGAACCTGTGAAAGAAAGCAGCTCACCGTTAGATGTGCACGGGAATAAATATTGTGAAACATGTAAACAACAACTGAAATATCGAAATTGGGTGTGTCATATTAAATCGAAGAAACATATTACCAAAATTAAACAAGAAGTGCAGCCACCATTAAAATTAGTTGAAATATTTCCATTTGAAGATTCTATTTTCGCTAATAATACTAGAGATCGTAAACCTCCTTTCAGTGTTGCAGAATTAGGAAAGCCTGTTCATATTAAAAAGTTCAATAGTACATTATCACAGTTTAAAGTTGTTCCAGCTTATAAAAATTTCATGCAAGATTTTGATTTCACCAAACTAGAAAACCAGTTAACAAAAGTTCTTAATGCTATATTATTCAATTTAAAAAAAAAAACTCGTTTACAAAAGGGCGATAGAATCAGAATAATAGCAACAAATCCAGGTTTCAATAATCCGATATCGACAGCAACTTCGACTAACATAGATGCTTCTAAATTATTGAAAAGAATTGCCGAAATATTAACTTCTGATCAAAATGTAGATATTCTTCAAACAGTATTTCAAGTACAGATATTTAATATTCCAAGAGGTGGTAAAGGAAGAAAAATAATAAACTTGAGAAATGACAGAAGAACTAAAAGATGTATAACGGAAATCAGAAATGAGGATAATCTTTGTGGACCTCGAGCACTCATAGTAGCATTATCATATCAAACGAATAAAATACTAGGTAGGGACCTAACGCAGAACGAAATAAAACATATACGTATAGGTAGAAAGATACAAAAAGATTTAGCAGTACAATTATGTGAATGTTTTGACGATTATAACGAAGAAGGATTTACATTGGAAGATTTTAAAAAATCGGAGGAATTTTTGAACATTCAGATTAAAATTATATGTGCCGAGAATCTAAACAGTATTATATATTCAGGAGAAGAGAAAGAAATCAAAGTATACCTTTATAAAAATCAGAACCATTTTGATGTTATCAGTAGTATGTCAGCATTTCTAGGACGATCATATTATTGTGAAAAATGCGATAAACCTTACGAACAAAAAAATAAACATAAATGTACAAGTCAAAGAAAAATATGCACTTTATGTAAACAGCTGGAGCATAATGGAGCAAGCAAATCCAAAATTTTATGTGCTGATTGCAATAGGTTTTGTTTCAACGAGAAATGTTTAAGTAACCATGGAGAGATTTGCGGTTATATATATAAATGCACTAAATGTAATAGATTGTGTAAACGAGATTCGGAGCACATGTGTGGTTTCCGAAAATGCATTAACTGCAAGGAATTTGTTAAACCGGACACTCATAAATGTTACATGATGAGAAAGAAAGCCAAAGGCGGCTTCTGTGAAGAAGACTGTATTTGTAATGGTAAATCCAATAAACAACAAAAATCCTGTGGACATGTTACTAAATACATTTGGTTTGATTACGAAGCTCAACAAGACACTGGAATTCATATAGCTAATCTCGTGGTAGCACATGACTTTGAAGGCAAAAAATATTCTTTCCAAACAAACGAACAAATCTGTAGCTGGTTGATCTCCAAAGAACATAAAAATTATACGGCAATCGCACATTTCGCTAAGGGCTACGACTCGTATTTTATACTGAAATATTGCATGAGTAATACGATCAAACCATTTACAATCTATACAGGTTCAAAATTGATGCTTTTAGAAATTCCACAAATATCGTTGAAAATTATCGATAGTTCGAATCACCGTTGTCGACTTTCCCAAAAACTTTTGGATTGAAGGAACTCAAAAAAGGATATTTCCCTCATTATTTCAATACACCACAAAACCAAAACTATATCGGTGCTATCCCTGCAGTGAAATATTACGGTGCAAATTCCATGCAACCACAACAGAGAGAACAATTCTTGAAGTGGCATTCCGAAAAAGTAAATGAGAATTACATATTCGATTTTAGGAAAGAAATTCTTGAGTACTGCGAATCAGATGTTGATATATTGAGACAAGGATGCTTAGAACTTAGAAAACAATTTCTAGAAATTGCAAACATTGACCCTTTTCAATACTTGACGATCGCAGGTGTGTGTATGTCAATCTATCGTTCAAAATACTTACCAAACAATGAATTGGCTATAATCAAAAATGATAAAAAAGAAATGTACAGCAAGGAATCAATCATGTGGTTGAATACTTTTGAAAATGTCCAACATGCACTTAACGGAGGAGAAGCTACAATTTGTGGGTTTAAAGTCGATGGGTACAACAAAATTGAAAAAACTGTCTATCAATACATGGGTTGTTTCTGGCATGGTTGTAAAAAATGTTTTTCTCCATCTACGATCAACAATATGAATCATGAAACAATGGACGACTTGTACGAAAAAACAGTGCTAATAAGTAAACAGATTAGAGATGCTGGGTATAACCTTATCGAAATTTGGCATTGTGAATGGATTAGATCGATAGAATATAGATCAATGAGTAAAACATCCCATGATATCGTTCAGCCTCTTAATCCGAGAGATGCATTCTATGGAGGAAGAACTAACGCTGCCAAATTGAGAATTGAAAATAAAAAGATGAGATATATTGATGTATGCAGTCTTTACCCAACAGTTCAATATTATGACTTTTATCCTGTGGGTTTCCCAACAAAAATTATTAAACCATCTTCATTCGATTCATCATGGTATGGATTGATCAGTTGTAAAGTATTAGCTCCAAAGAATTTGTATCATCCTGTTTTACCAGTTAGAGAAGGAAAATTAACATTCATATTATGTAAAAAATGTTTTGCGATTAAATCGAGCGAATGCTACCACACGGAAAAGGAAAGAGCTTTTGTAGGGACTTGGACTACCGATGAAGTTAACAAGGCGATTGAAAAAGGTTACAAAATTGTCGATATATATGAAGTATGGCATTTTGCAGAAAAATCAAATGATTTGTTCAAAGGTTACGTTCGCGATTTTATGAAAATAAAACTTGAAGCAAGCCCACATGATTACAATTCCAAAGAAGAATATGTCAAAGTTATCAAAGAACGAATGGATATTGATTTGGAACTAGATAAAATTTTACCCGATCCAGGCAAAAGAGCAGTAGCCAAAATATGCCTCAATTCCCTGTGGGGAAAGTTCGGACAAAGACAGAACATGACACAAACAGAATACGTAACTGATGTGAGAAGATGGTACACACTTCTTTTAAATGACAAATTAGAAATTTCCAATTGCATATTTGTAAATGAGAATATTATTCAAGTAACTTACAAATATAGAGAAATGTACGTAGAAGATTGTACATCAACTAACGTGTTTATAGCTGCTTTCACAACTTCGAATGCTAGATTACGATTATATGACATGTTGAAGCGTCTTGGAGATCACGTGGTTTATTATGACACAGATAGTATAGTGTATATTGATAATGGGAAAAACACTGTAACAACAGGTTGCATGTTAGGTGAATGGACAGACGAACTTGCAAGGAACGAGTATATTGAGTCATGGATATCTACAGGGCCAAAAAGCTATTACTACAAAACCAATAAAGGGAAAGAAATTACAAAAATAAAAGGATTCACATTGAAAATGCTCAAAAATTGAATAGAACAGGATTGGAAAACATAGTACACAAACACCTGGAGAAAATTGAATTAAATTATAAAATGATTACAAGAGATACTAAAACGAAGAATCTAGTTACAAAAGATAATGTTAGGAAAGCCTAATAATAAGATTCTTGACCCAGTATGAATTATATATAAAAATTCTCGGGAAATAGGTCACAATAACACTTTGTTTGAACTATTCGTCTTTACGTACGTTTCGGTCTCACGACCATCATCAGAAGACTCACTATGTCTAAAAAGGGGGTTTATTAAAACTAATTATAGCACAAGCGTCCAAATCGCACAATTTAACTTCAATTAAAAGAGCCCACGCCGTCGAAACGAACAGAACCACGAATAATCGAAATTGTATCGTCAGAACTAATGTATAAAAAATTATTTTTTTGTAGTAAGAATCCGCTATTCAGTAATATTATTAAAATATTTGAGTGCATATTGATTGGTATTCTCACAACAAATGAGAAGAACGAAGTTATTTGTCAAGTATCTACTTTCGAAACCAGATGTGTAGGATTTATGACAAGGCCCTTAAGAAAGGTTTCAGACCTGTACTGGGAAATAACTATTACGAATTCTTCCTAAAAACATTTTCTACACTTATAAAGACGTATGTAAGAATTTGCAAGAGATTATTTAATCAAATTAGTATAAATATGACTTAGATTTTGTGTGTCTACCCTATGATTTACAGATTTGGGTCCCGTTTTATGTGAATCATCTCCAGGATAGATCTTTTATAATAATTGGTTTCCTTAGTTAAGATATTAACATTTTTGTAATCAAATTGATGGTTATAATCAAAGCAATGCTTAGCAAGGGCGGTGGAATTTTCTAAGTTGTTATTTCTTGTGCTATATTTATGGCCGTACATTCTTTTTTGTAAATATTGTTTAGAGATTCCAGTATAGGTTCCATCACAATCTAAACAATTCAATTTATACACTGTGTGGGTTTGTTTATCTTTGGGTATTAACGGTTTTAGATTTGAGAAATATTTCCCAACACAGTTAGTAGGTTTATGCGCAACATTTATATCATACTTTTTCAAACATTTTTTGATTTCCTCTGAGGTTTCCGGAATGTAAGGTAGAGTTATAAAATTGTCTGTATTACCTTTTATGTTATTTTTATTAGACGAACCATTATAGATTTTGTTTATTCTTTCTTTAATGATAGGATTGAAAAAAGTTTTTGGGTAGCCATTCAATTCTAGTGTAGTACGAACAATTTTTAAATTTTTTAGGCGGTCATCTGCGTGGGACAATTTTACCGCGCGATCTGTAAGGCTGTTTATGACACTTTTTTTATAACAAGCTGGTGCATTGGAATTGAAGTGAAGATAACGTTGAGACCATACTTCTTTAGTAAACCAAGAGGTTTTTATTTTTCCATCAGCATCATGCCTAATGTTCATATCTAGGAAATTTATGTTATTGTTTAATTCTATTTCACAAGTGAATTGAAGTTTACAGTGAAAATTGTTAAATTTATCAATTACATATTGAATTTTATCGTTGGGAACACACATAAGGCAATCGTCTACATACCGTTTAAAGAATACAGGCCGAAAATCTAATGAACTCATAACAGATTCCTCTAGGCACTCCATAACGAGGTTAGCAATGGTAGCTGAAATAGGAGATCCCATTGCTGTGCCGAATATTTGTCCAAAAAATTGCTCACCATACTGAAAGTATGTGCATTCTAAACAAAATTTTACAGCATTTATAAATTCCGATTGATCTAGAGGTGTGTGGTTTTTAATCTCTGCCCAACGTTTTTTGATGCTATTCAATGCCAAAACAACAGGTATATTTGTAAATAAAGAAACAACGTCCAAGGAAATCAGTTGATGGTTTACGGGTACGGATTGATTTTTTATAAATTCATTAAAGTGCCATGAATCTTTTACATAGAATTCATTTTTTCCTATTATATTATTGATAGATTTTGATAGAAATTTTGATAAATTGTAAGTGGGCGCTCCAATATTACTAACAATGGGTCTTAGAGGTATATCATTTTTATGCAGTTTGGGAAGCCCATAGATATAAGGTGCTAGCCCATTATGGCAAATTAATTTATTTTTTAATTCAATAGGGATTATCTTATTCTTATGCCATTTATTTATCAATTTATTCATGTTGTTTTGTACTGATAAAGTAGGATCAGATTTTAATTTTTTATAAGTTGTTTCATCATTTAAAAGGTTTCCTATTTTGTTTTCATAGTCATTTCTATGCATTATGACGGTTTTATTACATTTATCCGCGTTCAAAACTAATATTTGAGGGTTAGCATCTAAGAAATCTTTTGTTATTTTTGTATGATAGTTAAAACGATTCTTTGCAATCCCTACTTCTGCCTTCGGTTTGTTCTTTTTGTTTGTCAAGATGTTACAAACTTTGTTTCTAATTTCGTTTTTCTCTTCTACATTTTTATTCCTAATTCCGCATTCTAAATTTGCAATAATATTATCGATAGGCAGTTTATTATTGTTATTAGGCAATGCAAATTTCGGACCTAAACTTAACGTGTGCTGCACCTCATCCGGAATTTTTATGTCAGTTAGATTTTTCAACCATTGTTCATTGATATTCTTTTTTTCATATGTTACGTCTTTCATTAAATTATTGATCTTTTTAGATTGAATGGCTTTGATTTTGTTGAAATTTTTTTCGAAATTGTTATGCTGAATTTGAAAAAATTGCGATATAAAGTTGCTATCAAAATTTTGATGACAGGTTTGTTTAACCAGTTTGATTTTGTTTTCAACCTCAGCTACAATTGCACATGCTTCTTTAATGCACAGGTTCAAACAGTTTTTATGGAAAGAATTTAATAATTTTGCGTACGCCTTCTTATTTAGCACCTTGCTAAACATATTCTCCTTTGATTTAGATATTATGAAATTTGGATAAACTTGCAAATTCCTACATCTTACCAGAAATATTCTACGATTCTTCTCTCTTGCTAGTATCTTCATTAACTTTCCGTATTCCTTCAAAACTTTAGGATAGGTGGTTGTTGTAGGGATTGCAAAGAATCGTTTGGTTGTTGTAGGGATTGCAAAGAATCGTTTTAATCATACAAAAATAACAAAAGATTTCTCAGATGCTAACCCTCAAATATTAGTTTTGAACGCGGATAAATGTAATAAAACCGTCATAATGCATAGAAATGACTATGAAAACAAAATAGGAAACCTTTTAAATGATGAAACAACTTATAAAAAATTGAAATCTGATCCTACTTTATCAGTACAAAACAACATGAATAAATTGATAAATAAATGGCATAAGAATAAGATAATCCCTATTGAATTAAAAAATAAATTAATTTGCCATAATGGGCTAGCACCTTATATCTATGGACTTCCCAAACTGCATAAAAATGATATACCTCTAAGACCCATTGTTAGTAATATTGGAGCGCCCACTTACAATTTATCAAAATTTCTATCAAAATCTATCAATAATATAATAGGAAAAAATGAATTCTATGTAAAAGATTCATGGCACTTTAATGAATTTATAAAAAATCAATCCGTACCCGTAAACCATCAACTGATTTCCTTGGACGTTGTTTCTTTATTTACAAATATACCTGTTGTTTTGGCATTGAATAGCATCAAAAAACGTTGGGCAGAGATTAAAAACCACACACCTCTAGATCAATCGGAATTTATAAATGCTGTAAAATTTTGTTTAGAATGCACATACTTTCAGTATGGTGAGCAATTTTTTGGACAAATATTCGGCACAGCAATGGGATCTCCTATTTCAGCTACCATTGCTAACCTCGTTATGGAGTGCCTAGAGGAATCTGTTATGAGTTCATTAGATTTTCGGCCTGTATTCTTTAAACGGTATGTAGACGATTGCCTTATGTGTGTTCCCAACGATAAAATTCAATATGTAATTGATAAATTTAACAATTTTCACTGTATTCACTTGTGAAATAGAATTAAACAATAACATAAATTTCCTAGATATGAACATTAGGCATGATGCTGATGGAAAAATAAAAACCTCTTGGTTTACTAAAGAAGTATGGTCTCAACGTTATCTTCACTTCAATTCCGTTGCACCAGCTTGTTATGAAAAAAGTGTCATAAACAGCCTTACAGATCGCGCGATAAAATTGTCCCACGCAGATGACCGCCCCAAAAATTTAAAAATTGTTCGTACTACACTAGAATTGAATGGCTACCCAAAAACTTTTTTCAATCCTATCATTAAAGAAAGAATAAACAAAATCTATAATGGTTCGTCTAATAAAAATAACATAAAAGGTAATACAGACAATTTCATAACTCTACCTTACATTCCGGAGACCTCAGAGAAAATCAAAAAATGTTTGAAAAAGTATGATATAAATGTTGCGCATAAACCTACTAACTGTGTTGGGAAATATTTCTCAAATCTAAAACCGTTAATACCCAAAGATAAACAAACCCACACAGTGTATAAATTGAATTGTTTAGATTGTGATGGAACCTATACTGGAATCTCTAAACAATATTTACAAAAAAGAATGTACGGCCATAAATATAGCACAAGAAATAACAACTTAGAAAATTCCACCGCCCTTGCTAAGCATTGCTTTGATTATAACCATCAATTTGATTACAAAAATGTTAATATCTTAACTAAGGAAACCAATTATTATAAAAGATCTATCCTGGAGATGATTCACATAAAACGGGACCCCAAATCTGTAAATCATAGGGTAGACACACAAAATCTAAGTCATATTTATACTAATTTGATTAAATAATCTCTTGCAAATTCTTACATACGTCTTTATAAGTGTAGAAAATGTTTTTAGGAAGAATTCGTAATAGTTATTTCCCATTACAGGTCTGAAACCTTTCTTAAGGGCCTTGTCATAAATCCTACACATCTGGTTTCGAAAGTAGATACTTGACAAATAACTTCGTTCTTCTCATTTGTTGTGAGAATACCAATCAATATGCACTCAAATATTTTAATAATATTACTGAATAGCGGATTCTTACTACAAAAAAATAATTTTTTATACATTAATTCTGACGATACAATTTCGATTATTCGTGGTTCTGTTCGTTTCGACGGCGTGGGCTCTTTTAATTGAAGTTAAATCGTGCGATTTGGACGCTTGTGCTATAATTAGTTTTAATAAACCCCCTTTTTAGACATAGTGAGTCTTCTGATGATGGTCGTGAGACCGAAACGTACGTAAAGACGAATAGTTAAAACAAAGTGTTATTGTGACCTATTTCCCGAGAATTTTTATATGTAGTTAGGAAAGCCTTCAAAATGGACTATGACAAACGGAGAATTATTGAGCGAGATGGTATAATTGACTCATTACCTTGGGGTTTTTGAACACTACATTACAGTTTTCTGTAATTCCTTTTCGTAAAAACTGCCACTTATTTATTTCCATCTAAATCTTTAATGTTGTATGTGATTGGATTAGTATATGCAATTGTATCGATCACAAAAGTTTCTCGCCTCCACGTACTTTGATATTTGTTTTGAAATTCTTCTTTTTTACGAGTTATTCTGACACGATCACCCACAGCGAATCTAGGCTCATCATTCCCAGCTACGTACACATAAACTGTATCTAAAAGATGCTGCTCGTTAGATTTATTCACTTGGGCAGGTGTCATTTTAATAGTGCTATGAACATTCAAATAATTGTATTCCTTCAATACAGTTTTTAGCATATCAACCCATCTGAAATTTTTGTACATCTTCTCAAACTGAATTTTCATCTTGTTATTCATAGTTCTATTAAATCTTTCTACAATAGAAGATTTTTCTTCATTTTCGGTATGATACATTTTTATATTGAATGAATTCAGAATTTTTTTGAAATCCTTATTTCTGAATTCTACACCTTTATCACAATGTAGCAAATTGGGTGGTGAATGATGCTCTTTTTCACACTCGTTTAGAATATCTTTAAAGGCAGTAGCAACCTCATATCCATTTTTCGATCTCAGAGCTCTACTCCAAGCAAATTTAAAAAATGTATCAATTACGTTAAATATATATTTAAAGCCATCGTTCTCCTTTTCATATCGAGTCATAACTATCAAATCTGCAGCCCACAAGTCATCTATACCTAAAGTTACTATACGGCGCTTACAAAATTTTCTTATAACCGGTCGATGTAATTCTTTTGCTTCAATTTCCTTGACTCCACCACCTATAAATTGGCTCTTTCTACGCCCACAAATTTTACAATTGCATGATATTCGTCGTTTATTTCTTTCTGCATTCACAATGTTGAACGCAATGTTTGGTGTTTTCATTCTACATTTCGTACAATAAATCAAATCATGCATCTTGTGAACGTCTTATTATTAGCGTGTTATTATAACAAGTTCAATCCCGATAAATTTGGAAAATGTGATTCATTCGTGTATACCTATATTAATATATTATTCTAATAGCGGCTTCAAAGCAAGTTTATGAGAGGTTTCCGTGGCTCAAAGTTACGGGCATTGGGTTGTCACGCGTCAGTCCTCCGTTCAGATCGCGACAGAAAGTATTTTTTTCAGTTTCATCATCCGCTTGCAATGAACAGTTTTTGACATACGTGAATGTAAATAAAGTAACACCGACAAATTGTTAGCCACTAACAGTATTCATTTTGTTGGCGATGTTTAATTAACGAACGAACGTGTCGATGCACCCGCGAAACAATGACAAAGTCGGCTCGATTCAGAGCACGTTGGTGTCATTGTTTCGAGGGTACATCATGGGGTACAATTACCCTATAGTGCACCCGCGAAAATGGTAAATATCCTCACAATCGCTTGTTTCGTGGGTGCATCTAGAGGTATAAAGATGTCCAGTGATGTGCCTGCAAAGACACCGGTGTCCACGCTGGCGCTTACACCGGTGTAAGCGCCAGCGTGGACACCGGTGTAAGCGCCCGCGTTGACACCTGTGTGTATATCGTATTGATAGTGTCTGTAAAGAGATCTCATCGTAACGTAGACGATAGTGCAGTGACCGACATCTGATAAGGCTCTCTATCAGGCGGGCCAAAGTGAGGGGATACCTACTCTCACCTACAGCTCGCGCGACAACGCCCTCTCAACGACCTTGTTTACGCTGCTTAACGAGAATACGTGCGTTTCGATATGTGACCTCTCTAGCTACTACGTTTTCAGGGTAACGTTCAACTCATGTTCACGTTAACGTAGATTGTGTTCGCGTTTCGTTGAATCTAACGTACAGTATGATCATCGTACTTTTATGGCGTCTTCAGGGGAACGTTCAATTCATGTTCACGTTAACGTAGATTGTGTTCGCGTTGCGTTGAACTCAACGTACGATCATCGTACGTTCTGTTTCCGTTAACTAAAATACGGTCGTATTATAATATAATTTCATCAATTTTCTCTTTATATTTATCATTATTTGATTTCTTGGTCAAATCTATTGAAAGAAATCCATAATCTTTTTTCCAACAATTGCGACACATTGAATAAAACTTAACATATGTCATATCAGAACCGATAATATCTTCATACATTTTTTTAATGTAATGATTATTTTGTTTGAAAACGCAAATAAAATTTAGATTATTCCTAACAACTTTGATATCTACAAGAGTATAGCATTGTGTTAAATATAGGCATGATATATTTTTGTGCCTACCTCTTACAAAATATTCTTTTATCTTTTTTTGATTTTCGAGAATACAGTCATCAAAAACTACTAAACTATTAGAATTACAATCATCAACTGATATAACACTTTCACAATTATCATAAAAGAATGCGATTTGTTGTCCAAGTTCAATTGAAATATCTTCAAACATTCTTTGCAATATTTTATATGTAGGCTGTTCTAAAGATTTACTGAATATATAAATATTTTGATAAGGAATCCATCGTTTTATAATTATATTCCAAACTAAAGTTGTTTTGCCACAGCCACTAGAACCGACAATGAGACATCTTAATGGTATCGGAAACCTGATATTCGATTTTGCATCTTTTTCATACACAGGTATTGGTGTAATTTTATACATATTTTCATTCTTATATAAGAGATGCCGTTGATAAAAATAAACGGAAATCAAAGTATTGGTAAAATACGATTAGAAAACCCGATACGTTTAAATGAAGATAAAACTTATGAAATAGGTTTATTTGCTTTAGCCTATTCGTATTCGGATAACAGTACTGGTAATTCTATCGATATTAAAATGGACTGCACAATCAGTTTTGAGAAAAAAATGAATAAGCTAGAATTAAAAAGTGGTATCTATTCAATCAACGAATTGAATCCGAAAATCGCTGAATATGTTGCAAAATTGGAATATATATTCTATTTAAATATAGGGATGGGTGGTAAAATTATAATTATCAGTGACATAAACTTTTTTATGGATAAAACATTGTGTAAATATTTGGGGTTCAAATTTCGGGAAGAATTTTTGGAAGACTTGCCTTCACGCAATGATATAATTACAGTTGGTAAAACTGAAATTGTTGGAGATTATCCTGTCAATCAATATCAAAACAGAAAAAATACTGCTGTTGCAGAATTGCATTGCAATATTATCGAACCTAGCATAACTTCTCATGAGTCGAACCAACATATTCACAGTGAAGAAGAATTGTGATATGTTTTTAAATATGATACGTCTGGTGAATTTGAGAAACCTCCAGAAATATTGTACGTACCATTGCAGAAGAATATTAAACGTATTCAAGACATAAGAATTACCATGTTAGATAACTCTCAAAATAAATTAATGGGTTTCACAGATTTTACAGTCTATTTACATTTGAGGCAAATTGCTAACGATATCCACAAGTTGGAGACTAATCAGATCGTGGCTTTGTAAGGAACCTACATATAATAAGAGCGAAACATAAAAACAATGGATAGCATGAATATTGATGCAAATGAATTAAAGCGAATTAAAACCAATCTTACAAAAAAATTGGGAAAAGCAAGGAACTCTCAAATACCGAATCTTCAAATTAAAAGTAAAGAAAAATTGAATAATTTAGAATCTGAGGATGAAAAAATATCGGTAGAACATTATAAGCCACATATTACTGTTGACGCAGCAGCACATCTTGCTGACATTGAAACGATGAATCGAAACATATTTAGAGAAAAAAGAGTGGCAGAAGTCGAAAGTGAGGAGGCCAGAGAGAAAATGTATAAGCCTATAACTTCAGCATTAGAAAAAGTTGAATTAGCCGTAGACAAAGTTACTCATGGTGTTCATAAAACCGATGAGGGGATTAAAAATCTATTAGCAATTCTCCCTAATAATCCTGAAGGTCTAACGCCTGTTGGTGAAAGAATGTTGAAGGCGATTCCTCCTACGATTCATATCGGTGTCATTGCCAAGGAATATTTACCTCGAGCACAAGATAAAACGTTCGGCATATGGTATGATGAACAAAATAAAAGTTACAAACTGGGAAAGGCCGAAATTGCTATAGATAAAAATGATATTTTGATCGGGGATAGAAAATACGAAGGAACTATAGGCTTATGGAGATTGTTAACGTACGCTAATGCACCCGACAAAAATCTATATTCAAGATCAGACTTTCATAATTATGTAAAAATGTTATTAGACACAGAGTCGATTTATCATAGGAACGATAAAACTACAAAGAAAGTTAAATCTAGTAAGGGCAGTAAATTTAATATTATAATAAAACCTTTGTGGGATAAAATGTTAAGGAAAGACAGAGGGGCGTCAGAAGATTTTCAAGACATAGTAGATGGATCAGGATTGAAAAAATATTCTGACAATGAAATAGAATATAAATATATTAGGAACTTGAATGAATTGTTGAACAGATTATATTACATTGCTGCCCAAGAACAAGCAGGTAATAACAATTTCTATAATGAAAAAGCAGGGGCTGTTCGTTTTTTCACAGCAGAATTGGAAAAGCTTATTGATACTCCAAAAGGCATTGAATATTTGATATCGTTCGTATCACGATTACCAAAAACCATAGTTTCTGGTTCTGGATTATTCAATGACCTCTTGAACAAATTACCCTTCGAATTACACGTTCCCGGATATGATTTTTTAGGACCTGGGACCAAGTTAGATGAACGCTTAGCCCGAGGCGATAAACCAATAAACAAATTGGACGAAGCAGCTTTAGAGCACGACACATTTTACGAACATCGTAAAGATACGAGGCACCAATCAGATGAAATTTTAGAAAAGAAAGCATGAGCTAGAGTAATGGCTCACGATGCCAATTTGGGAGAAAAGGCAGCTGCTTGGGCTACTGCGAATGCTATGAATTTGAAGCGACATCTTGGAATGGGTATCAATTTGAAATTTTAATATATTATAAGATAGAAATCAAGTTTTAAAACATGAGTTCTGACCCTGTGAAAAGAATGCATAAATATAAACTAAACTTGACTACAAATCAATTGCAAAAAGTTGCAGCGGCTTACAAAAATAAATGTAATGTTGTTTTACAACTGGCATATGAAAATCTCAGAAACGGTTCACACGAAATTGTGTTATGTCCTGATGATATCGGCAGAGTAGAAAAAGCCTTAAAGGCAAAGAAAGGTCCACGCTTAACTTTGACATTCAACAATATTAAAAATATTAAAGAAGGTGGCTTTCTACCATTGTTATTTGCAGGCCTCGGCGCTTTAGGAGCGTTAACAGGTGGTGCTTCAGCAATTGCAAACACTGTACTGAATAAGAAGAGTAGAGATAGAGAACTTGCCGAGTTGAAAAGGCATCATCAAGCATTAGAGGGTAAAGGCATTAAACAGAAGAAACGAAGAAAAATTAAAAAAAAGTAAATCCTTTGACTAATTTTGATATTTTGAATATAGTCGATAAACAGAGCATTCCAAATTTTCGTGGTGTTTTCATGAAAGATGTATTACCAGCAAGTCCAAATGAAAATGAATGTGGTATTATCAATCTACAGAACTCTGATCAGAAAGGTAGCCATTGGACGGCTTGGTTCAAGAAAGGAAATCTCAAATATTATTTCGATTCGTACGGTGACTCAAATCCTCCTGCTGAGTTAGTGACATATCTCGGAAAAAGTAATTTATTCTACAATAGCGACAGAATTCAAAATATAGGTGATCCTCCAGTATGCGGCCATTTGTGTTTACAAGTACTCAAGCGATTATCGAATAAAGAAGAATACGAGAATATTTTAAGAAATATAGATGCAGCCTCTGCACCAGGAAGAATATGAAATTCTCCATAATAAGAGAGCAATTATATTTTTGTATAATTATTCGATGGAGACATTCAATAAATACAGAGATAATATCATACGCGCAGAATACCGTAATGTTTTGCCAGATTCAAAATTGAATTTGAACAGTGTCAACAAAAAAACCACCTTTCGTATAGACTACAATGACAACTTCGCGACTAAAAACTTTCAATACTACATTTCCGGACAATTCGTACGAAACGATAACGGTCAAGATTATGCCGCCAATGCAAATATAAAATTAATTGATAACTTCGTTCCACATTTATTCACACCCATCGAAGTTCGAAAGCATAACAAACTTCTTCAAGAAGTTGAATATCCTGGTTTGTGTAGCACTGTTAAAGGAACAGTGAGTTACTCCTTAGGTTTTGACGGCCCAACTATGAATTCAGGTTTTCAATCAACATTCCGGGGAGGTGGATCATTCAATACTGTTGGAAACTTGTCAAATTTAGGGCTGGGATTCTTTAAAGATGTTGCACTACCAATTTACAAAGGAGGATTTGAAATTACCTTCATACGTAACACTAACGACGATGCTTTGTTCAGATGGAAAAACAAGAAGGATGACGGTACATTTGATGATACAACTCTACCGGTTGCAGGTAGAATAATCATAAGCGATTTCTATATTAGAGTTCCCATTATTGATTATGAAGACACTGCTAAAATTCAATTGATAAATGAACTTCAAACACTCAGTTCCAAAAACGAGTATGTGCTCAGATTTAAGACTTGGCAGGGCATTTGTCAGAAAAACATTTTAGGGAGAACTTTGAATTTTGATATAACGAACATTTATCGTAATATAAACAGTCCTCTATTTGGGATGGTCACATTCCAAACCGATAGATCTGGAAATCAAGAAAAAGATCCTTCTATCTTCGATCACGCAGATGTGAAAAACATCTGGTTTGAAATTAATGGGAAGAGGTATCCTGAAGAACCACTCGATTTGGATTGGGATAGAGGCAATTTTGCAATAGCTTACGATATGTCGATGGATTTCAAACGTATATTTTATAGAACAAATTATGAAGTACCTTTCGTTTACGCAAACCCCGATGAATTCAAAATTGTTAGGCCTGTTTATGTTATAGATCTAACACGCCAACCATGGACCAACGGGAACAGTAACGTTGTACTCCATGTCGACTTTAATAAAAATATAGATCCACCAACCGCCAACAACGAGGGTACACTGTGTTACGTTGTAATGGTTTCGAACACGGCTTTCTCATACGACATATTAAACAACACCATTAAAGAAGAACTATAGATTGCTGAATTGGAATTTGTATTATACATATATAATAATTTAAAGATGAAATGTATTTTTAATTTAGTGAAAAATAAATAAATGTAAAAAACATTGTGTTTTCATTATTATCGATGCCACCTTATTTGCGATTCGACGACATAAATGGGGGCGATTAAAATTATTCCATAGATTAGATGAATACACTTTATACAACAATGTGTACCATGTGTCCTCTCTTACTACTCATTAGTCCACTCAGAGCGTCCAAGTACATTGCGGTGGTCGTCAACGTCGGGACCGTCCTCTTGGGCCCCACCCACCTGTCCCTGCTCCTCATCCGACGAGGAGCTGATGTGGGAGGCCAATCTTCTGCTGCCCGTAACAAAAGATGTACCCTCTGCTGGGTTGTTAGCCCAGCATCGGGACGGCATCGGTATTGAGTGAGATTACCGAGCCGATTTAACCCCGACTTTTTATCGAGGTTGTCCCCTCTACGCTCGGATATGTGGTGGCGCTACTCACCAGTGAGCAAACCGAGATCTATATGTTTCTTCTTAGGTTCTCGCGGACGTAATGTGTAGAACTGGATTTCCGGGTATTGATCCGCGTTGTGTGGTTTCGGTCCTCAAAAGGACCAATTTCACGACGTTTCGGCAAAGTCGCATTTGCCATCTTCAGGTGATTCGACCGTAGAGTCTGGAAAATCTAGGCGAACTGACGCTCACTTGGAGGGACAGGTATTTATATCCCCCGTTATGCTTGACCTTTGGACTTTCGTACTAGTTCACGCTTGGTTGATTTCTACG
Organism: Endomychus coccineus; assembly: GCA_958510875.1. NCBI lineage: Eukaryota > Metazoa > Arthropoda > Insecta > Coleoptera > Endomychidae > Endomychus > Endomychus coccineus. The sequence continues at coordinate 111,191 of CAUEHT010000008.1, read as the reverse complement.
TGTTTGGCTACGAGTGACACGTTTGGATGATGTCATTGCGACGCTGGAATCAGCCGGAAAGTTTCCGTGACCTGTTGCACGTGCACGTACCACGTTCTCTCTTGTTTTTGGTTGTATCTTCCGACTTTCTAAAGCGGGTTTCCATGTTGCTGGTAATCTTAGTCCGTCATCTCGTTTGTTAAGACTATGTGGACGTTTCTCGATCTCTATTGCCTCCACGGTTATTCTGGTGTAGAAGTGTTCAATGTTTGCTAGAGTCTTTGTAGATGATATTTATATAATATATATTATTATTTGGCCACATGGAGAAGGACAACTAAGAGGGTTTCTCGATCACCTGAATGGAATCCATGATCGGATAAAATTCACAATAGAAGCCGAAGAGAACAACCAATTACCATTTCTAGATGTTTTGGTAACAAAGAAAACTGACGGCAGTTTAGGACATACAGTATTCAGAAAAAAGACCCACACGAACCGATATTTGAATAGTAACTCGCATCACCATCCATCCCAGCTACAATCAGTCGTAAATACCCTCATGACAAGGTCAAAACGTCTCGCTGATGCGGAGAACTTCGATGAAGAAATGGAAACCATCCGAGTAGCCCTTAGGATGAATGGCTATTCAAGAAAACAGATTCATAACTCTCAACGCAAAAATGAGAAGGATGTCAACAATGAAGATCAATCAGTGGGGAACGCTTTTCTACCTTACATAAAAGGCACAACTGACAAAATCTGCAAAATACTGAGCCGTCATGATATCAAAACAACCTTCACAACAGATAGGAAAATCAAAAATGTTCTTCGGAATCCAAAAGACAGAATTCCTCTAGAATGCCAAGGAGTGTACGAGGTGCCATGTGGTAATTGTGAAAAGACATACATCGGACAGACCAACAGACGCATTGATGTGCGAAAGACTGAACATGCACACGCTGTGTCGAAAAACGAAACCACGTCTTCACTAGCTGAACATGTAAGAAGTACTGGCCATATGATCAACTTTAGCGGCACAAAGACTCTAGCCAACATTGAACACTTCTACACCAGAATAACCAGGGAGGCAATAGAGACCGGGAAACGTCCACATAGTCTTAACAAACGAGATGACGGACTAAGATTCCCAGCAACATGGAAACCCGCTTTAGAAAGTCGGAAGATACAATCAAAAACAAGAGAGAACGTGGTATCCAGTGCACGTGCAACAGGTCACGGAAATTTTCCGGCTGATTCCAGCGTCGCAATGACATCATCCAAACGTGTCACTCGGAGCCAAACACGTAGAAATCAACCAAGCGTGAAATAGTTCGAAAGTCCAAGGGTCAAGCATAACGGGGGATATAAATACCTGTCCCTCCAAGTAAGCGTCAGTTCGCCTAGATTTTCCAGACTCTACGGTCGAATCACCTGAAGATGGCAAATGCGACTTTGCCGAAACGTCGTGAAATTGGTCCTTTTGAGGACCGAAACCACACAACGCGGATCAATACTCGAAAATCCAGTTCTACATATATATGTATATATATATCTACAGTCGCGGAATTTTTGAAGCGTGTTCGCTGGAGAAACAAATGTCTGGGGCCAGCTCGAGCCTGGTAAATATTAACAAGTGTTGGTTATCTAACTCATTTAAATATTCAATTTTTGAAGCGTGTTCGATGGAGAAACAAATGCAGGGCCAGTCCGAGCCTGGTAAATATTACCAAGTGTTGGTTATCAAAATATTTGCGGCTTCTAACGCACATCGTGTCCCGGTACGTTGCAATCTTAATATGTTAGCGAGGCATTTCACAAACAGATATGATTTATCCGTTTAACCGCGATTACTGATTGTTACTATAGAACGATAAATCGAATTATTTTAAATCTTATTAAGAATGTAGTTTATTTCGTGAATATTCACTGGTTGAAACATCTCAACTATCAGCTCTCGTGTTTTTTGCCAGACACAAATATGCTGCTGAAGTTCTCCCTAACCCTACTTACAAGCTGATTCGTGAGACCTTGTATACAAGCTACTCGCTCTATAGACTCTACCACCAACAGAAGGTCACCTAGCTGTCAGAGACGACCACACCCTAGCCGCCGGGTACCGATACCTGTCTGGAACTACCCATTACCGCGCGAATGTCCCGCCGTCTGCTTATCAGCAACTGATAAGGAGATGTTCCCCCAAGGCCGTCTGCTTATCAGCAACTGATAAGGAGATGGGCGCCCCAAGTGACCGTGCATGCACAAATGGTTGCCTACATCTGATAAGGCTCTCTGTCTGGCCGCCCCAAGTTACCCCACCCCTACTTAGAACATTTTATTCTACATCCACTCTGAGAAATCACAGGATAATCAAATATCACCAGATTTGTGAAGGTAGGGTCGAGTAGGAATCGAAGATTTCTGAAATAGGTGTACCTATCTGCGGTGAAATATTTACAAAAAAATATTCTGATCACTCAGGTTGCTCCAAATTCTATATAAACTCATCAACATTTATATTGCATCACTCCAAAATTTGCAAAATAAACATGTTCAAACAAATTCAACATTGCCAGCTACTTCTATCATTTAACTTAAGAAATGACAAAACTTATTAGGTGAAGTTTTTATACAAAAATGAAAAAATTTCGCAAACTGAACTTAAAAAATTACAAAATCTTGAGTTAGGTGAAATATATTAGGAGAAGAGTATAAGGAAAGAGAATTAATATTCAATTGGTCTTGCTCTTACTTCTTTTCCCCAAAGAATACTTTCCTACGTATCATATGAAAGCTGCTGAGGAATACTTCTCCAAATCTAGTTGGCAGCATTGAGGACCTTTCAGCTACCAAGTAGCCATCATTAGAGTAAACTTAATCTGAAATCTAAATATGCCTGTCTAAATACTATATGGGGTAGGTGATGCAGACGAGGTGTGTTACCCTGAGGTCCAGATAAATCCGAATTTAATGAATTGCTTTTCGGGTGGCACATTTCCATCCCATCTTGAGGTGATTCAAAAGGGCTGAAAATGCTTAAGCGAAATGGCAATTCATCGAATTCAGATTCATCACCAACTGGAGGTGACCCCTTGTTAGCATTATTCACTACAAATAGTATTCAGGCAGTCATTTTTCCATTTATAATCCAGTTAACTCTGATGACGTCTACTTGGTAGTGTAACGCTTTCCACGTTACTTGTATAAAGATCGCTGTAATGATTTGAATAACAATTCCCCCCGGAATGTTAGATTTGAACTTGTATTGACCGAGTGACATCTATCTTCCAATAGTCGATCGATAAGAGAGCAGAAGCGTAGTGCTGCCATTAGGTTTTGGCTCTTGCTTGGGGTAAGTTGGGAATTAATTTAATTCTTTTTCTTTTGATCTTATTAATCTGTTTCATTGGAAAATTATTGATGCCACAGATTAACTAATCCGATCTGTTATCTTAAAACCCAATTCAAGATATGTTCAGTCCCTGATTAATTTTTTGGTGGATTATTTCAAATGTGCTTAGGCATCCAATCCGAATCGATTCGTGTCATAGCATGTATCGTAGATAATCATTTACATCCTTAAATTTTTCCCTTTATCTTCCTACGAAGTGAATTTGACATGTTGTGGGCAGATAGGTAATTTCGTATTTTCGTGTCTCTTTCAACCTAGCAATAAACCATGTGCAAGTAATACGTAGTATTTTGTATCACCTTCATTTACCTTGATTTTATAACTTATAGTGGTTATGACGTTGTAGGCTGGTGAGTGACTCGATTTGATGGATTAATTATAGATCTAGGTGGACGTATTAGAGCATCAGATCTCCAATTTCCAATTCAGTATTCAATTCAAGTGAATTATAGTCTAAATGCTCTTTGACAATTCCAAAACTTGTTGAATCATAATTTCTTTATATCTGATATTTTAAATTGTTGTAAAGTTAATAAGTAACTTAATTTCCAAATATTCAAATTGTTGTAACTTCAATAAGTAATTCAATTTCCAAATACTCTTCCAGATTTAATCATTTTAATTATTGTGATTATTGTTCTCTCCAAGATATTGTATCCGTCATTATATTTTGAATATACAATTTGGGAAGATAGCATAATCAGTTGTGGAATAATATCGGTTATTCCTGCTGATTTAGTTATTTGTCTCTCGAACTTGTGCCAAGGTATTGCTCGTTTTGTTGAATTACAGGGTTTGAACGATCGAGATATCTCAATCCTTTCTCTCGTAACGTGTGTGGAGGGAATTTCCTGGCAGAGTCCTACATCCAGCTCATCCAAGTTCAGAGAACGGTAACATCTTATTAGTGTGAATAACCAAATTTTCAGTTTGTTGATTTATGTTATCTAACTCCATTTAATCGTTGAGATCGAACCCGTAGGTTCATAACTAGAATTGTTATTAATCGTTAACTCCATACAATTGTTGAGTAGTTTACATTTTTTAATTAATCATGTAACTTAATTTGTATTTTTACTTACAATATTTCCAAACATTATTCATTTCTTCATCACAATGATTGTATTTGGTTTTTTTTACGAATTTTCGAATTCCAAATTTCTAACTAGGAATGAAGCCAAATTGATAAGTTCCATCTTTTCTTCATTCCTTCGAAATTTCCAACTTTCATCCACCTCGTAGTGCCTGAAATTCTTGAATATGAATTCTATTTTATTTTTTTGTGCTAACGCAGTTGGCGCTCTGGGTAATTCATTCAGTCACTAACCGCAGGACACGTGTCACTACGAGTCCTGAGAGTAATTAAACCTAGTGATGAGAAATCCTGTCTTCCGGATGAATTTCACGTCACAATATCTCGACTTGTTGCCGACGTGTCGCCAACCATCACAAGTGACATCTCCAGGGCAGACTCGAGGCTCGAAATGAAACTGGTTCTACTGGTTTCTGTGGCCGTATTTATTGTAAAAAAAATCCTTCAGGCTACACAGTTCACTGCCTTTATTCCGGTGGTTAGCTCCGGTACCTTACCTCGCCATAGTGTGATCATGTGCGAAGTAGAATTTTCGAGGATGGGTTGTTGAAAGGGTGATAACCTGAGTCACGGTTCAAATTATTTGGATGTTTCAAGATTTCTATAGCTTCAAGGATTTTTCGCTCATAGAAATATGGGGCTCGGGCTAGGATTTTAGTATTCCCGGAAAGATTTGATGATTAGTGTCAAACTTGTGTTCCGAAAGTACAGATCCACTGGTGTCACAAAGCCTTGTACAGCTCTCATGTTCCTTCACACGAGTAGCTACTGTACGACCTATTTCACCAATGTAGGATTACCGCAAGAACAAGGAATGCTATAAACACCTTCCAAGTGAAGAGGAGGAAGGGGATCTTCGATAGGTTTGTAAAACTGAAATAATTTTGGAAGTGTGAAAAACCGAATAGAAATATTATGTTTTTTCAATATTTTGGAAATTCGATGTGTTATGTTTCCAATATATGGAAGATGGGCAGTGGATGAAGCAGAAGAGGGGGGTTATGGCTCAGGTCTATTCGAAATTTTGGACGAAGTGTATTTCCTTATGGCCTTTTGAATGTTGTGATAATAAAATTGTTTGATGATAAGACAGATGGAAGATGTTTCAATTCTGATTTTGAGGATTGAGGTTGAGGTAAGTTGACAGCTCTATTGACCAAGGAATTCATGACAGATTGTTTTTGGGCAATGTGATGGTGGGAAAGACTATTGAGGTATTTGTCGTTGTGAGTTAGTGTTCGACACACAGAATATCCTCAAGTACCGTCAGTCTGTCGACTTATCAATAAATCTAGGAATGGGACAGAACCTTGCGATTTGACTTCCATGGTGAGAATTACATCCATTGGGATGTAATGAATTTAAATGATTGAGTAAGGGAACACGTTTTTTGCGACCATGTTGTCAAATAACAAATGTTTCGTCGACATATCTAAACCAACATTTTCAATAAAAAGATTCAATGAAGATATAAGCTACGATAGGAAGAAATGGGGAACCCATTGCAGCTCCCGCGGACTGCTAGTAAAACTTGCCATCGTACAGAAAATATGTGGAGGATAGACAACAATCAATTAACGGTAGCAAGTCCATCGACATGTTTTTGGCAGGTAACAATTGAGAGATCATGAAAAGGGTATCTGGAATGAGAACATTGGTAGAGAGTGATTCGACGTCGAAGCCGACGAGCAAATTGCCAGATCCAACATACAGCGTTCGAAGTTCTTCAACAAAATGGAAGAAATTCATGATTAAACCGTTGGAACTACCTACAAGAAGTTTGAGAATGGATGACAGATATCGAGAGAGCTTATAAGTAGGGGGTCCGATAGTGCTGACAATCGGTCTCAGAGGAACTGAGGTTTTAAGAATTTCAGTCAAACCATATAAATGGGAAAATTTTGAACTATGGGGGATAAGGAATTTCTTATCTGGATCAGGGAGAGAAGAATGACGGATAATTGTGAAATTGAACGTTCTATAGAGGGGGTGGGATCTTTTGGTAGGAGCTCATAAGAATTAGTTTGCGGATGTTGCAATATTTTGTTATCATAATCTAAACGATTCATGACAGCAGTGAAGTTTCCTTTATCAACTTACAAAATAGCTAAATCACGATTTGATTTGAGTGAATCAAGAGCTTGAATTGAAGGGCAATTTCATTCGGGAATATTGGAGTGACGAAGAATTTTAGCAGTTTCGAAATGAATTTCATCTGCTGCGAGATGGGGAACCTTATGTGGAGATAATCCTACAGCAGTAATAATGTATGTCGTAGGAATATTTTTTGGGGAGAAAACGAAATTAGGACCCTTAGAACTGATTGTTCTGCTTCGAGAAGAGTGAAGATAAATTAATCACAGTATTTACAAGAAGGGTTGTTCTAGTAAGTTGGTGCTGAGAGCGTTAGGGGGCAAGAAGCTTATTGAGTTTTAGGATATGACGCTATAAAAATCCTAAAACTTCCGAATAATTCGAACCGTGACTCAGGATATTACCTTCCCAACATTTGGAAATCCATCCTCGAACATTTCAATTCGCACATGATCATACAACGGCAGAGTCAGGTGCCGGAACGGAGTTAATCACCGGAATAGAGGCAGTGAACTGTGTAGCGTAAAGGATTTTTCCTACAATAAATATGACTACCAGTAGAACCAGTTTCAGTTCAAGCCACAAGCCTTCCCTGGAGATGCCACCAGTGATGGTTGGCGAAACGTTGGAATCAAGTTGAGATATTGTGATGGGGAATCCATCCGGAAGCCAATATAGTTCAAGATTAGCTATTCGCGGAAGTCTTCTATTCAAGATAAACCTAATGAGCTAGTTGAGGCCATTATTCACTTCAGATCCTTGAAGATTTTAGCGATTCCTTGCATTGGCAAATACTAATCCAAGATCAGATATATCAATTGGTATAAGGTGATTGAAAATCAGATATTATTAAATATTAAAAGTTACAAATTCAATATTTTAAAGAAGTTATATGTAACATATGAAATTCGATAAAGGAAGGTAAACGAATGTTGAGATGAATTACTGGTTTTATCAAGAATCAGAACCTCAATCACATAAACTGTGAAACCTGATAAAAAGACATACTTATTCTGTAACTCGACAATTAATCGGGATCAAGATCAAGATTCACTAGTTCACCTTGAACAAACTTGTTTCCTCAACCCACATCTCTGGCTACAAAGAATAACCTTCCTCGGTTTCGAGGAACACAAATTCCAGGTTGGAGAAGGTATTGCAAATTAACGAGACTGGTTCGATATGTGATTGAAGAATACTTAAATCAAAAAAAATGGAAATGAAATATGAAATTAAGTTAGAAACAATATGATGATGAAAATGAGATGAGTGATTGTGGTGGGACTATCCGCAGGCATGTCATCCATTAATAGAAAATTTCCAAAAATATTTCGTCAATAAACAACTGTACATCAAATGAAACGTAGTTATAACAATATTCGAGCGACTATACAGTTGTCGTAGACTAGATTTTCGGCCTATACATAAAAAATGTCCAAAATGACAGAAAATTAATAAATACGACATACTTGCCTCAACGTTCCCGCACAGAATCACTTATTATTACATTTTCATCATCATCTTGTTTCTAACTTAACTTCATATTTTATTTCCATTCTCTTCGTTTTAATTATTCCTCCGCTCTCTTATGCACCTCTTCTCGCAATTCTTGCGACCTCGCAGGTGTAGGGACAGTTACTGATCGACTATTGGACGATAGATGTAACTCGGTCAATACAAGTTTGAATCTTATATTCCGATCAGAAATCGTCATTCAAATCATTACAGCAATCTTTATACAAGTAACGTGGGAAGTGTTACAGTAGCTGAAAGGTCCTCATTACTTCAACAGTATGTTTTGTGAAAAATAGTAATATAGTCTTAGAGTCCGAAAACAACGAATCCATAAGAAATATGCTCAACTCAATATGGACTAAGGATACATGAAGTAGGACATAATCATCATCATGTCTGATGGTGAAACAGCCATAAATATGCATCTTTCCAGAGATTTTTCTTCCTTTCAAAACCGAAGCGAAAAACTCAAGAGTACACCCTTCACTGGGTTCCAGGAATAGAGAGGTATAATAATGCGGACGTGCTTGAAGGCAATGGAGCTGGCAGGCCTCTGATAAGATCAGAAACTTTTTCCCCTTTTCGGTATAGTAGAAGACAAATAACTCATCACTGAAGACTGTACTCATCTGCCGGGACATAGACAGCTTAAGATCCTCCTAGGTTGGTTTAGGAGATTTGTTTTGGAAAGCATACGTCAAAAGAGATCTGAGATCTCAGTATTTAGATCAAACGAAATGAACGGAATAGACATATTCTCAGGAACTGATATCTTAGCTGATTCTGAAGATATGTTTGGTGACGACGTATTAATTTATTGGAGCCATACTTTAAATTCTTTGACTTGTAGTATATTCGAAGCATAGTACAAAATCTATTACTCTTCTTGCTCATTTCAGAGCTGCTGAAAATAGCAACACGCTCACCGAAATATGATGAGGGATACTCGCGGAGGTACAGGATGTAACTAGAACTATATACTCTCGAAATTAATTGAACGAAACAAAGTCTTCTTTTTTATATTCATCCTTCCTGTCTCACAATCCTGGTACTAGTGAGCCTAATATTATGATACATTCCTCTCGGCAAAGATGATAAGACATTAGATGTGAATTATTAATTCCAAAATGAATATCAGTTCTCTGAGCTTTTTTGCTATCATTCATTATGAATAATACAAGCTACTTTCATATGATCTTCCATATAGGATGCGTCAGTGAAGTCAAAAATTCTAGATATAGGCCAGTCACCAGAGGGAAAATTAAGAAAAAAAGATTGACGGTGTACATTTGCAGTGTTTTTATCTGTATTTTGATGTGCTGAAAACTGGAAAAATAATCAAAAAATTCCTACAAGTTTGCTTCAAAAGTTACGGGCATGTTTTGGGGCGGAAAAAGACGATTTTCAAGTTTTTTGCGTTTGAAAATTAAACGGTGGCCCAAATGGAATAACATGTGGAGAGACAAATCGTAGAAAAAGTGGAAACACATCGTTTGAGATGAAGTAAAATATATTTTGAGGTTATGGTCTTGAGATATCAGCGCATATCGCTTAAAAAATGAAATTGTGAATTTGGTTGTTTTTATATGTATTTTGATGCGCTGAAAACGGGAAAAAAAGTGAAAACATTCTTACGAGTTAGCTTCAAAAGTTACGGCCATTTTTTCGACACGAAAAAATGCAATTTTAATATTTTTTGCATTTAAAGAGAAAACGGTGGCCCAAATGGGAAAACATGTCGAGAGACAAATTGTACAAAAGTGAAAACGCATCGTTTGAGCCAAAATATGAATCACTTTGATGTTACAGTATTGAGATATGAGCAAAATAGTGTTTTTTTGGGGCTGTACAAATGTCATTTTTCTCATTCGAATATTGACCGAAAAATATTCTATTCAAATTGGCCATTTCCAAAAATCCCTAAAACTGAGATTGCCAGCCGAAAAATGAACTTATCGGCAAAAAAAAAATCTCTCGTAGATTTATACAAATGTGATGAAACATTCTCCAATACTGTTTTTGAAGCTTAAAAAAAATTTAGGAAAGCTTTTAAAATTTTGGACCTCGGAAAATTTGCAAATTTTTTTGGTTAGAAATTTTTTAGGATGATCAAATCTCAGTTTCTATTATGATATTTCACGACGCGTATTTTACGCTGAAGAAAACTTCTCTAGGTTGACTAGAAGTTGAGATATTGATATGAATGTGTTTGGGCCTCCCCAGAACCCAATTTTGGGCATATACAAAAAAATTGGAAATCGTTAGAAAGTAGACAAATCTTCTGATCTAAATCCAAAAATGAAACCTCGTAGCTTTCACCATCTCGAATTTAAAGCGCGTTGACCTGAAAAAAATCACGTGTAAAATAATGCAGTGACTCATATTTCTATATCGCTTATCTGCCGAAAGAGTAGATTTCAACTAGTAAATTTAAATTAAATTTTTTTTTTGAATTTTCGCAACTTGATCAGAATAAAAATAACTAAAAAATGATCACATCGATCTAAAATATTATTATTGCACATTGAACAATGAATAATTTGTTTTAACCTTTCCTTTCAACGCTTTGAAACATTATAAGTTTATACAAATATTACATCATTACAGGTTCAGAAAAAATAAGAAATTTCCAGTCAATAAATTAATATACGTAGTAAGTATGAAAGTCATCGATTACTTTTCTGATTCTTTTGAATATACCATTAATTTGAAGTTTTAGGCGGTCACATGAAAATGCGTTTACATTTGTTAAATATGATTCTTGACAAGGAAAATAATTTAAATTGAATATAACAATGTGCAATAATAATATGTTGAATTGAAGTGATCATTTTTCAGTTATTTTGATTCTAATCAAGTTTTAAGCATTTACAATTTTTTTCAAATTCCGTATCACTAGTTGAAATATTCTATTACGGCAGATAAGCGATATAGAAATTTAAGTCGCTGCATTATTTTACATGTGATTTTTTTTATGTCAACGCATTCTAAATTTGAGATGGGGATAGCTACGAGGTACGAGGTCGTATCTTCGGATTTAGATCAAAATATTTGTCTACTTTTCAACGATTTCCGATTTTTTCCGATAGGCCCAAAATTGGGTTCTGGGGAGGCCCAAACACATTTATATCAATATCTCGACTTCTACTCAACATAAAAAGGTTTGCTTTAGCGTAAAATACTCGCCGTGAAATACTACAATAAAACATGAAATTTGATCATCCTTAAAAATTTCTAACCAAAAATATTTGCACATTTTCCGAGGTCCGAAATTTTCAAAGTTGTCCTGCTTTTTTTTTAAGCCCCAAAAACAGTATTGAAGGATGTTATGTATCGCATTTGTCGAAATTTACATATCTATTTTTTTTTGCCGATAAGTTCATTCTTCGGCTGGCAATCTCAGTTTTAGGGAATTTTGGAAATGGCCGATTGTGGAGCTAAAATGAAAGATACAAAAAATAACAGAACACTGTAGAAACTGTATAAAAAATATCATTTTTCAATTCGGATAGAATATTTTTTTGGTCAATATTCGAACGTGAAAAAAACATTAGTATTCCCCCAAAAAAACACTATTTTGCTGATATCTCAAGACCGTAACATCGAAATGATTTATATTTCGACTCAAACGATGCGTTTTCACTTTCTGTACAATTTGTTTCCTAAAATGTTTTTCCATTTGGGCCACTGTTTACTTTTTAAACCCAAAAACATGAAAATCGTATTTTTTCGCGCCAAAAAATGGCCGTAACTTTCGAAACTAACTTGAAGGAGTTTTTCCTTTATTTTTCCCGTTTTCAACGCGTCAGAAGACGTATAAAAACATACAAACACCTTCATTTTTCAAGCGATATGCGCTGGATTTCGTTCCTCTAGCGACTGTACTATTATGGATTTTTTAATTGTTCTGTCGAATGAGATTCTATGACACTGAATTGCATAGCAACATCGAATGAGTAACCGAGATGCTGAAATTATCTGTTCCACTGACAGATCTTGTACTTTTATGAAACTCTTTGAGGAAAACCAATTATAATTTATCAACAATCTGCGACTCCCCGATGAATTTGAATCACCTGAATTCATTAACATCGAATATCAACTTATGTTATATAAATTCCAACTCTAGCGCCGGAAATATTAGTACACATCAGCTCTTCGATTACAATAATAACATTCTTATATCTGCTTGTATAGACATAAAAATCTTAATTGGTTTCAAAAGCTAAGTTATAGTTCGATTTCATAGCGTTTATTTTCCAGTAAGCACACACAATGATCAATAATCAGGTAGCAAAATGAAATCTCATAGTATGTACCTGCATCCATGTAACCAGTCTTGTAAAAACATCTATTCTGATTGCAGGATTATGGGACTACAGCAAAAAAAATTCATATTTAGTAAACATAAATAATATATGTATTAAAGAACATGCCTCATCTATAACAAACCTTCTCGAAATATAATTGAATCATAAATGGATCTATGGTAACCCTATCTCTAAGGGATTCACTGATTCCTTCCTAGGAATACTTCTAGTCGATACCTACCTAAACTAGCTCTCATTTTCTCTAGTCTAGCACTACAAAGTCAGAAAATTCTCCACATCTTATCATAAACTGATTTTTTCTTCGTCGATTCCCCTACCCTAATAGCATGAATATACGGATTGGAAAAACCATTGACATTATTCTATAGAGAATGATAATTTATAATGCTATTCATGTACTGTTGAGGATATAAATAATAGAAAGTTTTCTATGGCTTCAATTTTTAAGTAGTAGACTTTCTGAAGTTGGAGAATGGATCTCAAATTTACACAAAAACTTAGAACATTCAAATTTGAATAATGAATGCTAAGAATTGTTCCATGATAGTGTGGTATTCCCAAAGCTTGGAGCTATCAAGTGAAGCTAAGTTTGAAATTACGACGTTAAAATTTCTGAAATGAATCTCTGAATGCCGTACAGCTTCAGGGATGGGGTGAACAACAGTTTGGATAGGAGTTTATTTATTGAATTGTAGACGAGTAGTATATTACAGGTATTGATTTGGTCATTCAATATTATGTAGCTATTGTAGTTCTTCAGTAGCAGTAGTAGTAGCAGCAGTAGTAACATAACATCAAATAACCATATCGATTTCAATAATTGAAAAATTTGGTGAATGAACTCCCACCCTTAGAATATTTTCAATATTCTACAAGATAATTCCACAATTAGCCCTAGCTGATAACTACCTACTTTGAGATAATCACGATGAGGTGCAACTATATGTCAGGAGTCATCATTCAAAATTAGATGTTACAAGTCTCTTACTTCAGAATATTCGAAATTACTTATGGTTCTGAAATAACGAATTATTCTGACTACTTCGAACAGATGGTTCAACTATCGATTTCATCATTAATATTTACATAATTTTAAATTTAGAACATATGACGTTACACATATTTTTCAAAAATCTTATCCGAAACACAAAATTTATTGGATGGTTTTGGATACCATTGTCAACATATATATATATATATATATATATATATATATATATATATATATATATATATATATGTTTGTAAGTTTTCTTGGTATATTGGTTCGTATATATACTGAAAATGAAACAAAAATTCTGTTTGACGTTTCGACAATGTTTATTGTCTTTATCAATGTGTGAATTAAAAGACAATAAACATTGTCGAAACGTCAAACAGAATTTTTATTTCATTTTCAGTATATATACGAACCAATATACCAAGAAAACTTACAAATATTACAAATGGTTCAAGAATATCAATAAAAGAATATATATATATATATATATATATATATATATATATATATATATATAACTTAAGAGATATAGAATTAAATTTTCTGAATTATGAAGATAACTTAGATAATTTAACATAGGATTATGAAGATGAATAAAAGTTACATACACGATAGTGGCCAATTAGGCAAAGAAACTTTAAACTTGTTTATATATATATGTAGAACTGGATTCTCGGGTATTGATCCGCGTTGTGTGGTTTCGGTCCTCAAAAGGACCAATTTCACGACGTTTCGGCAAAGTCGCATTTGCCATCTTCAGGTGATTCGACCGTAGAGTCTGGAAAATCTAGGCGAACTTCAGTTCGTCGTGAAATTGGTCCTTTTGAGGACCGAAACCACACAACGCGGATCAATACCCGAGAATCCAGTTCTACACATTACGTCCGCGAGAACCTAAGAAGAAACATATATATATATATATATATATATATATATATATATATATATATATATATATACGGTCGAATCACCTGAAGATGGCAAATGCGACTTTGCCGAAACCACACAACGCGGATCAATACCCGAAAATCCAGTTCTACATATATATACTACTGGAAGGTCCTTGGACATTGACAATAAAGGGTTATACTTAAATTTCTCAATTTTCAATACAACCACTGATATAAATTTTGTTTTGCTAAACTACCCTTAAAATGTGAAAAAGAACTTTTTGCCCAAAAAAAAGGTGTTGCACCCACTTTGGGGAATAGAAATTTCATTGGGTTGTTATTTGTACCACAACAAACATTTTCCACCGGGTCGATAAGCATCGTAAGATTTTCGCCAACCATTTGCCAGATTTACTCCACTAATATTCCGGTCAGAATTTACTGAAACCTCTCGAAACCTATATCTCATATTTACAGCTTTCTCAATGGTATTTCATGATAATGTACATGTGTCAACTTATAGTTAAATGTGTAGTGTTATGTATGAATATAATAATGACATGATTAGGTGCATATTTCACGTGAATTATACCCGTTGAAATACCAAATTGGTCTGATGAAAATAGCATGTCTTCAATAATTTATTTCGAAGGCGTAAATGAATCAACCTTATTGAAAATTACTTTATACAATTATGAAAAACTTTCATCTTTAATTTGGTATGAAATTTGTCTACATTGTGTGCTTAATTTTTGTTATCAATACGAAATGAGACGGCAATGTTTCACATCTAATTTAGTATACACGGACCGCAGCGCTTAAGAATCGACGCAGTTGAGAATAGCATGTATTCCCACCCTGTAACACAATGGGGGTAATTCATAAGGCGCAAGTCAGTACCCGTCAATTCACGACACAGATCAGTATTTTTACTAGAGATGAGCAAATTCTAAATATAAATACTATAATCATAATATCAAGTGCTATTACTGCAATTTCTATCTCAAATCTCAAAATAAGAGGTTCAAAGGAGCAGCTGCTATTTGATATCAGGCAAATATGATACACAGACAGAGCTGCTTTCATAAAACAACAGTTGGTGAATAACAACGATCCCTGGATAGCAATCCTTAATCTTCAAGTATCAGAAATTGTGGCAAAAGGTCTCAAAATGCTAGGTTTTGTGTTAAGAATTTCTACTGATTTTTCAATTGAATTAATGTAAATATAGATCTTATTGAGAATGTACAAAAGAAATTCTTGAGGAATTGTGCTTTCCACTTAGGTCTTCAACGAAAGTAATGTGAGTTCAGTTAAATCTGAACCAGGCTAAATTTAGAATCATCAGAAGATAGGATCTCTATGCATTCGAGTTTCTTTTTCAAAATTATAAATAATACAATCAACTGCTCAGAACTACTTCAACCAATAACTTCTTATATTGAACAAAAAGATATCAGAAATTCGAATATTTTTCAGATACATTTTTTCCATACCAATTATGCTTTGAACAGTTCGATTCCTCGTCTTCTGAAGCTGGGAAATCGATATCATAATAACTTAAGCTTATTCACTGTGTCGCTTCAGGACTTCGATTGAGAAGACTTAGCTTTTACGAAGCTTTTCCTTACCTCATCCTTTTCCTAGTAGGTACCTGATTTGTTACACCTTTTAATAATGTATACACTAGACATGAGGATTCAATAATACTTTGTATTCCACACTTTGTTGAATATGTTTTGTAAATTGTATTGTAGACACCAGACATAAGTGTTCAATAATACTTTGTATTTCACGCTTTATTGAATATGTTTTGTGAATTGGCTCTGCCGTTAATGAATGAATGAATGAATGAATAATGTAACTGAGAATCCAAAGCATATTGAAAGTGTCAATTTAGTACACACATGTTTGAAATGAATTGTCGCGTAAGTAAAAAGGAATTAATATTAATTTCTGTACTTTGGAAGAGCAATAATATTTCGATAACGAAGCAAAAGTATTGTTATAGGTGAAAGTTACTAGTGCGGTGAGGTGATTTAAAAGTTTTTTGTAATTATGAGATACATAATCTTCAGGTGTGTTTGCTTTTGGCTGTATATGTGCATTAGAGTAACTCTGTTTTTCACAAACACTAAGTGACCGCTTGTAATGACTTACGTGAATAATAACGATTCTATTTCTTTTTCATCATTAATATTTGTCTGGGAAGAAAAAGTAAGTTTAACATCGTGGAGAATTTTTCTTAACTTTATGTATCATACAGACCACATTCAGTTAGAAAAATAAACAAACGTACCCTCTCTTTGGCTATGGCCTTGGCCCTCTCCTTGAATGGAAAATGTTGATTAGTACATAAACACAAAAAGAAATTGTTAGTGCTTCAATCACATAAAAATGCATGAGCACAAGAAGTGCATAAACCTATAGAAATGCTTACTACACACTTGTTCACTTGTTTGTCCTCTCGGCGTTGTGAATTTCTGCTACATGTGTAGATGTGTTGTAGTTACTGCTGTTTTTAACATAATCAATATGTACTGAATTCTATGATACTTACGCCAAATTCCACCACCATGGCGTCGACTATGCTTCCTATAACTGTTACGAAGTCGAAGATGTTCCATGGATCTTTGAAGAAATTCTGCCAACACAAATAATGTATTATCTCAAACTCAAATTAGTTTTGGGATAGAAGAACATATTCGAATATTATTATTGACAATACGTTTCAAAAATCTATATAACTTCCTCAAAAACCGATTAATGCTTCTTTATGTAGTTCAAAAATCATTTGATTTTTTCATGTTTCAGTTCCATGAAGGAATCACATTATTATCAAATTGGTGTGATTTTTTGTTACTTTATAGTGATCAACTCCATGAATCAATGTCATACGCATACGCACCACTATAATTAATAAAGACTCAATCTAGTTGAAATTGAAATTAACATTGGAAAATTGAGATAAACTTGAATCTATGAATAAGGTTGAAGAGCTACTGAAAAAAAGTTCATCTCATATGATACTGTTTTTAGGCGTTACAGAAATACCACACTCCATAATTAAAACATGCAAAATCAATATTTCCAATCATCTTCATAAAAATTGTCAAGCTCAAATGATGATTATAACAGGTTTATTCATCAGTTTTGAACTGAAATATCATATTCTCGGAAGTAGTATCAAGGACAATTCTTCATCGTTATTAAAGAATTGGCAGTAGTAAGTAAGCTACATACAATTCAATCGAGTATTTTCAAATTTTTAGCAACAATTGAATACAGGTTTCGATGATTCATATTCCTACTGGAATAAGCTTAGGAACCTTCCTCTCAGATCGATAATATCAAGGGAATTGACACTTATTGTAGAAAAATTGAGTGACTTCAGTAGGAATATCGAAATTTAAGTTTCTATTATATCACAAATGAACATGATACTGGATAATACAATGTAGAAAAGTCCCAAAAAATATGTTGTTAAAGAAATGAAAGAACACCACATATTACACCACATGTTGGCTACTTCAGGTGACCAATTTCAGTGTAGTGTTCATTTATAAAGCAACATAATACGTTCTTTTACAAATCTGGCATTTCGTCTCATATTATCAAACGTAATGCCAAACATCTGAAGACTGTAAAACCTAGAATGATATTTCTCGAGCTTGTTCTTCTACATCACTTTCATTCAATTTGATTTTATTCTGAATTTGATATAGTCCATCAAATCATGAGAAATGGTCATCAGTCTATATAACTATTCACAAATATAAATAATTGTGGGATCGACTTCTTGTTCGAATGACTTATTCTACATAAACATAGAGAAATCAAATTCTGAAGCTTGGTTCGGATATAAGCTCGAATTTGAGAGCTAGTGTACAATATTGTACTATCCAGAGGTGATGTCTGTTGGTACGCTAGTAGGTGAAATAGCTTTCCCTATATGGCCAAGTAGCATTTGCTGCGTTCTTTGAGCGCTCCATGTCGTTCAAATATGAAAAGAATCGATTTGGTATTTGCTTAATTCCAAAATTCCTTCATAAAACTGACATACATTGAAAATATCGTATGATGAATCATAACATATATTTACAAGCAACCATTTTATATTTCGATAAAGTGTTAGTTATAATGAAATATATACTAATTATCTGGGTTTTACCTAAAGACCACGAATTTCATACATTAGACACAAACTAATCTATATCGCTATTGTTCCGTTGATTTGACATAATCATGGAAATCTAGATGACTTAGGCACTAAACTAAAATTTTTGGGAAGGTTTTCAGGAAATATTGCTATGCATGCTTCTATAAGAATATAAATGGTCTAGTCAATTTACATTTTATCTATAGCTTGCCGCGTCTACAAATCCTACAACTACTTTGCTATACAGGAGAAATTGAAATATTATCAAAATGAATATTATATACAATAGAAAATTAGGTCTTGAGATAATTTCTCAGAATAAGGCAAACTGAGATGAACTGGAAGCCATAATGATATGAATAGACAGTAACAATAGTAGGCACGCCTAACTATCATATCAAAGAATGTGAGTGAAAGGAGAACAAACCGGAAAATTCATTTCAGTTCCCATTGAGCTGTGATGGAATACCAATCAGCTGATCATTCACTCATTTATTTCCTATTTGGAATAAAACATTATTATGTAATATGGATAGACAGTGATAATAGTAGGCATGCCCAACTATCATTGTAAACAATCTGAGAAAAAGGAAAACATTAACCGGAAAACTCATTTCAATTCCCATTAAGCTGGGATGGTATACCAATCAGCTGATCATTCACTCATATATTTCCTATTTCGAATGAAACATCATTATGTAAATAATTATGACAAACTCCATCTGTAGAGGTTCAAAACTAATCATAAAACTATATATGAAAATTTTCGGGAAATAGGTCACATTAACACTTTGTTTTATATTTTCGTCTTTACGTACGTTCCGGTCTCACGACCATCATCAGAAGACTTATTATGTCAAAAAGTTTCAAAAACCCTTTTTGACATAATAAATCTTCTGATGATGGTCGTGAGACCGAAACGTACGTAAAGACGGAAACATAAAAGAAAGTGTTGATGTGACCTATTCCCTGAGGATTTTTTTATTTAATTCATACTGGGTCAAGAATCTTTATCATAAAACTATATACTCACTGATGGGCATTGGTTTTCATATTCAATTTTATTGAAGTTATTCAGTCTTAAACTCACACATGGTCAATGTTTGATAATTACTGTCATTCCTCAGATAAATAATCTGTCCAAACAGATTAAATGCATTAGATGTAGAATAAGATTGACTCTGTAGTATCCGTAGCACATCAATCACTATTTCGTAGTTCGATGAGTCCGACGATACCAAGTTAGTATTTGTATCGGATTCATACCTATTCCATTGATGGTAAATCACCTTCTTCCAATTTGGAATGATGGATTTTCAATATTCATTTGGTTTCCGCGCCCGCTAGCGAGTGGGTGTTATTAAGAAAAAATTATTGGCTTAGACCTTGTTACTTGAGAAATGTTCTGAAAGTATGGAATAACGGCGTTGAAAATCCTCAGAAACTTCTGTTATTTTTCAGGTAAAACGGAATAATGTAATAGGAAAAAATCGTATATTGATTCAGCTCTATTGTCCGTTGCCTTCAGAAAGTTCAAGTTTTTCTGGATCTGAATAGATTTAGGAGGGTGCCCTATTCGTCATAAAACTTGTGTTTCTTCACAGCCGACAGCCCTTGTTCTGTCACCATGGATGAATGTGTTGAATGAACCAGAACACAGAATACGGTCTCACGAATGCTGTTCATGATTGGCCAGATTTCTAACAACATACACTCTCTAATGTTGACCAGGCAAGAATGCGTGCTCAGTACATTCACCGCCGTCTCGTTACCTCATGTGAGTTATCTACTGAACCCATAGTGTACGAACATGTTATGTTTTCATGGTCGACAGTGACATGTGATGAGTACTGTATGTAGTAGCAGGTTCTTCCATGACATTCTCCACTAATATTCGGTTATTTCTGGTAAGCTTGCGTCCATCGCTTCTTGCAACCTGGGGTTTCATCCCATCGTTACTTACGCGCATTGAGGATGTTTCCTTCGAGAATGGCACTCAGGCTATTCGTGATGGTGTAAGTATTGATCCTTGGCAGATCCCTCGCGAGCCAGCTCGTCGCCATTATAATTGCGTTGTGAGTCGTGTCCTTCTACCCATGTTAATGAGATATGGTTTATTCTGAATCTGATGTGCAATAACTACATAATATGTTGACGCATGAATAATTCAGAAGGTTCATGATAAGAGAAGAATGAAAACTGATAATTCAAGTAAATGAACTGAAACAATTGATATCAATATTGATACCAAATTTTACATGCATTAATCAAATATCTAAAGACTATCCTACATTCTATTCAGCTAATGATAATTCTTGATTATTGAAAAATAAAATGAATTACCTTAATCCCAAAGGCGATGAGCTTGAGTACAGTTTCACAGAGGAAGAGGAAGGTAAATAGTATATTCATTGCCGCCAAGATGTTAGACAACAAGGGCGGAGACTCGTGGTACTACAACATCTTACAAATGTAGCAAACTACTCTACAAGCTCAATTTCCTACCTTATTAGCATGTTACAGGGAAAAAGTCGGCAGAACTAGCTCCCAATTGTTAAATGAGACACACTCTGTTCACATTCAGAGAGAAAAACGCTGAGGAAATAGTTGTTTGATCATACTTTCAAACGTTATTAGTACACATAAATATTTTCGAATGTTTTAATATTAGATTAGTTCCGAATTCCAGAGAACTTCTTCCTAGATTAATCAATCGCAATGACAGACATCATGTGTTAATGATACAACATAAACAATTCTTATGACAATTATTCATTTTTATTCTAGACTGTCAATGATCTATATGTGGAAATATTTTTTTCACAACTGGTATCATGGAATATATCTGGTAAATGCAACATAACAGTGTTTGCGCTAAGGCTAGGAGTATTTTGCAATGTTTAAAGTTTGCTAGGTTCTTATATTGAAATGTTCTTCCACAAAATGGAATAAAACGTGAAGAACAAAATTCAATTCTCCTCTATTTTAAACTGAATACTGTGAATTTAGTATGATAATAGGTGTCAGCAAACTTACAATGTGCGTGATAATAACCGTGCACATAGTTTCCCTAGATATGAACATATTCTACCAAAATAAATACTCACTCTGAGTGGAAGTAGTGATATTCATCAATTATGAATTTTGGAATTCAATAATAGCAAATTATCAATCAAATATGTTAGCATCAAAAGTGTCGTATGTAGTGAAATTTTTGAGATTATAAGGTTATTGTCATTTTTGTTTTATCCAATAATATAATGTCTCAATAGTGACAAATAACGAACATCATATTTCCTATCATACCTGTATAATCAATACTGGAGAGCTACATGCACCAGGCTGAATTGATTTAAGATTATAATAATATGGAAACAAAAGTCTACTTGAAACGACTGATTTTTAGATGATAACAAGTTTCGCTAATATGATAACATTCTTAGAACGTATTTACAAAAGTGAAGAAACTATGATTTGAATTCTGGAATGAAGTATTGATACGAGATTACATAGAGTGGAAGTCGTTCTGAATCAATGTGACTGGAAATCCATTATTTCATATTTCGATTTTCCCTGATGCTTAACATATTCAATGAATTCAGTAGGGTTTGAGTATTGGATGAACATACTCCCAGGAGTGAATAGATTCATTATTTATCCCTTCTCCCATCTGTTTGGGGTTGAAAATTAATGATTGCCAGCAACGCATATTATATAATATTTTTATAGCAGTGAAGATTCTGTAAAGCCTGCTAGTTTTGGAAAGTTCTGTTATTAACAAATTTTTTATTTTTGAGAATCTTTGGATTTCATGATTCTGATTGAGGTTCCACTGGTTCTGTATAAAATATTGTTTCCCATTACCACAACCATATCGTCACTATTCTGAAGGTAAGTGGTAACGACTTAGAGAAGTCAATGCAAGTTCTCAAATGGAAATTGTCATGTTATTTTATACTTGCGGAGAATACGCTAATTTTATTAATCTTTATACTTCAAATTCTCAGTTTTTTCTGACATTTCTTCATCCATTTGCACATTTTGGCACTGGATTATGAGGAACTGCTGGAAAACGAAATGATATAATATACATGATTTGTTAATTAATGTCTGATACAATTCATTTCATCATTTTCTGATTTTAATTTTCCGTTTATATGCTCAAGGTTCATGTAGATGGATCTCAAACATTTCGCTTATGATTCTTTGTCACTGATTTCATATCCAAATACTCTCATAATCAAAAATTAATTTTATCATTCCATTCCAGGAGACCAAATACAATACTGGAACCTTATTCAACAGGATGAGCTTCAGGGTCATCTTCTTAGCTTTATTCGTGTCTAAACCAAATAAAGTTACATGAAACAGATAGAAGATCATTACAGAGGAACGTTTTCAACTCATAACTTCATTGATATGTGTCACCTCCATCTTGTAGTGTACTTATTAGTGTATACAATAAGTTTAACATGCATTTGCATCCACAATAACAGTCATGCAATACGAACAATCCTAGTGTACAAGGCAGGTATGGAAAATACAATGAAGGACGAGGAAGAAAACTCAGTATTCATACAAAAAATATATCTATCATCCATGGATGATTGAACACTATGTATATTATTTTCCAATAAGTCATAACCATTCACATAAATCTACATGGGAATTTAAGTTGATGATTGAGATCTTTGCTTATACGTACATCCATGATAGTCAACCAAACCGTTTATTGGTATGTGAAGTATATGTTTTATAGAATAAAAGGTTATGGTTATTATAAATCGTATTAGCAGTTTTCTTCAGGATCTACATTTCCAAAAACAGAATCAACTTTTCATCATATGGAACTTTCATATTATGGTTAGACATTTCTGCCGCTTGAGATGAAAATAACTGTATGTTTCAGAGTTGCAGTTTGTATGCGTGGTTCAAAGTGAGAAATAATATTTTTTGGAAATATGCATAAATTTCAAAGTTGAGGAAGTATGTATAGGTTATTGATTGAAGAATGTTATGTATCTTATGTATATTTAACGTATTTCAATCTCGTGAAATACTATATAATATGAAGAAGATATTCCAACATTTATTTATTAATCGATAAAATTTCGAATCTGTCAATGTAATGAAATGACATGTACTTGGGCTTACCCGAACGCCGTATGCTAGGATCTTGAGGATGCACTCCACGGTGAACATGCCCGTAAAGCCCCAGTTGAGATACTTTAGCGCATTGGTGTAGCTATCGTCTTGCTTGTCATACTGTTAACACATAAAACGTCCCCAAAACGTCCAAAACTTGTACTATACAGCTAAATATATCACTCTACAAACTGCATAAATGAAGAATTTTTTGGTTTAAAACTGTGTTCCATGGAGAATATAAAAATGATTTAACTGAATGTATTATGACATTGAAGGAATCGGAGCCTAACCGAGATGTCACATCTCTATAACAGCTCATCAATATTTCCAGATGAATTTGATTCATGTTGCCCAGAGAAAGTACAGAATTCATTAAACGATACCACTACCTCTATTCATATTACTATAAATAAGAAAGAATCACCCCTATCCACTGAAAATACTATTGAAGTACTGCGGAGCTTCAGCTACCAAGTAGCCATCTAAACTAAATTAGAAATCATAATGTTCCCGGTCGAATGCTATTTCGGATTGAGAGAGTAAACAAGGAATTACCTCCAGCTAAGGATAAATCTTGATTCTTTGAATAGCTTCCTCTTTTACACATTTCCACCCCCTCTAAATTACCTAGATATTTGTCATGTTCATATTTCTTGATCTTCTCGGTTAAGTAAAGTTATCAGAACCACAAAATTGTCCTATAACGCAAACGTGAAATCATCTAGACATACATATTTAGGCTGTAGATAAACTGATGAAACACAAATTATCGTAATGACAGCTTTTGAATGGCATCCAAAAATACTATATGATTAATAAAATATTTTCTATGACAACATGTTTTGAATAAAATTCCACCTTCCATCAGAAAGAAGATTGAACAATTTCAGATCATTCTTGATGAATCACAGCATCACAAATTGGTTGTGTCTAAGATGAAGATGATATGCAAAAATCAGGAGAAGACCAAGAACTATTTAAAAATCGAAACTTTCCGTTGGTGCCGCGAACAGCATTTCTCTATAATTCAGGGTCCCGGATGGATTCCGTGACGCAACTATGTACCAAAATTTTTACGAAAACCAAGATTATCAGAAATAAGTGAATGAACTGAACACTTGAAATTGATCTTGTATATTGTATTGGCACATTCAATCTTACATTGATTCTTCTCATCAATGTTGGACATGCCTTCTACAGCAGGAACTTTTGTCTAAATTAGAATATGAAAATGATATATTTCCATATATTCTTCGCAGCGATTGGATTTTGATGGTTATCACATGATGTTTCAAACCAATATCTCCATTTATGCAAACTTATTTCTCTAACACCTTTATTATCTAACATAAAGACAACTTATGGTACGTATAACATAATGATTGTTTGAAAAATTGTAGTTTGCCAAAACCATTCATACATGCAAAAAAACAAACATGATAGTATTTTTTCTCAATAATCAACTATATTCAACTATATGTACATTTTGTTCATAAATGTTGTTTTTGCGTATGTGTTTTTTATGCGTATGTATATTATTTTTTTTACGAATATTGTATGTATTGTGTGATTTTTGTCTGTTGTGTGTCCTGTGTATGTGTGCTTCGTATGTCATGTGTGTTGTGTGTATTATATGTGTGTTGTGAATATGAAATGTATTCATTTATTACTTATCATTTTTGATAATCATCCTCAGGTTTATATGTTATAATGTTATACACACATATGTGCGTTTCCTCTTCAAACGTATTTTTTATGATTGACTGCCGATGCAAGATATGATAGACGTGTATCGCCAGTCGTAGAAATATAATACGATAAATAGATTCTTCTCATCGAGTGTATCGTGTTGATAATAAATCATCCGTATGAGACTATAAACAGGTCAATTTAACCGCGATACAGCAGTAACGAACGAGAATAACGTGATCAGTTCGGGCAAATTGTTAAAACTTAGTTTTCAACTAGAAAATAGAGTGTGTCTGCAATGGGGGCAATTCCATTTGGACAAATTCGCGAGTTCGATCGTCAGAATAGTGATTGGACCATTCATAATCGTCGCTCAGACAATCATGTTTTGTTGAACTATATCGTTGATGAGTCAAAGAAGATAGCCTCATTGCTGAATGCACTTAGCGAAGAAGGTTACAAACTAATTTATAATTTATGTCTACCAATAACATCGAGAGCAATATCCTTGCACAGCTAACCATCATATTCAATGAACGTTTCAAAACCGATGAATCTATATTTGCAGCAAGATATAAGTTCTACAGTTGCGTTAAAAATCACATGAAAGGGCTGCAGAATGGGCGGCAAGCGTTCGCAATTCAGCTGCAAATGGTGAATTTGAATGGAATATGATCGACATGGTTTGAAGAGATCACTATGTAGTAGGTTTTGAGAAAGGTTGAGTACAAGATAGACTTTTGAAGGAAAAATGTCTTGTACCTTCAATGATGGTATTAAAATAGCTTCTGCAAAAATAACAGCGTGGCGAAATACAGTCGTTCAGGAAGCAGCAATTAAGATGAACCAGGAATTAACCATGTGACCGACCGAAACCAACGTCAGAATACGTTACATTCCGTGCGTCGATATGGTAGATAATTTGCAGGATCATCAGGCGATAATATAAAAGAGGAATGTGCAGGGTATTGTAGGAACAATCATTCTAGAAATAAGTGTCGCTATATTCGCTATCATGTCTGTGATGTGTGCCAAATCAAAAGTCATTTAACTCTGGTTTGTTTAAATCGAAGAGATAATATACAAAAAAATATTTAAAATCATGAAAACCCGCACTCAAAATTAGTTAGAGGTAAATGATGATTATTTAGTTCCAATTTTTGAAAGAGAAAAGTAAGTGAATAGCCATTTTGAATAATTTATTAATTGATAATATAAGGTAACCGTTTCAACTCGATTCTGGAGCAAGCATTTCAGTCATTTCTGAGGAGTTCTGGTTGCAGAATTCACAAAGTTACCAATTAGCTAGTATGAAACGTTATATACATTGTTACAATGGCCAACAAATGTTATCGCTATTAGTATGCAATATAAATATCACGTACAAGAATGCTTCGTATAATTTTTTATTTTTTGTTATACAAAATTGAGGACCACCCATTTTGGGATGTAATTTTATGAAATAATATGATCTAAATATAACTTGTCAAGTTGAGGAAGATCAAGTTACTTATTCCAATATCACATCAGAGTATGAGACAGAAAAGTTTAATAATTTTTTTCCACCAGGTTTGGGCTTATTCAATAAGGGTATTTTCGAAGTTAACGGTAGTAGATACAGTGGACGCGTTCTGGACCAGGAAGTGTGACGTCACTTCCGGTCTGTGCTCCGATGTTTGCTATTATCAGGTCTCCACTTCCGGTCTGCGCTGGCGATGTATGTTATCGGGTAGATAACGTTATCGGCTAGATAGCGTTATCAGTGATTGTGAGTCACCCATGCTGGCGATGTGTGTGTAATTAGCGTTATCGGGTAGATAACGTTATCGGGTAGATAGCGTTATCAGTGATTGTGAGTCACCCGGATGGGCATCCAGTGTGTGTAATTAGTGTTATCAGGTAGATAACGTTATCGGCTAGATAGCGTTATCAGTGATTGTGAGTTACTCGGTTTGTGCTGACGATTGGCATTCGGTGTTTGTAATTATTGTTTGAATGTATATACAGGATGTTTGTAAAGAGTGTGTTATGTTGTATATACAGGTTGTTTGTAAGAGAGGTCCTAGACACGTGGTGTCATGGCAGCTATCACGTGATCCTTCGGTGTCATGGCGTCTGTCACGTGATCCTTCGGCTATCAACGAGGTGTCATGGCGTCTGTCACGAGGTGTCATGCTATCTGTTGACGATTGGCATTCGGTGTTTGTAATTATTGTTTGAATGTATATACAGGATGTTTGTAAAGAGTGTGTTATGTTGTATATACAGGTTGTTTGTAAGAGAGGTCCTAGACACGTGGTGTCATGGCAGCTATCACGTGATCCTTCGGAGTCATGGCGTCTGTCACGTGATCCTTCGGCTATCGAAGAGGTGTCATGGCGTCTGTCACGAGGTGTCATGCTATCTGCTGACGATTGGCATTCGGTGTTTGTAATTATTGTTTGAATGTATATACAGGGGTTTGTGACGTCAGTTTATACTAGCACGTGTAATTGAATACAATGGAGTCATTCATTAGGTAAACAAATAACAATAAGTGATATACTATAGTCTAGACTTGCTAGTAACCGAATTTAATTGTCGTTTCATTAGTCATTACTTACGTAAGCAGCTGTGAATACAATGGAGTCATTCATTAGGTCAACAAATAACAATATACAAGTCTAGACTTGTTAGTAAGCGAATTAGAACTGAGAGTTATGTTGACTACGAATTCAATTCTCGTTTCCTCAGTAATCTGTTACAGCTCAAACGAAACACATCGTTCTCACATATCCTGTGTGTGCTGTCTTCTATTGAACGGAAAATGTAAGTTTAATTCAATTATTTAATTCACTGCCATAAAAACATACTTGTTTCGTCTATTATTCAGAATAAACCTGTTATTAGCATTGAAACAGTTAAAAAATTATTCAATTCACATTCATAAAATAACAAGTACAAAATTATCTTTTATAAAATGACTGTTGTTCCAATTGTGTGTGTGTATTATACGAATTCAAAAATCCTCAAGTTTATTCATATTGTTTCAGATTTATGATGGATCTAACAAAACTTAATCATTGTGCTCTTTTGGAGAGAAAACCATTGAGGAGAGTTCCAGAACTCGAAATCAATAAGCATTATACAATACTTCAAGCGAGAGTAGTAAGAACCAAATTTGGTGAATCCGTATTGCTCGAGTTCGATGAATTCTCTATGTTCCTACCCAATCGACTGACCAATCAGATTGTCCCAATTTTGGAACAAATCAACATGAAACCTTGTTTGATTTTGAGGGGAAAAGAGGATGTTAATAAAAGCAACCCGGCTTTTAAACTTGAATTTTTGGAGCTCAAGTAATAAGAAATCTAAGGTATGATGTTTATACTAGCGTGTGTACATAGTCGATGAAATCATCAGTATTAATATGTCTCTTGAAGAATACGCACGTAAATTGGAAGAATTAATATGTCTCTTGAAGAATACACACGTAAATTGGAAGAATTCGGTGCGAAAGTAAAAGCTTTGAGTAGAGATTTAAAATTTTACGAAGATAAAAATATCGCTTTAAGACAATTGAATAGTTTAAGTATTGGCGGAGAGGATGGTTATGTTAGAACCCAATTTCCTAACCTCAATTTTGAATGGAATCCTGTATACAAACGTTCCGAATCGAGTGGAACGTATTTATATATGTCCCAGGAAAGACCTGAGAAATGAATGTAATCGAACAGAATGGCAACCAATGAATTATCAAATGATTAACGAAAATCAACTAGAGGTAATCACATACATAGTTCTCGAAACGATGCAGACCACCACCACCACCACCACCACCACCACCAATAACACATTCAATTATAAGCTCAAGCTATTATTTCCAAATGGTACAGAGGGGGATATTATGAAGTGGCAAACATTCACACCATCACCTTTATTTTATCTTCTTTATCAGTGTTAGTATTGGAAATGTTTGTTAAAAATGTGAAGAAAGCTATTTTCCATTTAAATAAATAATAATTATTATATAAAGGAGGTGTTTCATTGAAACAAACAAAAGATTGATAATAATAATATTTCAGAATAAAATACATATCATTTAGGTAGTATTACATTCAGAAACCACTGCTGTAATTTATCCACATGGTGAACTGCACACATGTATTTTCCACCATCATTACGATGATTCAGACAGGTCAAATTGTTCGTTCGCTCGAATTTCCCCGTTTCACATTGAGTACCATCGAAATCATGAACATCTACGATGTGTGGGTAAATATCCAATTCTATACACTTCCTTCTCAAAAATTCGGCTTTTTGCTGTCCTCGGACATAAATATAGTCGACTGCACACAAGAGAATCGATTTAAGAATATTATTCATTTCTTCATAATCCACATTCCCAGATACATTATCGAGTCCATGATAAGACTTTTGTAAATACCATACGGATTTTCGCTCCTTTGCATTTAGCGATGAATAAGATGTATGCGGTTTGAATAAGGAATAATGACGTTTGAATCCAATTTGTATACACATTTCTTTTGGATGGAAGGCATCGTCAATGAAGAACCCCTGAATGTCAACTAATGCGATTCTCATGATGATGCGATTCGCTTGAAGTTTCGATTTAGACTGACTGATGTTTAATTGAGACTCTTGTCAATTCCGGTGAGGGGGTAGTATTCCATCAAGCAATCGTGAATGATGATGCAATATGCCTTGGTATTGGCTGGAAATCCTTTATCCGCTTCAATCTCCAATCGTATGTCGACTGTTGATGATTTTACCGCCTCCTCTTGTCTAGAACAATCGATGATGTAAAGCGCGCGTTTTTTGAATTCATCATAAGCCAATATGGGATGTTTTGTTGTGGAATTCGTGTAGCTGGGATAGAAATCGGTATAGTTTTGGTGGGCTAGAACGAAATCTTCCTTGGCAAAGTCCAAGTTCATCCGTTCGTTAGGCCAATACTCTCCGTTCAGCGATAAGCGTGATATATCCACATGATCGAATATTGTAGGATTAGCTTTCACATTGTTACGTTTATTGGTTTGGAAAAATACGATAACATACCGTGGTTTTTCGACGGACGCGCTAGTTTTCACGTGCAACTCCATCTGAAATGTCGAACATAACCTACAAAATTGGAAAAAAGCGGTTTTTCTTAAATAATTAAAAACTATAGCTCGGATCGGAAAAAGTTAAAGGAGAAAGTTGTAGGTATCTGTGTGTTGGGTATTTCATTCAGAGAGATCTCTCTGACTTCATTACGGATCACATTTCATGTAATTCTCCGTAAATGTAATATCTATATAGTTCAAGCAATACATGCATAAATTAATAACTGAAAAAAAAATATGAGCGTATAGCAGATTAAATTTAAAGGTGGTTCATGCAACTCGATCTGAAATGTCGAACATAACCTAGAAAATTGGAAAAAAGCGGTTTTTTTAAAAAACTATAGCTCGGATCGGAAAAAGTTAAAGGAGAAAGTTGTAGGTATCAAATAGATAATTATCGATATCTTTCTTTTCGAGTTATATTGAAAACCGTTGAACATTGGGGTACGCTTCCATATGTATTGTTTCCTGTACATGGCAAGCTAAGATAGCACTTTTTTTCTTAATTTGAAATATTGACTATTTTTCAAAATATATCGATTTTTCGAAAAAGACGCTCTCATAAATTGGCTAGATCTTCTCAGCAAATGGTCATTGAGTAACGATTTGGGGCTTATTTTCTTCATGAAGAGTTGTCCTATAACTTTATCGAAGAAACGTAGCGATTTTTTTAATTTTGAGGGTGAAAAAAATTATTTAAAAAAAAAATTTCCTCTATTTTGATCATGTTTTCAATTTTAATTTCAGAAAAATGTCTTTAACGGAAATCAATTTGTAACATTTTTTCACGAATTACCTCCGGCTGCCGGAGTGTGAGGAAGCACTGCGCGCTCGCACTGAAAACTGATTTTGCGCGTTCAAAGTGGCTTGTGCTTGCAAAATCTTCAATGTTTCAGCTTCTGGATAACATACAAAAATCTTTTCGAACTTAATCTGGGGGAAGC
This sequence comes from Endomychus coccineus, assembly GCA_958510875.1. Classification (NCBI taxonomy): domain Eukaryota; kingdom Metazoa; phylum Arthropoda; class Insecta; order Coleoptera; family Endomychidae; genus Endomychus; species Endomychus coccineus. Next base: position 79,832 of record CAUEHT010000008.1, on the reverse strand, counting down.
TCGATGAGATAAACACGAATATCGTATTTATTTCAGTCTTAGAATCTCGAATATATTTATTTTTTACATTTCCAATTTGTTTTACTTTTTATGTCATTTAAATTACGATTTATTAACAAAACAGTATTTTCAATGTAATATCTCAACTTTTTTGCTCAGGGAATCATACAGACGTTATGCTTGCGGATCTCTTTAACAATTATTTAATTATTTCAGTAAATATTTCTTTATGATACAAAATTATTATAACTAACCTTATTTGATCATCATCATCAATTATGATGGAGGTGATAGGAGTAAGTGGGAACTGTCTTTTTTGTTTCTTCCTATTGATATGTTGGAAGAAATCATACCTCTACAAGGATGTATCTAAGAGAAACGTGAAATAATTAATGAATCAAGAAGATTTTTAAAAAAGGGTATTTGAATAAAAACTCAGATGATTTTCATCGTTTTACACGATTGTCAATCATTATTTAAATCAATCTAGGAGAATGGAGATGCTACGGGTGTAGGATCGAAATCAACTTGTGAAGATTTCGTCAAATTTCATCTTCAACGATGATTCTCAGAGAGATTATTGGTGTGAAGGTTTGCGCGATTGCGATTTTGTTATGTTTGTTCGGCGCAATTTTGCAAAGGATGGTTCAGAGGAATTGTTAGTGTGAAGGTTCGCGCAGGACTCAAACCACATCGAATATCATAACACCTCCAATGCGAATTCATTGATAGGAATTTTTCATGCATTGCAGACATTTCGAACTCTCCTAAAATCACTATCTTTGAAGTAAATTTTGTTGCAACCCTTTAATATTTATTCACGCACGGGCAAATCATACAACATTGTATTTTCCGCTCAAACTGAATTGTTCGTAGAGCGCTTCTTTAAACGTTCTAATAATGCGTCCTGCGTTAGAGGCTTTTTCATAGAATAGGTATTGCAATGATTGATTCTATGTTCTTCCATTTACTTGTGATGAACGTGTTTATAGAAGAATTATTTTCTAGGATCGCCTTGCATATTCCTAGGTTTACGATGTTATTTCAGGAATATCAAACTAAACGCTTTCCGAACCTCGAAACAAGTAAACTTGAAAATGTAACATATAATTCGATTATATCAATATTTCAACATCCAACTCTGAATACATGGACTATTGTGAATATCTTGGTTCATACTATTCATTTCGCTTAACATACTTTTATAAAATATGGAATGAATTATTATCGAAACGATTGATTATTCATCGTTTTCCACGATTGTTAATGATTATCCAAATCACCAAAATGAACTAGAATTTTGCGAAAAGGAAATTGATTAAAATTGTGAACGAAGCTCGGATCGGAAAAAGTTAAAGGAGAAAGTTGTAGGTTGATAAAGATCCACATGTTCACATGTTATATAAAAATCTAATGAATAGTTTAAAATATCAGAATGTTTGAAATATCGATGATTCAGATATTATATTTGATTGAGTATACTGATGTTGTAGCTATATAGCCTTCTATCAATAAGCCGATGAACTATCAGAGTTGAATGTCAATGTCAATGTTAGTGTACCTGCGTCATCACATTCTGTTCATACTGATATGAGAAGGCAAACGCGTGTGAGTGTAAACGTAAGTAGGGTGAGGGGGTATTGTAAAGCAGTGTCTGACAAAAAGACATGAGATGAATATTTATGGAAATAAACTACATTCTTAAAATAATCAAATTTATCGTTCTATAGTAGCATTCGCGGTTAAACGGATGTTTGTGAAACATATCGCTAGCGTATTAAGATTGCAACGATGTGCGTTAGAAGCCGCAAATAACCAACAATTGACCAGGCTCGGACTGGCCCCCAGACATTTGTTTCTCCACACTTCAAAAATTCCACGATTGTAGATATATGCTAAGCATTATGTCTAACCTAATATATGAAAGACTAGTTGTGATTGAAAGAAAATTTATGATGTTTTCATAACTTAAAAATATCATTTCCACTAATTTCAATGAACCAATTTTTCTTTCAGATCAATATTCATTGATTATGAAGTTAACTTTTTCAGATCTTAATATTTTTTGAAATAATTTCGTTTTATTTTTTCTATTAGTTATTGATTAGATATAATTTTTATCAATTTCAATTTGATTCAAAGGAATTTTAATGTTTTCAAAACAAAGAAACACATTTTCTCCTAATTTCAATTAGCGAACCAATTTTTCTTTCGATCATTATTCATTGATTATGAAGTTAACTTTTTTAGATCTTAATATTTTTTGAAATAATTTCGTTTTGATTTCTCTATTAGTTATTGATTAGTTATCATTTTTATCAATTTTAATTTGATACAAAGGAATTTAAATATGTTTTCAAAACCAAGAAACACAATTTCTCCTAATTTCAATTGTCGAACCAATTTTTTTTCAGATCAATGTTTTTAACCTAATATATTAAAGACTAGTTGTGATTGAAAGAAAATTTATGATGTTTTCACAACTTAAAAATATCATTTCCACTAATTTCAATGAACCAATTTTTCTTTCAGATCAATATTCATTGATTATGAAGTTAACTTTTTCAGATCTTAATATTTTTTGAAATAATTTCGTTTTGATTTCTCTATTAGTTATTGATTAGATATAATTTTTATCAATTTTAATTTGATTCAGAGGAATTTTAATGTTTTCAAAACAAAGAAACACATTTTCTCCTAATTTCAATTAGCGAACCAATTTTTCTTTCAGATCAATATTCATTGATTATGAAGTTAACTTTTTCAGATCTTAATATTTTTTAAAATAATTTCGTTTTGATTTCTCTATTAGTTATTGATTAGATTCCATTTTTTCAATTTTAATTTGATTCAAAGGAATTTTAATATGTTTTCAAAACAAAGAAACACATTTTCTCATAATTTCAATCAGGGACCTTCCCTCATTAGCAGTTCAAGTTTCTCATTTGATCAGATCTTAATATTTTTTGAAATAATTTCGTTTTGATTTCTTTATTAGTTATTGATTACATATCATTTTTATCAATTTTAATTTGATTCAAAGGAATTTTAATGTTTTCAAAACAAAGAAACACATTTTTCCCTAATTTCAATTAGCGAACCAATTTTTCTTTCAGATCAATATTCATTGATTATGAAGTTAACTTTTTCAGATCTTAATATTTTTTAAAATAATTTCGTTTTGATTTCTCTATTAGTTATTGATTATATCTAATTTTTTCAATTTTAATTTGATTCGAAGGAATTTTAATGTTTTCAAAACAAAGAAACATATTTTCTCATAATTTCAATCAGGGACATTTCCTCATTAGCAGTTCAAGTTTCTCATTTGATAGCTCTGAAAATTCTTTCGTTAAAATTTTGAAATCATCTCTTTTCAGATATGATGTATGATTTGATGGAACAACTAGCTTATGGTAGGCTGGATCCTGAGAAATGAAGTCTTCAGTTTCCTCACACGGCTGTGTAAAAACCATCGTTTTGTTAATTTATGATGAACGGAATCTGTTCGTATATATCAGATAGCCGTTTCATCGCAGCCACAATTTGTCAACTAAACACAATTAACGCAAGCTCCCATAAAGTGAGATAAGGTATAATGATTTATTTGTTTCGTACAACCGTTTTCGATAACAATTTCTGCAGCGTAATATTTTTCATAATGTTCACAAACATACAGGCTGAAACCTTCTGAAGGTGTCTTTATATTACATATATCTGGAAGAGTAGCAGTTTTGGTTGCAGTGTATTTTGAGGAATATTGGCCGTTGTCGGTTTTCCATACAGGCTTTGTACACCATTTATTGCAACTGTATAGAGCGATAAGGTACATTATTTTAATGCAGTTTATTTCCCCACTGAAACCTTTCAACTATTTGCTTGACAGAGTCTGTCAGCCTACACAAATATGTTTATATGAGGCTGTGTAAAAACGGTTTTGAATGATTGTTTTTACGGAATCTGTCCGCAGACACCCATTTTATCGCAGCCACAATTTGTCAACTGAACATAATTATTGCAAGTCTCCATAATGTGAGATAAGGTACAATGATTTATTTGTTTCGTAACACGATTCAAAACAGATATGATACCGTTTAACCACGAATGTTACGATAAGGTGCATTAATCTTAATACAGTTTATTTTTCCACTCTCAACTATTTGTTTGCCAGCCTTCAGGTCCAAATATGTTTATATGCAGCTGCAATTCTCGCTATACCGCACTGGCAGTGGCTTACAGGGGCGTACTCTTGAATTCAAAATTCGTGAGTTACCCCATTCTGGAGAACCTGTGAGCTGGATGAAAGATGCCCTGACAGGTATAATTCAGCGAGGAACAGAAGGTTTGAGACCTACCGATCAGGTGGGCTTCACATTCTGCTCGAAAGACTTCGCTCGTGGCCCGGGCTGGGTTGATTTCAAGGCGGCTAGCGAAGTTACAGTAGACGAAATATGGGCTCGGATTTCTTCAATTTATCAATCTAATTCTTGTGGTCTTAATACCGAGACCTTTTGTTTAGGCGTAACATCGATAAGAATGGCTGTAGGCAGAGGCCGGGGAGCCAACTACAATACATTCGATGAAGAAGAATGTGCCCGACGCAAAGGTGTTATCGCCATAAATAATAAAGATAATCTCTGTCTGCCTCGAGCCCTATCGCTATAGTGAAAAGCTATATCTTTAAAAAGAATGTATTGAGCGGAATGTAGTTTGAAGTTCGGTGAAATAATGAGTGTTGTAAAAAACATAGGTACGGAATTATGTAAGTTCTAACTATATGTTACAAACACTAACTCGTTGGGCTGCCACGCCTTGTACGACCCACACGCTTTCGAGTCGTTTTGGTCACGCTTTCGTCATGTTTGTGGGTCGCCTGAATCGTTTTTCGAGTCGTTTTAATCGTTTTTTCATGTCGTTTGAATCGTTTTTCGAGTCGTTTTAATCGTTTTTTATGTCGTTTGAATCGTTTTTCGAGTCGTTTTAATCGTTTTTCATGTCGTTTTAATCGTTTTTCATGTCGTTTGAGTCGTTTTTCGAGTCGTTTTAATCGTTTTTCATGTCGTTTTAATCGTTTTTCATGTCGTTTGAGTCGTTTTTCGAGTCGTTTTAATCGTTTTTCATGTCGTTTTAATCGTTTTTCATGTCGTTTGGGTCGTTTAAATCGTTTTTCATGTCGTTTTAATCGTTTTTCGAGTCGTTTTCGTCACGATTTCGTCACGCTTTCGTCACGCTCTCGTCACGCTTTCGTCACGCTTGCTGATCGCTAACCTCGATCACATGAGTGAATAGGTTGCTTTGTGCTCTAGATATTCGTTCGCTTGGTTTCCGAGGAAGCATAGAATGATTTATAACATGTTGTTCTATCGACATAATGCCTAGCATATATCTACAATCGTGGAATTTTTGAAGCGTGGAGAAACAAATGTCTGGGGGCCAGACCGAGCCTGGTCAATTGTTGGTTATTTGCGGCTTCTAACGCACATCGTTGCAATCTTAATACGCTAGCGATATGTTTCACAAACATCCGTTTAACCGCGAATGCTACTATAGAACGATAAATTTGATTATTTTAAGAATGTAGTTTATTTCCATAAATATTCATCTCATGTCTTTTTGTCAGACACTGCTTTACAATACCCCCTCACCCTACTTACGTTTACACTCACACGCGTTTGCGTTCTCATATCAGTATGAACAGAATGTGATGACGCAGGTACACTAACATTGACATTGACATTCAACTCTGATAGTTCATCGGCTTATTGATAGAAGGCTATATAGCTACAACATCAGTATACTCAATCAAATATAATATCTGAATCATGGATGTTTCAAACATTCTGATATTTTAAACTATTCATTAGATTTTTATATAACATGTGAACATGTGGATCTTTATCAACCTACAACTTTCTCCTTTAACTTTTTCCGATCCGAGCTTCGTTCACAATTTTAATCAATTTCCTTTTCGCAAAATTCTAGTTCATTTTGGTGATTTGGATAATCATTAACAATCGTGGAAAACGATGAATAATCAATCGTTTCGATAATAATTCATTCCATATTTTATAAAAGTATGTTAAGCGAAATGAATAGTATGAACCAAGATATTCACAATAGTCCATGTATTCAGAGTTGGATGTTGAAATATTGATATAATCGAATTATATGTTACATTTTCAAGTTTACTTGTTTCGAGGTTCGGAAAGCGTTTAGTTTGATATTCCTGAAATAACATCGTAAACCTAGGAATCTGCAAGGCGATCCTAGAAAATAATTCTTCTATAAACACGTTCATCACAAGTAAATGGAAGAACATAAAATCAATCATTGCAATACCTATTCTATGAAAAAGCCTCTAACGCAGGACGCATTATTAGAACGTTTAAAGAAGCGCTCTACGAACAATTCAGTTTGAGCGGAAAATACAATGTTGTATGATTTGCCCGTGCGTGAATAAATATTAAAAGGTTGCAACAAAATTTACTCCAAAGATAGTGACTTTAGGAGAGTTCGAAATGTCTGCAATGCATGAAAAATTCCTATCAATGAATTCGCATTGGAGGTGTTATGATATTCGATGTGGTTTGAGTCCTGCGCGAACCTTCACACTAACAATTCCTCTGAACCATCCTTTGCAAAATTGCGCCGAACAAACATAACAAAATCGCAATCGCGCAAACCTACACACCAATAATCTCTCTGAGAATCATCGTTGAAGATGAAATTTGACGAAATCTTCACAAGTTGATTTCGATCCTACACCCGTAGCATCTACATTCTCCTAGATTGATTTAAATAATGATTGACAATCGTGTAAAACGATGAAAATCATCTGAGTTCTCATTCAAATACCCTTTTTAGAAAATCTTCTTGATTCATTAATTATTTCACGTTTCTCTTAGATACATCCTTGTAGAGGTATGATTTCTTCCAACATATCAATAGGAAGAAACAAAAAAGACAGTTCCCACTTACTCCTATCACCTCCATCATAATTGATGATGATGATCAAATAAGGTTAGTTATAATAATTTTGTATCATAAAGAAATATTTACTGAAATAATTAAATAATTGTTAAAGAGATCCGCAAGCATAACGTCTGTATGATTCCCTGAGCAAAAAAGTTGAGATATTACATTGAAAATACTGTTTAGTTAATAAATCGTAATTTAAATGACATAAAAAGTAAAACAAATTGGAAATGTAAAAAATAAATATATTCGAGATTCTAAGACTGAAATAAATACGATATTCGTGTTTATCTCATCGAGCTTCCCCCAGATTAAGTTCGAAAAGATTTTTGTATCTTATCCAGAAGCTGAAACATTGAAGATTTTGCAAGCACAAGCCACTTTGAACGCGCAAAATCAGTTTTCAGTGCGAGCGCGCAGTGCTTCCTCACACTCCGGCAGCCGGAGGTAATTCGTGAAAAAATGTTACAAATTGATTTCCGTTAAAGACATTTTTCTGAAATTAAAATTGAAAACATGATCAAATTAGAGGAAATTTTTTTTTTAAGTAATTTTTTTCACCCTCAAAATTAAAAAAATCGCTACGTTTCTTCGATAAAGTTATAGGACAACTCTTCATGAAGGAAATAAGCCCCAAATCGTTACTCAATGACCATTTGCTGAGAAGATCTAGCCAATTTATGAGAGCGTCTTTTTCGAAAAATCGATATATTTTGAAAAATAGTCAATATTTCAAATTAAGAAAAAAAGTGCTATCTTAGCTTGCCATGTACAGGAAACAATACATATGGAAGCGTACCCCAATTTTCAACGGTTTTCAATATAACTCGAAAAGGAAGATATCGATAATTATCTATTTGATACCTACAACTTTCTCCTTTAACTTTTTCCGATCCGAGCTATAGTTTTTAAAAAAAAACGCTTTTTCCAATTTTCTAGGTTATGTTCGACATTTCAGATCGAGTTGCATGAACCACCTTTAAATTTAATCTGCTATACGCTCATATTTTTTTTCAGTTATTAATTTATGCATGTATTGCTTGAACTATATAGATATTACATTTACGGAGAATTGCATAAAATGTGATCCGTAATGAAGTCAGAGAGATCTCTCTGAATGAAGTACCCAACACACAGATACCTACAACTTTCCCCTTTAACTTTTTCCGATCCGAGCTATAGTTTTTAATTATTTAAGAAAAACCGCTTTTTTCCAATTTTGTAGGTTATGTTCGACATTTCAGATGGAGTTGCACGTGAAAACTAGCGCGTCCGTCGAAAAACCACGGTATGTTATCTTATTTTTCCAAACCAATAAACGTAACAATGTGAAAGCTAATCCTACAATATTCGATCATGTGGATATATCACGCTTGTCGCTGAACGGAGAGTATTGGCCTAACGAACGGATGAACTTGGACTTTGCCAAGGAAGATTTCGTTCTAGCCCACCAAAACTATACCGATTTCTATCCCAGCTACACGAATTCCACAACAAAACATCCCATATTGGCTTATGATGAATTCAAAAAACGCGCGCTTTACATCATCGATTGTTCTAGACAAGAGGAAGCGGTAAAATCATCAACAGTCGACATACGATTGGAGATTGAAGCGGATAAAGGATTTTCAGCCAATACCAAGGCATATTGCATCATCATTCACGATTGCTTGATGGAATACTACCCCCTCACCGGAATTGACAAGAGTCTCAATTAAACATCAGTCAGTCTAAATCGAAACTTCAAGCGAATCGCATCATCATGAGAATCGCATTAGTTGACATTCAGGGGTTCTTCATTGACGATGCCTTCCATCCAAAAGAAATGTGTATACAAATTGGATTCAAACGTCATTATTCCTTATTCAAACCGCATACATCTTATTCATCGCTAAATGCAAAGGACCGAAAATCCGTATGGTATTTACAAAAGTCTTATCATGGACTCGATTATGTATCTGGGAATGTGGATTATGAAGAAATGAATAATATTCTTAAATCGATTCTCTTGTGTGCAGTCGACTATATTTATGTCCGAGGACAGCAAAAAGCCGAATTTTTGAGAAGGAAGTGTATAGAATTGGATATTTACCCACACATCGTAGATGTTCATAGTTTCGATGGTACTCAATGTGAAACGGGGAAATTCGAGCGAACAAACAATTTGACCTGTCTGAATCATCGTAATGATGGTGGAAAATACATGTGTGCAGTTCACCATGTGGATAAATTACAGCAGTGGTTTCTGAATGTAATACTACCTAAATGATATGTATTTTATTCTGAAATATTATTATTATCAATCTTTTGTTTGTTTCAATAAAACACCTCCTTTATATAATAATTATTATTTATGTAGATGGAAAATAGCTTTCTTCACATTTTTAACAAACATTTCCAATACTAACACTGATAAAGAAGATAAAATAAAGGTGATGGTGTGAATGTTTGCCACTTCATAATATCCCCCTCTGTACCATTTGGAAATAATAGCTTGAGCTTATAATTGAATGTGTTATTGGTGGTGGTGGTGGTGGTGGTGGTGGTGGTCTGCATCGTTTCGAGAACTATGTATAAGATTACCTCTAGTTGATTTTCGTTAATCATTTGATAATTCATTGGTTGCCATTCTGTTCGATTACATTCATTTCTCAGGTCTTTCCTGGGACATATATAAATACGTTCCACTCGATTCGGAACGTTTGTATACAGGATTCCATTCAAAATTGAGGTTAGGAATTCGGGTTCTAACATAACCATCCTCTCCGCCAATACTTAAACTATTCAATTGTCTTATAGCGATATTTTTATCTTCGTAAAATTTTAAATCTCTACTCAAAGCTTTCACTTTCGCACCGAATTCTTTCAATTTACGTGTGTATTCTTCAAGAGACATATTAATTCTTCCAATTTACGTGCGTATTCTTCAAGAGACATATTAATACTGATGATTTCATCGACTATGTACACACGCTAGTATAAACATCATACCTTAGATTTCTTATTACTTGAGCTCCAAAAATTCAAGTTTAAAAGCCGGGTTGCTTTTATTAACATCCTCTTTTCCCCTCAAAATCAAACAAGGTTTCATGTTGATTTGTTCCAAAATTGGGATAATCTGATTGGTCAGTCGATTGGGTAGGAACATAGAGAATTCATCGAACTCGAGCAATACGGATTCACCAAATTTGGTTCTTACTACTCTCGCTTGAAGTATTGTATAACGCTTATTGATTTCGAGTTCTGGAACTCTCCTCAATGATTTTCTCTCCAAAAGAGCACAATGATTAAGTTTTGTTAGATCCATCATAAATCTGAAACAATATGAATATAAATTGAGGATTTTTAAATTCGTATAATACACACACACAATTGGAACAACAGTCATTTTATGAAAGATAATTTTGTACTTGTTATTTTATGAATGTGAATTGAATAATTTTTTAACTGTTTCAATGCTAATAAGAGGTTTATTCTGAATAATAGACGAAACAAGTATGTTTTTATGGCAGTGAATTAAATAACTGAATTAAACTTACATTTTCCGTTCAATAGAAGACAGCACACACAGGATATGTGAGAACGATGTGTTTCGTTTGAGCTATAACAGATTACTGAGGAAACGAGAATTGAATTCGTAGTCAACGTAACTCTCAGTTCTAATTCGCTTACTAACAAGTCTAGACTTGTATATTGTTATTTGTTGACCTAATGAATGACTCCATTGTATTCACAGCTGCTTACGTAAGTAATGACTAATGAAACGACAATTAAATTCGGTTACTAGCAAGTCTAGACTATAGTATATCACTTATTGTTATTTGTTTACCTGATGAATGACTCCATTGTATTCAATTACACGTGCTAGTATAAACTGACGTCACAAACCCCTGTATATACATTCAAACAATAATTACAAACACCGAATGCCAATCGTCAGCAGATAGCATGACACCTCGTGACAGACGCCATGACACCTCGTCGATAGCCGAAGGATCACGTGACAGACGCCATAACTCCGAAGGATCACGTGATAGCTGCCATGACACCACGTGTCTAGAACCTCTCTTACAAACAACCTGTATATACAACATAACACACTCTTTACAAACATCCTGTATATACATTCAAATAATAATTACAAACACCGAATGCCAATCGTCAACAGATAGCATGACACCTCGTGACAGACGCCATGACACCTCGTTGATAGCCGAAGGATCACGTGACAGACGCCATGACACCGAAGGATCACGTGATAGCTGCCATGACACCACGTGTCTAGGACCTCTCTTACAAACAACCTGTATATACAACATAACACACTCTTTACAAACATCCTGTATATACATTCAAACAATAATTACAAACACCGAATGCCAATCGTCAACAGATAGCATGACACCTCGTGACAGACGCCATGACACCTCGTTGATAGCCGAAGGATCACGTGACAGACGCCATGACACCGAAGGATCACGTGATAGCTGCCATGACACCACGTGTCTAGGACCTCTCTTACAAACAACCTGTATATACAACATAACACACTCTTTACAAACATCCTGTACATACATTCAAACAATAATTACAAACACCGAATGCCAATCGTCAGCACAACCCGAGTAACTCACAATCACTGATAACGCTATCTAGCCGATAACGTTATCTACCTGATAACACTAATTACACACACTGGATGCCCATCCGGGTGACTCACAATCACTGATAACGCTATCTACCCGATAACGTTATCTACCCGATAACGCTAATTACACACACATCGCCAGCATGGGTGACTCACAATCACTGATAACGCTATCTAGCCGATAACGTTATCTACCCGATAACATACATCGCCAGCGCAGACCGGAAGTGGAGACCTGATAATAGCAAACATCGGAGCACAGACCGGAAGTGACGTCACACTTCCTGGTCCAGAACGCGTCCACTGTATCTACTAACGGTTGAGAATGAATTGAACAGACTAATGGAGTTCGAAGTACTTGTGCCAGTATATTATTTTCCTTGGACTACTCGTATAGTTCCAGTATAAAAAAAAAGATGTCTCTCAAAAGTGTTATGTGGAGATTTTAGAATAACGATTATTCCAGCTTTAGAAATTCATAGTTTTCCGTTACCCCGAGTAGAGAACTGTAAACTAGTGTGGTGAGATATTTTCGAAAATTGACTTATCACAGGCCACGCTCAAGTTGGTTCAGATGACAAATCAAAGGACGAATGGACGTTTATTTCGATATCAAAGACTTCCATATGGGGTAGTTTGAGCCTCCACAACATTTCAAAATATCATGGAACATATTACAAGACATTGATGGGGTAGTCTGCTTTCTAAACGATATTTTAGTAAGTGATTGGAAGGATAACGAACACTTGGGAAGATTAGAAAAGGTTTTAAACTGATTTCAGTAGAAAAATGTAGGTTCAATAAGAAGGAGGCTCGATATTCAAGTTTTATGATCAATGAAGATGGATTACATACTACTCAAGATTAAGTTCTAGCTACTAAAAATGCTCCGGTGTCTAACTCAGTTTCCCAACTTAAATCCATGTTGAGAATGATTAAATATTACGGTAAATTTATTCGTAACCATTTGAATCCATTATATCACTAACTGAAAAAAGACATTACAAGTAAATGGAATAAGAAATGCCATATAACATTTAACGAGATAAAGGAATTATTGGTAATCTCCGCTGAACTTTTAATATATCATAATACGGACTATGATTTGGAGTTAACCACGGATGTCAGTCCTCAAGGTGTGGAATGTATGCTATTACACATTTTACCAGATAAACAAGAACGAATCACAGCTTATGGCTCTCACACATCAACGGCTGCAGCAAAAAATAATAGCCATATTGAAAAAGAAGGACTGGCTATTAACTATGAGCTATCTAAATTCAATCAGTATTCATTTGATGAAGAATTCACTCTTGCAACAGATAATAAGCCGTTGTTAGTAATATTTAGTTCGAATAAGGGTATTCTTCAATTCTCAGCTGATATATTGCGACGTTGGGCAGATATTGTTCTCAACAATGAATACAAAATTACTAATGTAAAGTCTGAGAAGAACTATGCTGATATTTTATAACGGTTACCCACTGATAATAAAAATGAGATGTGTGAACCAGTATGATCAAGCTATGTCAAGTATTTTTCTGAGAGCGAGTTGACCGTAATAGATTTTGAGTTGATTAAACAAAACATGAGGTTTGATTCTTGCCTATTCACTGTTATGAATCATATGAAAAACGGTTGGCCTGAAATTATTGAAGGAACAGTATTAAATTTAATAATATTACTCAAATAGGTATCTATTCATAGCTGGAGTTATGTATTTTTAATTATACTCGAATACAGACTGAAGATAACCTAGAACGCTGAAACTCGAGTATCTAAGGGGAGTTCAAATATAACTGATTTCAACATAGTAATTTTTGATTTTCCAATATGGATAATCATTAAATGCAGCATTGCATGCATTGTTTCCAAATCTGAATTCACCAACTAGAACAATATTGTTGTGAAATATTAAAGAGATGGCGGTACTGATTTTTGGAATCTTTCAACCGAAATTTATTATTATTCATTATTATTATATATTATATATATATATATACATATATACATACACTTATATATATATATATATATATATATATATATATATATATATATATATATATATATATATATATATAAGAGGAAGAGTAGTCGTTGCTGACTAGTGAGGAATAAAACTAATAAATAGTAGGATTGCGTAGCAAGTAGAAGAGAACTCTTTAAAGATTGTCCTAGCTTCTGGAAATTTTTATTTCCATCTTCAGGGAAACTACAATAATTTACTGTTACAAAGATAAAATTGTTATAAAATAACATATATGACTTACAACTTTGATAAGGTTGATTACAGAGATGTTAACATTCTGATGGAAAACGTTCACAGCGATGATGATGATGAGTAATGAATTATATTTTTGATTCAATTGAATTGGCTGAACATGTTGATAATTTTGACCATCGTATGAGTTTTGAATCAGTGAAGGCTTTAGCTAGTGGGACCCTCTCAAATAAAAGATCCTTTCTAGAAATGGCACACATTTTAGAAGAAAAGAATTGCGTAAATGAAAAAACAGACATTAACCATTTGAGTGAAATTTATTCTTATTTATTGACCTTAGACATACATTTATCAAATAATAACGTTTACAGGAATAATAGAATATCCAATCAAAGCATAGATGATGACATCCTCCTTAATTAATTGAATTGTTCTTGATGCATTGCTTCAGTGTGACGTGTCAATTCTATGGTTTGGGTTGAATATTCTGTTGTCACTTCTAATACCGCGTGCTTGTTGTAATATCTGTCGTAATTGGAATATAATAATCTTATAAAGTACACTGATCTCCAATTCAAATGAATCAAAAATATAATTCATTACTCATCATCATCATCGCTGTGAACGTTTTCCATCAGAATGTTAACATCTCTGTAATCAACCTTATCAAAGTTGTAAGTCATATATGTTATTTTATAACAATTTTATCTTTGTAACAGTGAATTATTGTAGTTTCCCTGAAGATGGAAATAAAAATTTCCAGAAGCTAGGACAATCTTTAAAGAGTTCTCTTCTACTTGCTCACAATCCTACTATTTATTACTTTTATTCCTCACTAGTCAGCAACGACTACCCTTCCTACATATATATATATATCAGTTCGCCTAGATTTTCCAGACTCTACGGTCGAATCACCTGAAGATGGCAAATGCGACTTTGCCGAAACGTCGTGAAATTGGTCCTTTCGAGGACCGAAACCACACAACGCGGATCAATACCCGAGAATCCAGTTCTACATATATATATATATATATATATATATATATATATATATATATATATATATATATATATATATATATATATATATATATATATTTATATATATATATATATATATCTCTTAAGTTACATACACGATAGTGGCCAATTAGGCAAAGAAACTTTAAACTTGTTTATAATTAACCAGAACAATTCTCAGTCAGTTCTATTGAAATATATAAGAACCGGGATGCTGTCATTTGAATAAGAAATGTCAAGTAGCTGCCAACCATAGCAGTAGTAACCTACAATCCTTACTTCAAAAAACGACTGAACTTCAGATGAATGTGCGTGAATAGTTGATCTATGGTAGGGCATCGAATCGCATTGTGTTCATCAATGATCTACTATCCTTTCAGAGGTTTATATTTACAAAAATATAAAAATCTAACAGGACCGAAGTGGTGTAATTGGTAAACACCCTGGACTAGAAATCCAGAAATGTGGGTTCGAATCCCGCCTATGGTTCAATCTTTTACGTTTATTCATCTTTATAATCCTATGTTAAATTATCTAAGTTATCTTCATAATTCAGAAAATTTAATTCTATATCTCTTAAGTTATATATATATATATATATATATATATATATATATATATATATTTATATATATATATATGTATATATATATATATATATATATATATATATATATATATATATATATATATATGTATATCTTTAAATGTTGTCCTAGCTTTCGGAAATTTTTATTTCCATCTTCAGGGAAACTACAATAATTTGTTTCTTCTTAGGTTCTCGCGGACGTAATGTGTAGAACTGGATTCTCGGGTATTGATTCGCGTTGTGTGGTTTCGGTCCTCAAAAGGACCAATTTCACGACGTTTCGGCGTTTAGGCGAACTTCGCCTAGATTTTCCAGACTCTACGGTCGAATCACCTGAAGATGGCAAATGCGACTTTGCCGAAACGTCGTGAAATTGGTCCTTTCGAGGACCGAAACCACACAACGCGAATCAATACCCGAGAATCCAGTTCTACATATATATATATATATATATTATATACATATATATATATTAGGGTGGTCCTCAGCAATTTTTTTGACTTGGAAATTCCCTCCCATGGTAAGAAAATGTTCTTATTGATGACCCACTTCTAGACTCCAAAAACCGTTCTTTTTTTTTAGGCCTAAAAACGAGGAATCAATCCAAACTATATGAATAAGAAAAAAATCATCAGCTACACCATCAGGATTGAATCAACATTACCTTTACATGTTCTTTATTGTCAGATATACTGAGAAACTAAGCCACTCAACCGTGTTAGGCGATTCCAGCCTTTTCTGCATAGAAAAGTGCATGCCTTCATTCAGTTTTTGACTGTTTCTTCATTTCTGAATTAAAAAAGCAGTTTTTTCAGGATAGAAGTGGGTGTTTGATAAGGGAACGGGAGTTCGAAGTCTAGCGTGAAAAAACCGCTTTTTTAACTTAGAAATGAAGAAACAGTCAAAACTGAATGAAGGTATGCACTTTTCTATGCTGAAAAGGCTGGAATCGCCTAACACGGTTGTGTGACTTAGTTTCCCAGTATATCTGACAATATAGAACATGTGAAGGTAGTGTTGATTTGATCCTGATGGTGTAGCTGATGATTTTTGTGTCATTCATATAGTTTTGATTGATTCCTCGTTTTTGGGCCAGAAAAAAAAAACTGTTTTTCGAGTCTAGAAGTGGGTTTTTGATGAGGAATAAAGGACCCGAAGGTATCCGTCATATATATATATATATATATATATATATATATATATATATATATATATATATATGATGTTGCTCTTGGTCTATGATTGTGTGAATTGTCGTACGGTTTTCATGAATCATTATTGTATATATATATATATATATATATATATATATATATATATATATATATATATATATATATATATATATGATGTTGCTCTTGGTCTATGATTGTGTGAATTGTCGTACGGTTTTCATGAATCATTATTGTATGAGATATTCATATCACTAAGTTATTGAAAATTAAATGGTATTATAGAGAGAAACGTATGAGTTCAACAACAGCTAGAAAACATTTCATATAATATTCTATGTATATATGAGTATACCATAGATAAGTATACGAATATGTGACTCAATTCACTTTTATTCTATTAATCTGTTCCAAGATAGAAACCATGAATTATTTCTGAAAACTACTCCGCTAGTTGATACCTTGAATATAGCCAAGGGAGAAAATTATTCGAGAATTCTTCACAGTTCCTTTGTCAGAACAGATTAACACAATTTGAGCCAATTGGATAGAGTATTATCAAGAATTATAAATATGAACGCTACCTAAGAGAATTCAAAGCAATACGATCATACGGTAGATAAGATTTATCAAAGGTGAAATAATCATTGGATGTTATATGTACCATCAACTACGAAGAGAACAAATGAAAGGAACTAATGATTGACGGATATCGACTACACTCTACAAGGATTCGTGTAATAATTGTGCACTGCAGCCAGAGCAATGCCAAACAATCCTTGGGAATAGTTCTATTTTAGCAGAATGGCAGAACAGCCTATACACGAAGTACATTCACAATTGTGCAACGCGAATATTCACTTACGATACCAACATTTAAACATAAAAACATGCTCGAGTCAATGCATAATTATTTCACTTATACGCCTACAGAAATTCCAGTGACTCGAATTTTCTTTGAAATATGTTTCAACATGGCTACTTTCTTGGTTATGTACATGAGGATTTTACATTATTCCTCCATTTCTCGAATCATATTGAATATTTCCAGTTCATTCTTACAATCTATGGTTTCTAACCTTTGATTCTTATCAACAGGACCTGAGTTTTATCATTCACGGATACAACGCCTTTCACCCTTCACACTTAGTTAAGTCAACTTTCGAATAATCAATGAACAATTATGATGAACCTGAATTCTATGATTTATTTCGTAACATAGAGTAGAAGCGTCCGCCTAATGATTCGGGTCATTCTAGTTGGCGTACGATAACATTTATTTTGGTAGATTTGAAAGTTTGTATATAGTTTGGGGATCATCATGCAAGGAATTGGAATGTTTGACAAAGATGCCACATAGTGATGTCTTTTGATGAATATATCGAGAAAAGTACTTCGCGTAAGATTTACAGTGATAGAAATTGAAAATATGCAATATCTATGGGGTATTTACAAATCCCTTGTAGAATCGTTTGAATGCCTATATGTGAAAAGTCTGGAACTTCAGGAATATATTCTACGTCTAAGTGGAAGCAGTCTGAAACCTAGATAAATGCCTCCGCCCATGAAGTCACCCATCCTGTGATGATGAAATGCAGCACGACCTGTGAATGTTACAAAAGATATCTTCTCAAAATATCCAGAATTACCCACAACTGACATCTTATAATGGCTGACAGTAAGACACCCGGTAAGCCAAGATGGTACATTTCGAAGAACGTCATGTGATGCTCTGATGAGGCGAACCGCCAACAAGCATTGTACAAGAGCCTAAGAAGCAGTATTCCTAAGTAGTGATAAGACACTGTTGGCAGTACTACACGTGAACATTTATTCAAACCATCTTCACCGACCCTCAAGCTCTAAATCATAAAACTTAGCCAAATAAATAAACAAGTGAAATGTGATAGCACCGGAAATCCCAAAGATGGATGTTCATACCAGATGTTCAACGCAAGTCAAACGTCCAATGCTACATATACCGATTAGTCTCTCATTATCCAAGGAGGGTTTAGAAGGTAACCAGTTGATTCGTTCAATCTGGAATTTTGCTAGTGATACTAAGTTAATTTTAATCCATTTTGAACTATGTTCGTATTCATCCAATGAAAAAAATTTTGATTTCGTTCTTTGATTTCACTTGCTCTTGAAGATTCGATTAATCTGCTGTTCCTGAGGTTAGTTAACAATCTGATCAAAAATGTGAAATATTTACTGAAGATTAGTTTGAATTTGATTTTTTCTGCCTCACGACAACATCACGAGAGCTGATCTTGAACTGAGTCTTGATCTAGAATGAGTAAAATATAACTTTAACGGTTGCTGTGATATAGGTTGATCATGATACAGTGAGATCACTCCAAGCTGTTTCTCATTTGGACCTCATCAAACATCAAAGTTGATAAGATGCCGAATGAAGGCAATTCGATAAGTAGTTTCTTTTGTGTCTTATTTCGAATCAGTAATTTATTGAAACGAATTTCATTGAAAATTCGAGTATTTTGTTCTGAACGAAGAGTTTTCCAAGTCAACTCATCATGCTATTGTATCTCTTAGAAAATTATATTATTTACAATCTATGTTCAATGAATAAAGGCACCAAATATATCAAAAAATGAATTATATGTAAATTCTTCGAAAACAGATCACATTAACACATATGTCAAACTATCTTCCCTACTTCACGTACGTTTTGGTTTCATGGCCATCATCAGAAGACGTATGAAAAAGAATCACTATTCAAAACGGGATTTCTTGAAACTGATTGTACTAAGCACAAAACGTGTTTATCTCAATAATTCAAACTAAAACTACCTACGTCGCAGGAACTGAAACAATACTAATTGAAATTGTAACACATGTATGTTCAACGTATTTGGATATGTATCAAAAAACCACTACAAATTTCTATAGTGAAAGAAGACATCCCATGAAAAGTGAACATTAGACTGACAACAAATTCTTCCGTAAGCGAACTGATGATAATAATCAATACAATGTTTAGCCAGGGCGGTGGAATTTTCCAAGTTTTTGTTTTTAGTAGCATACTTATGGCCATACATCATTAATTGTATATATTGTTTAGTATTCCTGTATAAGTCCCATCGCAATTAGATTTTATGGCGGGATGTTATTATGCCACTTCAATAGTGGTGAACTGTATGTCTTGCAGGTTCGGGCCGAAAAATTTCATAATTTTTCTGTTTGATATAACGAAACAGAAACTTCTCTACAGTTGGTTGGTTAACAAATATGTATGAATAATTTTAAAGTTAGATGGTTATGCAGCACAATGCTATCCAACGCCTCTTATCGTCCATCTTTTCTTAAACGTTATTCTGAGCGCTGCCATTGACGTTCTCACTCCTGCTGCGCGATGGTGCATGATTGTGACTGCATAGAGCAGAAGATTGTGACACATAGAAGAATGCCTAACAGCAATCTGAAACATTTAATGTATATACCCTGTAGATATTGAAGATCTTAGATTTTAAAATATTCACCAACACAGTTAGTATGTTTATGAGCAACATTTGTATCATATTCTTCAAACAGTTGTCAATTTTCTCCGAGGTCTTCGGAATGAATGGTAATGTTATGAAATTATCTTTATTACATTTTACATTATTTATATAATATGACGTACCTTTATAGATTTCGTGTATTCTTCCTTTAATGATTGGGTTAAGCAATATTTCTGTTTACGTCTCCTGATGATGATTGTGAGACCGAAACGTAGATAAAGATGAAAATATGTTTGACATACGTGTTAATCTGACCAATTTCCCGAAAATTCACATACAATTCATACCTGGGTTAAAAATCATTATTATATTGAAAAATAAGTTCAGTGTCAGATCTGGACCAAGTATAATAATGAATTCGGACCTACTACTCATTGAATAGATGGTCAGAACTGTCACCAGGAAGCAACATAAAACCAACAGTATGAACATAAAAGACAGTTGCTTTCCCAATATGCATAATCAATAGGTGCACTTTGCAATTTGACATTCTGTGGTGTGCTGTAGTTCGTTTAGTGTCTTCAAAATTGGTGCTTCTTTTATGAAAACTGCCGACTTTTGAAAAACAAATTAGTTGGTTACTAGGACATTTCAGTAAATAGATTATAAACTCGGAAAACATACCTTCATCATGAGTAACAACGTATTAAAAACAATGAGCATCATGATGAAATACTCGAATGGTGTCGACACTACCACCCTCCATATTTTATATTTGAAACTATTTCGTTTGTTTGGCATGTACCTCTCCAATGGACGAGCTTGGATTGTGAAGTCTATACATGATTTCTGAAATCAAATAAGCACGAGTGATTATTTTAGTGAATCATTTTCCATGGTTTTAAAATATTAAAATCGAGATTACACTTAATAAACTTTGATTGTATATATCCTGTTAACATGTTTTCTTGCACAACAATATCACAAGAAGAGAGTTTTCCTAACACTTCTGAATTATGAATTTACACAAAGTCCGATACAGGAAAGTTTTTATAGGTACTCACTTGATTCTTATCGATTTCTCCACTTTGGAGTTCGGCTTCACCCTGTTCTTGGAACGTTATGATAATTAAGGCTACGAATATATTTACAAAGAAGAACGGAAATACTATGAAATATACAATGTAGAAAATGGACATTTCTATTCGGTAATTTTGAATAGGGCCTTGATCCTCATAAGTGGCTGACATTGAATTTTGTAGCACCCTGTAAAGAATAAAAACAACTTTAGAGAGGTTTTCAATCACGAATTGATGAGATATTTTGGTCCGAAAATATGGGATAAACGATATTAACTCAATGACAGGTGGAAAAATATACCGTCACTTGTAAGAAACAAAAAAAATTGCTATATGAATTGGATGAATAAACT
Organism: Endomychus coccineus; assembly: GCA_958510875.1. Lineage (NCBI taxonomy): Eukaryota > Metazoa > Arthropoda > Insecta > Coleoptera > Endomychidae > Endomychus > Endomychus coccineus. Next base: position 58,308 of record CAUEHT010000008.1, on the reverse strand, counting down.
AAATGTATACAGAAAACAATTACACTACATTATGAATACAACCTGAGGAAAATCGTTCAAAATTAACTTACTGTGGCCAACCTTCTCCTGTTTGGACTGCGAACAGTGTCAACATGGCCAATGGCACATTATCGTAATAAAAACTCTGTGGATTCCATATTCTGGTTTCCACGCGAGGCACATCGCTATCTTCATCGAATACAAAATACTGGCCCCTGAGAAAATATAATGAATTTGAATAATCCACTAGATCATCAGGAAAATATTCCAAGGAAAGTGTAATCGGAAATATAACTGGACAGAGTAATTTATTGTGACTTGAAAGTTCCATGCTTGTATTGTTATTGTGTTTATTTGATTGTTTGCTATTAAATTCTAATTCCTCTGATGAAGATTCCAAGGTTGAACTAGCAGTTACTTGTTGGATATTCATTGCATCACAAATGAACACTGTGTGGCGAAACATGTTGTGTCTTATTTAATTTTCATAATAAGAGTTTGTTTTGTGATTTTTCTACAGTTCAGGTATTATTAAGTATAGTGTTCACTTGTTATCTAATAATAATTATAGTGAATCCAAGGGACTGATAAATCTTATATTAATTTCTTGAAATTTAAAGGCTTAGATTTCTCCGGTGTATGAAATTCAAATTCCTACATGCTTTTGATTAGAGTATAAAGTCGCAGGTCAATTTCAGTATCAGGAATAGGAATCTGACAGAAGCTCATTGAAATGATGCTTCGATGCAATACAAGTTGATCTGTAAAATGGTATATTCGATAAATCATGGAATTGAAATATACAATATTAAATAATATTTATCGTTGTGAAATATTTAGCATGATTTGTTTTTTTTGGGAAATTGTAATAAAGTTAGAAGCAATATGAAATTCCACATTATAAAAGATGGTAATCACTTGGATTTTGACATATACAGAAAACTCACTCACACAAGTGGGTATACCTTGATGGATTCAGCTAGAACATTCAGATATAAAATAGCTCCGTTTAATAGTCTCGTTTATAGATTATTGAACGTGTCTTTGAGCCAGCAAAATTATAACAACAGAATTGAGAAACTCCGGCAAATTGCGTTGAACAATGGTCACTACAAATCTTTGATCAATGATTCAATTTCTAAGCGAAAAAGGAAATTGGAACGTACCTAACCAAATTAGAGCCGTTACCTCCGAATACTTGAATAAAATTAAGTTTCACTCATCATTCTTCTGTAATTAATAAATTCCATAGTTTGTTTCCTAAATTTGCAATACAACCACTTTACTGATGTAAGAACCAGCTTGAACACCGTTTGAGCAACATCTTCGATCAACTGTCCGATTTCGACAAATCAATCGTCCAAAATGCTATATGGGGCAAACTGGAAGGAACATTTTGCCCATATAAAGAAAAATAATGGTGAAAATTCAGCGGTAGCCGAACATATTCTGAATACAGGTCATACCATTTCTCAAGTAAACTTATCACTTCAAAAACACAGTACCGACAAATATCTAGGTGATTTAGAAGGGATGGGAATGTATTAACTAAAAAGCAATTTGATAAATTCCGATTTATCTCCATCCGAGACTAACCCATTGTTCACATTATTATCCCCAAATAGTATTTAAACAGGCACATTTTGATTCATAGCTTAGTTTATTCTGATGGTACCTGGTAGCGAAAAGGTCCTCAGTAGTTTAGTAGTGTTTCAGTGGATAAGGGTGTTTATTTCCTATCAATAGTATTGAAAACATGTTCCTTAAAATATAAGGAAGATTAAATAGTGAAGGCTACCTTTTACAAATTTCAGGTGAAATCTTTCGCAGAACTTCTAGCAATTACCGCTAGCATCCCAGCTGCAGAATATGAGATAATGATCAAAATATATCAATATACGGTGATCAATATGTGGTGATAATGGTTGAAGGATTCGCAATTCTCATATAATTGTTTACTTCCGTTGCAGACGCAAAAATTATCTATCACAATAATATACTGCCGAAGAAATTAACTCATCACCCTGAACTCAGAGTGAATCTTGAGCATCATACAGAATACATTGATTTCAGTTCGACCTTTGATAAACTCAGCCATACTTTGCTGATCGAGAGACTTCCGGAAGTCGGTGTAGGTTCGTGTCTTTGTGAGTGAAATAATATAATCATATATTTCTGGATGATTTTGAATTGTGGATGTAAATGGTTTGGTGCCCTTAAATTTCATAAGTTATGATTACCATATTAGCAAAATTATCAAAAATTCTCAATGTACTAAGAAATATTCCGATTTTCACGATTCACTATAAGATAACCTCCACATGCCAAAATTCATCCCAGTTCAGTCCTGGACTGACCATAAATAGCCTACAAAAAACAGTAATATAATTGATCATCAGTAGTTATGAAATGGGAGGTTACGTGATGAAAACAGTGAAGATATTCATGATCCAGGAGACTTATCTTGGATTCTTAAATGATTTTCGATATTCATATGGAAAAGTTGATTGGTAATAATCGCAGTCGTCTATTGAGTTCCATCGCCTAAAGTCGACTTGTGTATTCAAATTCAATTGAAAATGCAGAAAGTATCGGAATCGGCAGTGTGTGAAAGAGTATTATGAAAAACTGGTAATGGAGCATATGGCTTATTATCAAATTGTTACGTGATACTATTCTATTATGTTCACATGCCTGAATAAGTACGATATCTATTTGGAATTCTATGTTGCAACGAAGTGCCCTCGTTACCTATGAATTACTGTACTCCTCTGGATGAAAATAAATAACACCGACGAGGCTGAGATTCTAACGCATCCAATTTTTGTACATCCTGTGTAGAAAAAGGTGAAGCTAACAGGAGATAAGAAATTTCTTATTCAATTCACCACTGACTGTGTCGAAAACCAAATGATTCATCATTTGTGTTGAGGAAAAATACGTCAAATTCCTTCCGACTGAATCTACCGACAACCGAATAATTTATTATATGTGTTGAGGAAAAATACATCACATTCCTCTCGATTGACTGTACCAAAAACCGAATAATTTATTATTTGTGTTGAAGAATTGCCCCGATTATTGAAGAACTCGAATATCATCAGCGAACACGTAAATTTCCACGATTCGGAATGAATATAACCACCTGTGTGGACAGTGCTCCAGATACTGACGGCCTATCAACTTATTTCTGCTGGTTTGTTATCACGGGTTGACGTTCCAAATGTCCATCAATTGGCGTTTAAGGTTTTTCTTGAAGACCATCTGTTCGAAGTGAACAACTGTATCACACGAATGAACATTCTGATTTGAATTAAATTCAAAACTTCCGATTGCTTAATTGTTGCAAACCACCCCGACTAGGTCAAATATTTTGTTCATTTAGACTAGGTGTGAATATTTATTTTCTTTTCTACATATATTTTCTATAATAGTAGATTAACTGGACGAGTTCGGCACCAGGATATCCCGTCTCCACTTCCGGTCTAGCTGTTGATGTGCATCCGGTGTGAGGTTGTCCTTATCAGTTTCGGAAGGATACATGTGATAAGGTGTGAGATGAGGATAGTACTTGTAAAGAGTATACAGGGTGCATATAAAAAGTGTGTCACATGTACTGGATCACGCGACTATCATGTGACAGCTGTCATGGTGGGCCAAAGGTATAGGCTGCTTCGTGGAGGTGTCACCACCACGTGACAGCTGTCATGGCGGTAACAAAGGTACAGACTGCTTTGTAGAGGTGTCGCCACCACGTGACAGCTGTCATGAAGGGCCCAAGGTACAGACTGCTCCGTAGAGGTGGCGAGCTGTCATGGCGGGCCAAAAGTACAGACTGCTTCATAGAGGTGTCGCCACCACGTGACAGCTGTTTCAGAGCGGACCAAAGGTACAGACTGCTTCGTGAAGGTGTCGTCACCACGTGACAGACATGACAGCTGTCATGGCTGGCCGAAGGTACAGAATGCTTCGTGGAGGTGTAGCCACCACGCGACAGCTGTCATGACGAGCCAAAGGTACAGACTGCTTCATTAAGGTGTCGCCACCGCGTGACAGCTGTCATGGCGTGCCAAAGGTACAGACTGCTTCGTGGAGGTGTCGTCACCGCGTGACAGCTGTCATGGTGGATCAAAGGTACAGACTGCTTCATGGAGATGTCGCCAACACCGCATGACAGCTGTCATGATTGTTGAAGACTGCTATCACATGACGGGCGTGTGACGTCACAGCATGAATGTACAGACTGCTTCGTGGAGGTGTCGCCACCAGTTCGACTCGTCCAACTCGCGACTCGAGCGAATCCAAGATGACAGGCTGTTATCACAGGGCAGACGAGTGACGTCACAGCATGAAGGTACAGACTGCTTCGTGTAGGTGTCGCCAGCAGTTCGACTCGTCCAACTCGTGCGACTCGTGCGAATTCATGATGGGAGGCTGCTATCACAGGGCAGACGTGTGACGTCACAGCATAAAGGTACAGACTTCTTCGTGGAGGTGGCGCCACCAGTTTGACTCGTACGGTTTTGAAATCACATGATCTGTCACGCGGTGAGATGTCATGACGTCTGTCACTTCGAAGGAGTGTCTGTCCCGTGGGGCTTCAACGAGGTGTCAGTCATGAGGTGTCATGGTGGCTATCACGTACCATAGCGCTTAAGGTTATAGAACTACCCCAAGTCAAACCATAGAGCAACAAGTGGGGGCGGGAAGAGTCGTCATGGCGGCTGTCACGTGGGTCTTTAACGAGGTGTCATGGCGTTTTTCACGTGAGGTCTTCATCGAGGTGTCATGTCGTGTCTTGGTGGATGTGACGTGGCGGATATATGAAGCATCTGTCACGTGAACTGTCATGGCGGATCTATGAATGTCAACCATAGCTTTATAGGTATCAAATGAAAAGTCTTGACATGCAGAATGTTAATTTCCATATTTTTGATGAGGTAAAATCAATATGATGCATGCAAATTGGGTGGGGAGAACATCTTACTACAGCTTTATGTGTATCAAAATACGTAATGATTTTGACAAGTAAGTGATGTTTTATTGAATTGAAGATCTGGCGATCACAGTTTACGAACGATGATGACGTCACTGCTTCAAACCGATGACAGTAACTGATTCAATCCGACGACCATAGTTTACGAACGATGATGTCGTCACTGCTTCAAACCTATGACAGTGACTGATTCAATCCGGCGACCATAGTTTACGAACGATGATGACGTCACCGGCGGCATTCATTGTTTCAATCCGGAAACCATAGTTTACGAACGATGATGACGTCACCGGCGGTCACTGTTTCAATCCGGCGAACATCGTTCACGAACTATGATGGTCAGATGAGAAATAAAATGCGAGTAATGATAATGATATCTACTCATTATTCATCACACTGTAAAATTGAAGTTATAAGACTGTTGAATAAATTAGGTGTAAAAAGTGAATAGGAAGTACATTCATGCACATGTTTTATCTCGTGATTCAATACTTCAACACGTGCTTCCACATTCGGACACGTGTTCAGTCACGTGCTCAAACACGTGCTTCAATACTAAAACACGTGTTCAAATACGTGATTCAATAATCAGATACGTGTTAAGCACGTGCCTCTACATTCAGACACGTGCCCATAGACGTAATAATGATCCAGAATGAATATAATGGAGTAGAGACCTATATAAAATCAGAGTATAAAACAATCAGTGATAGTATGAGGGAAAACAGAAATGAATTAAAAGAGATCAATAACACATTTAACAGTGTGAACATGCGTCTAGATAACATCACTAGTAAAGAGGAGGCGTAAGAACGACGGATAACATCTATGGAACCTTCTAAGAAGAGACCCTCATCATCCACAACAACAACAAAGCAGGCCTCTGTGAAGCGTATAACTCCAAATCCTGTGAATATACTCAAAAAATTTATTCTACACTAGATTTCCAGATTGATAAGATCAGTAGAGAACAAGTTTTGCATGAGCTTTATAAGTAGAGAAGAAAGAACTTACCAGCGTCGAACATACATAGAAGAAGGAAGTAAACCTAGGAATATGCAATACGACTGAGACGATGAATAAAGAGCCAAGATTGTGATATTTTAAAAACGACGCAGAACAATCATAGAAGGTTTGGATGATTTGTGGCAAATGGATCTGGCTGAAATAGGTGATTACGCTCGTGAAAATAGGGGATTCGAATACATTTTGGTTATGATCGAACGAAATCGGCCGGAGAGGTTCGGAAAGCTGTCAGTTCTATATTGATAGAAGGACATCGTAAGCCTAGGAATCTGCAAAGTGACTAGGGAAAAGAATTCTTGAATAAACACTCTAACGATTTAATGAAGAAACATAATATCAATCATTATAATACGTATAGTGTGAAAAAAGCAGCCATTGCTGAACGTGTCATTCAAACGTTGAAGGAAACGCTCTACAAACAATTCAGTCTTAGCGAGAAATACAAATGGCTTGATATACTTGAAGGAATCACAGAAAAACATAATAAACGTAAACCTAGTACTATAAATATGGTTCCAATAAAAGTGACGACACAGATTGAGAGCGAGGTATTGAAGCGATCCTACTCACACATCAAGTGAGCTCAACGTTGGAGATGTGGTGCGAATAAGTAGGGCTAAACATATATTTGAAAAAGGATATACGCCAAATTGTTCGACGGAATTGTTTAAAATTATGAGAGTTCACATAACAGCTCCTGTTACATATATTTTGCAAGATATGTCGGGGAAAAAGATGAGTGGAGGATTCTACGAGAGGGAATAACAGAAAACAAAACAACCCGATGTGTATTTAGTCGAAAAAACATTACGAAAGAGGAGGAGCCAACAGTATGTGTAATGGTTGGGTCTAGATAATAATCACAACAGTTGGATCGATAATTCGGATCTCGTTCAATGAACCCATCATTGGCCATTTGGATGCTGACTCCAGGGTATGGATATTATAATAGAATAAAATTCCGTGACTATGAGGGTGAATCAAGAGTGAAGATTATAATATTTGAAAACATATATTGTTAAGATTATAGTTGAGTCTTTTTTATTGAGAAAATTTTGAAATTAATAAAAGAATATTATTTTGAGATCTTTGTTCTTTCTCCCTCCTTTCGTTGAATAACGGTGCAATCTTGGATTCTCATCAGTCTGTATGGAAGCATACGTAGGAGAAGGTGTTCTCAATACTATTATTAACAAGCTCTCATTTGAACCTCATATTCCTGGTTATCAGTTCTGTGGTCCGGGTACAAAATTAGAAGAACGGTTAAGAAGGGGAGATCCAGGTATCAATCCACTCGATAAAGCTTGCCGCCAACACGATATTTCATATCTACGAAACGCTAGTTTGGAAGGACGTCACGAGGCGGATAAAATAATAGAGAACGCTGCTTGTCAACGTGTCAAATCTAAGGACACAAAATTTGGAGAGAGCATTGCCGCTTTCGGTGTGAATAAAATTATGAAGGCAAAGAGGAAATTGAGGATGGGTGTGAGGAAGAAGATTGGGTTCGGAAGTACAATTGTCGATGGGGTGAGAAAAGTTATGAAGAATGAGTTTGACTCATCCAATCTAAAGAAAACATCCCAAACAGCTTTGAAAGTTGCACGAAAACAATTCAAAAAAGCAGGTGGTCGGAAAAATGTTCGATTACCAAGAGTAATTCCTATTCCGAAGACTGGAGGATTTCTACCATTTTCAATACCTCTGTTTGCCGGCTTATCAGTTGCTGGAGCATTGGCGGGAGGTGGTGCAGGTATCGCTAAGGCCGTCAACGACAGCAAAGCAGCTGGGAAAACCTTGGAGGAAACGGAAAGACATGATGAAACAATGGAAGCTATAGCCTTGTGGAAACAAGGATCTGGTCTATATTTGAAGGAGAATCGCAAAGTTCTTGGTCTATATTTGAATAAACATCCAAAAAACTGTCAGTAAACCTACCCAGAAGACCTATAACCCATCTCGATCTACGAAAACTAGCTAAAGCTCTGAAAATTTCCCATTTTAGAGGAGTATTTATGCGAGATGGACTGCCATCCAACGGACCATGGAAAAAGAGCGTGGAATAGTTAATTTAGATAGCTCGGACAATGAAGGCACTCACTGGGTTGGGTTTAATAAAGTCGGTGATACAGGAACTAGTGAATTATTTCACAAAGTGTAAGATATTGTTCAATCAGTTATGTTTGGAATTTCCTCTCTAACTCTTCAGTTGTGATCGACTAACCCTGCATTTTTCAGTATATAAATGGAATGTTGGTAAAGTTTCCATCAATCACGTCTCAGACGTTCACTGTTACGGGTAAGGGCTCCCGCTTGTCTGTGAATTTTCACCCACCTATAGAACTAGATCCTCATTCATATTATTCTATAGCACTTCTTGGTTTGCATACATAAAATGGCATCTCGAACATTGGAGAAGGTTTTAATAAATTTTATTATAAAAATGTGAAAGGTGAGGAAAAAGTAGTAACTATACCTACGGGGTCCTACGAGTTGACAGACATCGAGAATTTCATACAAACTGCAGTTTGTGTGGTAGGAGTGAAGCAAGAAGAACGTGACAGGAAATTATCAATGAAATCTAACAACAACACTCTACACACAGAGCTGAGGAGGGATTTTGAAGTGAATTTTATTCCTAAAGATAGTATAAGCTAACTGTTGGGATTCAGTAAGAGAGAATTGACATCTCGTGAACTACATGTATCTGATCGACCTATAAACATAATCAAAGTTCAAACTATTAGAGTGGAGCATATTATAACAATAAGTTAGCTCATACGATATATGAGTTTTCACCTCTTGTACCACCTGGGTTTTCCATTGATATAGAGCCGAAGAATCTTATTTATCTACCGATCATCAACAAGACATCCTTTGATAACATCACACTGAATATTTTAGATCAGAATTGGAAACGAGTAAATTTTCGTGGGGAAGAAATTATTATATGGTTGGAGTTGAAAAAGACCACAAGAGATTATGGCTCACAACAATAAATAATAATCCAATACTCACCAGCATTCATTATATGAAAAGAATTCATCTGAGAAGATTGTTGTTGCAGTAGACGTCACTTGAGAAAATGGGTTTGGATTTCAGAAATAAAAGACATCCTCATATTGGCCATCAGTCATTATCTACAACGAGGTTCAAAGGAGAAGGTTGCTTCTGCATCACTATTATTGGAAAATATAAATCTTCTGAAGTTCCTTGGTTACAATGTCGGAAAAACTTCAAATATTCAACGAGCCAACTTCAATGGAGACATCATCCGAGAAGAAACTCATACCTACTATGCACACACAACATCTTTAGGCAAAAGCGATAAAATTGAGATATTAATCAATCAACAAGATGTATTGGTAGATTTGGCCTCGTCTGCTTTATTCATCGAGGCAGAATTCCAGCCAGAAGCAAGTGGTGATGGTGAATGTGAACTAACCAATAATTTCAGAGCGTTTCTCTTCGAATATATCAGTTATGAATTGAATGGAAAAAAAAAACGGAGCATGAGATCCTGGTATTGTCGGCACCATCAGAGCTTATCTAACATATGCCGAACATGAATCTATACCTCTAGCTATTTCTGGATGGGCATATAAGGATGCAATGAGTTCAGTCTACAATAATAAAATCAATTTATGGATACCTTTGAATTTTCCACTAGGCCTATTCATTGACTATAACAAAGTTTTGAGTGGTAAACATAAGCTGCGCTCGATAAGGTCTCGAACCGATAACTATTACTATACTAATAGCACAGGCACGAAAACGGCTAAAATAGATGTGAAGACGATAGCATTGAAAGTGCGACATGTGTTTCCAAATGATTAAGTTGAATTTCAAATGTTGGGGAATTTGAGTGCTGAGAAGCCTATTTTGATCCCCTTCTGCAGTTGGGATCTGCATGGAAATCCGTTGATGAAAGATAGAACTCGTGACATTTGGGCTGTTAAAACATCAATGAACTTGGAACGCCCCAGATATGTGATTCTAGCTTTCCAAACTGATCGAAAAAATAATCCTGTTAAGCACAGTACATATTTCGATAATATAAACTTGCTAAATGTAAAATTATACTTGAATTCAGAGTGTTATCCATATGAAGCAATGAAATTGAAATTCACCGACCAGCAGTACGTGGAAGCATACCAGATGTACTATGATTTCCAGAGATCATTTTCAATTGAAATAATAAGCGAGCCGATGTTAGATTATATAGCATTCAATAATAAAGCAATTTTTGTGATTGATTGTTCAAAACAGAACGATGCTATGAAGTCATCAACAGTGTACGTCAAACTAGAGATGGAAAGTATCCTGAATTTCCCTAGAACACCTGGGCTTATTGCATCATCATTAACGACCGTATAATGGAGTATTCCCCGATTACAGGATCAGTTCGAAGTTTAGGGTGAAGAACCAGGTCATGAATCATAATGTTATTTTTTTAATTCTAAATGTATTTTTCCAAATAAATTTAATTATTATTATATTTGATATTTCATTTCTCAAACGGTAGGTGGTGATGTAAACATCCGACGATCACAGTTTGTAAATTATGGTAGCCGGTTGCTGGAAATGAAACAAATTGAAACAACTAGTGACGTTATGAGTCAGTTATCAACGTTTGCAATGAGATCGAAACGGAGAGTTACCCCCACCCCCACTATTCACGTTCACGTTCTCACGTATGTAAGAGAGAATCATTCCAGAGAATGTTCAGTTAGAAAAATTAACTTAGCAGCGCGCGTTCGTGATTCGAATGTGGCTACATGGTCAACCAACAGTTTTATTAAGTAAACAGCTGATGAAGTGTGTCTAAAATTAGGGGTCGATATAAGAAACGATAAAAGAAACTATTTATTTTGGAATATACAACTGAACCAACGCATTCTAATGAATGAAGATCTATTGGATTGGTTAGATTATCGCGTCAAGTAGAAAATGAATGCAAACTTGCCGAGGAACGTGAATGTCGTGCGAAAGAACGATCTCAACGCTTATCTCAACGAATTCAAATGGATATTATCACCTTACGGAATAACGTTGCGCCAAATATTGTTCCACCTCCTATACATTTCGGAAAGAGACGAAATTCAGGTAATTACTTTGTTTTTGTTTTGTTAGAGCGGCTTCTCCGTGGGTCCAGATGACAAACGTATCGTCTACATATAGTAGCCATAGTTTTTGTTTTTGGCTATCTGTTCGGATGGCTCGTTCTTCAAAGTCTGTCATGAACAGGTTGGCTGATACAGGGGATAAGGATGATCCCATCAGTGCTCCTTCAATTCGTTTGTATCTTTGGTTCTTGTAGATGAAGTACGTATTTTTGAGGCAACCATAGCAGCACTAACCTACAATCCTCACTTCAAAAAAACGACTGAACTTTGGATGAATATGCGTGAATAGTTGATCTATGGTAGGGCATCGAATCGCATTATGTTCATCCATGACCTCCTTTCAGAGGTTTATATTTACGAAAATATAAAAATCTAACAGGACCAAAGTGGTGTGATTGGTAAACACCCTGGACTGGACATCCAGAAATGTGGGTTCGAATCCCGCCTATGGTTCAATCTTTCACGTTCATTCATCTTTATAATCCTATGTTAAATTATCTAAGTTATCTTCATAATTCAGAAAATTCAATTCTATATCTCTTAAGTTACAGACACAAAATTTTGGCCAATTAGGCAAAGAAACTTTAAACTTGTTTATACTCAACCAGAACAATTCTCAGTCAGTTCTATTGAAATATATATGAACCGGGATGCTGTCATTCGAATAAGAACTGTCAAGTAAATGTAAACCATAGCAGTACTATCCTACAATCCTTACTCCAGAAAAACGACTGAACTTCAGATGAATATGCGTGAATAGTTGATCAATGGTAGGGAATCGAATCGCATTGTGTTCATCAATGATCTACTATCCTTTCAGAGGTTTATATTTACAAAAATATAAAAATCTATCAGGACCAAAGTGGTGTAATTGGTAAACACCCTGGACTGGAGATCCAGAAATGTGGGTTCGAATCTTTTACGTTTATTCATCTTTATAATCCTATGTTAAATTATCTAAGTTATCTTCGTAATTCAGGAAATTGAATCCTATATCTCTCAAGTTACATACATGAAATTGTGGCCAATTAGGCAAAGAAACTTTAAACTTGTTTATATACATATATATATATATATATATATATATATATATATATATATATATATATATATATATATATATATATATTTGTATGTTTTCTTGGTATATTGGTTCGGATATATACTGATAATGAAACAAAAATTCTGTTTTGACGTTTCGACAATGTTTATTGCCTTTATCAAAATTGTTAAACATACAAATATTACAAATGGTTCAAGAATATCAACAAAAGAATATATATATATATATATATATATATATATATATATATATATATATATATATATATATGTATATATATATATATATATATATATATATTCTTTTGTTGATATTCTTGAACCATTTGTAATATTTGTATGTTTTCTTGGTATATTGGTTCGTATATATACTGATAATGAAATAAAAATTCTGTTTTGACGTTTCGACAACGTTTATTGCCTTTATCAAAATTGTTGATTGAAATTAGTGTTTCCATGTAATTTAGAAAAGAATAGATGATTTCGATTAATGAAATGCGTCTGCAGCCGACTTGTGTTTTAAGATCCAATTAAAACTGCAGAAAACATTGGATCGGTTGTGTGTGAAAGAGTAATGTATGGCTAACTACAATTTGAAATAGATTGAATTTGATTAAATACAAGACATTCCAATATTGTACAATTATAAATATCTATGAATTATTGTATGAATTAGTTACTCTATGATGAGTATTTCTATCATAACTATTCAAGTTTAAGATAATTCTATGGAATTTAACCTCAAAATTGTTATTCTATAGTGTCATAGTTAAATAATACTTCATCTTTTTTAGGTTGAATTTTAAATAGACAATGGAAAGTGGCACTTCAAATTAATAAAATTTTGTTAAGTTTGAATTAGATTATTGTACAGTTTCGAAAGATTGGAATCTATTTTGTCATTTACACAATTGTTCTTTTTAATTTGAATAGATTCTAATATCAAACGTTTGTTGTCGTTTGTTTCAATATTTAAAATTTTTGTATTGTTGTAGTCGAAAGTATGGTTAGTGTCTTTCACATGTTTATTGAGCGCAGTTGATGAATTTTTGGTATATTTGTGGCCATTTAATCTTTTTTCGAGGTATTGTGAAGATTGGCCAATATATACCTTTTCGCAATCTTTGCAAGGGATGGAATAAACAGTATGGGTTATTTTTTTGAAAGGTACGCTGCTTTTTAATTTTGTAAAGAGACTTTTCTGATTTAAATAACTCTTATGACATATATGTAGGTCATAAGGTTTCACTATATTACAAATTTTCTCTGAAAGTCCACTGATATATGGTAGTGATATGTAATGCCTATCATTAGTTTTCTCATTATTGGTATTGATTCCACCAAATGAGTTATAAAATTTATGAATTTTGTCTTTAGTTATCGAATTTACTAAATCAATGGGATAACCATTTCTTATTAAAGTTTCTTTTGTTTTTGTAATAGATATAGTTCTCAGTTCAGGAGAACTTAGTCGAATAGCTCTATCTATTAGATTTATAATAACATTTTTCTTATATTTTTTAGGTATATTAGAATTGAAATTAGTATACCTTCCTGACCAAGTAGGTTTGGTATACCATTTTGTTAGAATTTTGTTATCATTTGATTTTCTTACTAAAGTTAAATCTAAAAAATTTATTTCGTTATGATTTTCTAATTCAATCGTAAATTGTAACTTATGGTGAAAGGAATTGAAAGAATTCAAAAATTCATTACATTTGTTTTCAGGGATTGCAGCAATACAATCATCAACATATCTTTTGAAGAAGGCTATATTATAATTTAGTTGAGATACTACTTTTTCTTCAAGGAATTCCATTACTATTTGGGCTATGATACTTGATATTGGAGAGCCCATTGCACAACCATCTAATTGTTTATAACAATCATCTTTATATTGTAAAAAATTAGCGGTGAATGTATATTCTATAGCTGTTAAGAACTCATTCATAGGTAAATTTGTATATAGTTTTATTTCATCCCATTTATTTTGAATTATTTGTTTAGCTAATTCTAAAGGATATTTGTATATAAAGATGTGACATCTAGTGATACTAAGATATAGTTTTTAGGTATTGTAATTTTGTTAATGAATTCCTTGAAATCCCAAGAATCTTTGATGTAAAATTCATTTTTGTAAGCTAAAATAAAAATACTAAAAAACATAGCTTACAAAAATGAATTTTACATCAAAGATTCTTGGGATTTCAAGGAATTCATTAACAAAATTACAATACCTAAAAACTATATCTTAGTATCACTAGATGTCACATCTTTATATACAAATATCCCTTTAGAATTAGCTAAACAAATAATTCAAAATAAATGGGATGAAATAAAACTATATACAAATTTACCTATGAATGAGTTCTTAACAGCTATAGAATATACATTCACCGCTAATTTTTTACAATATAAAGATGATTGTTATAAACAATTAGATGGTTGTGCAATGGGCTCTCCAATATCAAGTATCATAGCCCAAATAGTAATGGAATTCCTTGAAGAAAAAGTAGTATCTCAACTAAATTATAATATAGCCTTCTTCAAAAGATATGTTGATGATTGTATTGCTGCAATCCCTGAAAACAAATGTAATGAATTTTTGAATTCTTTCAATTCCTTTCACCATAAGTTACAATTTACGATTGAATTAGAAAATCATAACGAAATAAATTTTTTAGATTTAACTTTAGTAAGAAAATCAAATGATAACAAAATTCTAACAAAATGGTATACCAAACCTACTTGGTCAGGAAGGTATACTAATTTCAATTCTAATATACCTAAAAAATATAAGAAAAATGTTATTATAAATCTAATAGATAGAGCTATTCGACTAAGTTCTCCTGAACTGAGAACTATATCTATTACAAAAACAAAAGAAACTTTAATAAGAAATGGTTATCCCATTGATTTAGTAAATTCGATAACTAAAGACAAAATTCATAAATTTTATAACTCATTTGGTGGAATCAATACCAATAATGAGAAAACTAATGATAGGCATTACATATCACTACCATATATCAGTGGACTTTCAGAGAAAATTTGTAATATAGTGAAACCTTATGACCTACATATATGTCATAAGAGTTATTTAAATCAGAAAAGTCTCTTTACAAAATTAAAAAGCAGCGTACCTTTCAAAAAAATAACCCATACTGTTTATTCCATCCCTTGCAAAGATTGCGAAAAGGTATATATTGGCCAATCTTCACAATACCTCGAAAAAAGATTAAATGGCCACAAATATACCAAAAATTCATCAACTGCGCTCAATAAACATGTGAAAGACACTAACCATACTTTCGACTACAACAATACAAAAATTTTAAATATTGAAACAAACGACAACAAACGTTTGATATTAGAATCTATTCAAATTAAAAAGAACAATTGTGTAAATGACAAAATAGATTCCAATCTTTCGAAACTGTACAATAATCTAATTCAAACTTAACAAAATTTTATTAATTTGAAGTGCCACTTTCCATTGTCTATTTAAAATTCAACCTAAAAAAGATGAAGTATTATTTAACTATGACACTATAGAATAACAATTTTGAGGTTAAATTCCATAGAATTATCTTAAACTTGAATAGTTATGATAGAAATACTCATCATAGAGTAACTAATTCATACAATAATTCATAGATATTTATAATTGTACAATATTGGAATGTCTTGTATTTAATCAAATTCAATCTATTTCAAATTGTAGTTAGCCATACATTACTCTTTCACACACAACCGATCCAATGTTTTCTGCAGTTTTAATTGGATCTTAAAACACAAGTCGGCTGCAGACGCATTTCATTAATCGAAATCATCTATTCTTTTCTAAATTACATGGAAACACTAATTTCAATCAACAATTTTGATAAAGGCAATAAACGTTGTCGAAACGTCAAAACAGAATTTTTATTTCATTATCAGTATATATACGAACCAATATACCAAGAAAACATACAAATATATATATATATATATATATATATATATATATATATATATATATATATATATATATATATATATATATATATATATATATATATATATATATATATATATATATATATATATATATATATATATATATATATATATATATATATATATATATATATATATATATATATATATATATATATATATATATATATATCTGTTCTGCTTCAGGTTCCCGTGAGCGTTATATGCTGCATACTCCTCGTTGTCGTAGATTGGTTTCGACAGAAACCATTGATATGACGACGTTTCAGTTTCAAGTTATTTTGAAGCAGAGCAGCAGCCCTGAAGAGAAGACCTGAAGATGGCACATGAGATTGTGCCGAAACGTCGTCATATCAACGGTTTCTGTCGGAACCAATCTACGACAACGCGGAGTATATCCCGGCAACCCCAATACAGCATATATATATATATATATATATATATATATATATATATATATATATATATACAGCATATATATATATATATATATATATATATATATATGTATATATATATATATATATAAATTATTTAATTCCCTTTGAGGAATTTCTTTTAAAAAAATGTTTATTTCGTTTACACGATTTCACAATTATATTCAAATATCAAAGTACGTTAATAAAATAACGAAAGATACAATTAATATTGCAGGTTGATTAGAGATATAATAAAACAGGTGCTGTTCGATACAGCTGAGAAAAAGAAGTAACTTAATAAAAATATGAATTATCGCAGTAGCGTGAATTATCATATGCTTGCAGAGTTATTATGAAGATGTTTCCGTAGTCAGCGGAAACATGACACTTGTTCATATTATATGTGATTGTAATAGAGGGCGATGACATAACTCCTCCATCCTTAGAACGAAGCCTCGGTAGGTAACTGACGAGGTTTTGGTTTCATCTCAATATTTTCGTTCATTTCTTCGAAATTGCCGATAAGTTGCTTCTTACAATTACAAGGATGGTAACCAATCCATAAAGTAAAATTGTCCAAATATTGATTGTATAGAAGTCTTCTTCGTAGTTGTCTGATATAGGGGTGATGTGCTGCAGATGAATTTCTCCTAATGTAATCCCTTTTAGTTCTATGGAAGTATTTGATTTTTTGATTTCATACGGGAGTTGTGGTATTTTGAAGTCAATCATTATGGGTATACTCCGAGTTGAATCTAGGGGTTGAAGTTCTTCTCCATTAAATATAGTTTTGCATTCCTTTTCTGGTTTCAACAGCAGGATACCGTATGGTTTGTGGATTTTCTTTTCATCAGCACATTGTATCGTTAGCGTTGAGCCTCTTTTAAACCAGCCTAGATATTGATTTGTGTAGGGTATTGGCTCTATGTGGTCTTGCTCTGCGTGGATTGTTGTATAAACGCAATTATTTGGTCTATTTTTCTTCAAGATTTCATCTTCACAGGTCATATTGGCATTTGTTATTAATTTCAATGGACAATGATATGTTCCACTCATAGTACATATGTCAAATAGAGGTTTGATACTATTTTCCGATTTAATCAAGAATTTGGAATTTGGAATTATCGTGAAATAATTATTTTCTACTTTTGTCGGCAACGGTTCCAAATAGTACAATTCGTAAGGGGTGGTATTTTCGATAGGAATGGTTAGGAAATAGAGAATACGGTTTTTGTTATGATGGCAATGAACAGTTATTAAAGATTCATAATTGAGAATATTTTCGGTAGTGACAGCAAGGGGTAACTCGTTGTTGTAGTACGGTACTAACTTTTTTAATTCATTGAGTAAATCAATTGTTTTTATTATACTTGGATGCATTGCACCTACAGCACAAAAGCTTAGTGAATTTTCTATTTCTGTTAAAAGTTGCAAAATTACATTGTACATCATAAGAAATTGGTTGAATATGTCCTTTTCACGTAATATTTCGATTTCTCTTGTATTATTTAAGACATTTTCAGTAATTTTCATAATTTTATTTTTCAATAATTGCTCATTATATTGAATAATTTGAATCGAAAAGTTGAATCGCTTTAATACGACATTATTCACAGAATATTGATTTAGTATTTGATTTTGTAAATTTTGTTGTTTATTTTCCAGATGTTGAATTATTTTGTTAATTCGACTCGCGTCATTCGCGTCCATGTTTCCCGTAAAGAATTTGATGACGGATCCTAACCCATCAATAAGGCCTCTTTTTTCACGATTTAATGTTTTTGGATAAATATTTGATAGTTTTTCGTTAAGTAAGTTTATTTTGTGTGCAACTATTTTATCGTAATTTTCAACTTCCATGTAGTGTTCATGTTGACGGAGGGTAGTTGCGATTGTTCTGTAATGATTGTTTAGTTTTTCAATTTGATTGATTATGATCGATATGTCAAAATAATGTACTAGCGTGTGTTGTGATTTCTGCAGTCTTGCAGGGCCTAGGTATACTGGCATCAACCCAGGACCATGTGTAATATTTTGAATTGTTATTGTTGAGAGTCCGATTCCGAAGACGGATCTGCAACAGATTTTATTTTCACTAATTTTGTAGGTCGTTTATTATTTGAAAGGTGAATATTTTCAGATGTATTAGTATGTCGCGGTACTATTTTCCCAGTTTTCCTTTGTGGGTCTATTTCCGTAATTTTTTCTATTTTATATTTATTATTTGTTTCCTACATTTTTGTTTGTCTTTGACAAAAACCCGTTGAGGTATATTCGGGACGTCTTCTCTATCTTTATTCAATTTTGTAATAATTTTGTCTTTATTCACACCAATTTTTTCTTTAATTTGTTCATAGAGAATTTTTGTTTTATCTCTGTGTTGCTGGTTGTAATTTGATACTATATGCTTTTCAATATCTATGTCAAAAGGGTTTTGTAATTTTAGCAAAATTGGGTATAAATTTCCGATAATACCCCAATAATCCTAAAAATCCTTTGATTTGTTTTGTTGTAGATGGTATTGGGTAGTTTAAAATAACTTTAATTTTTTCGGGGTTAGGCTTTACACCGTCGGGTGTAACTATATGACCCAGATAGCCGACTTCCTTTCGAAGAAATTCGGATTTATCTAGTTGTACTTTAAAGTTCGATTCTCGAAGTCTTTCGAATACAAGTTTCAAGTTTTCTATGTGTTCTTGAAGACTCGTACTGAATACGATTATGTCGTCCAAGTAAACTAGACAAATGACATTATTGAGTCCTCTAAGAATATCTTCCATAGCCCGTTGGAAAGTTGCAGGGGCATTTTTCAGCCCAAATGGCATTCGCAGATATTCAAAGTGACCGTTCTCGGTATTGAATGCCGTTTTTGGTACATCATCAGGATTCATTTCTATCTGGTGAAATCCTGATGCTAAATCCAGTGTGGTGAAATACTGTGGCAGCGCCCTAACTTATCTAAAAGATCTGTTATATTTGGAATCGGATATTTATCGTCGATGGTTTTATCGTTTAATTTTCGATAATCCACGACGATACGCCATTTTTGTTTCCCAGACGCATCAGATTTTTTTGGAACGACCCAGATGGGGGACGACCGAGGCGAATAGGATGGCTGAATTATTTTTTGTTCCAGCATCTCATCAATTGTTTTCTTACTTCCTGGCGGTGAATTTCAGGGTATCTGTAAGATTTAGTATATACTGGGGTTTCATCTTTTGTTCGAATATGATGTTTAATTCGATCAGTGAATGTTAGTTTTTGGTCGTTCTGTTTGAAAATGCTAGAATAATCTCTCAGGAGTTGCGTGAGAGCATTTTTCTCTTCATTATTCAAGTGTTCTGTGCGGAATTTTGAAAGGTTTATATAATTCGTCTCAATATGGCATAACTGAGGGGTAGTTTTACGATAATAAATTTCATAACTACAATTCGGAAGAATAAGTGAATTATCTTTGATGTTCACTATTGCTTTCAATTTTTTTTAAACTGTCCATACCTAAAAGCCAATCAAAATGATCATGAAATTTGAAAAGATGAAATTTTAAGTTGACTTCTGATTTGAATAATTCCGGAAGTGAAATAGTTAATGAATATTTTTCAGCACTAGTGCCATGTATGGTTGATATTCTAAAAGGGTCTTTCTTTATGAAATTTTGATATAATTCACTGGCTAAACCAGGGTTTATAAATGACTTGGTACTAGCTGTATCAATTAGAATTTTTCTTTTTGTGTATGGATCTAAAATGTATGGTAACTCGGATGTGTTAGTTGTTAGATTCATGAGTTCTATTGGTTTTTGTATTATTTCCGAGGCGCTTTGCTCTAAAAAATCATTGTACGGAGTATAATCTTCTTCGTTATATTCTGTAGCGTTTAGTGGTTTATTGTCATAATTTGTTTCGATGTGTGGGTCATTCGTATCCTCACAGTGTTCATCATTTACATTAAAAAGTTCTTCAGCATGAAATTTTTGTTGTGGGTACGATTGCCTAAAGTTGGTACGAAACGTGTTGTTAGTAGAAGTGCTCATTGGTGTAATTCTATTATTTTGAGCTGAAGTAAAATTTGAACGATTATGTTGTTGATAGTTCGTTTTGGGTGTTTGATTATAATTTTGCGGTCCTCTGGAATTTTGAGGTTGTGAATTGGAATTGAAATTTTGTGGATTCGTTGGTTTAAAATTGAATCCTGGATTGAAATTAGACACAAAATTTTGTAGTGGTCTCATAAATTGTTTTGGCTTTTGCGAATTAAAATTCTGAAGCTTATTAACTTTTTGAGAGTTAATTTCTTTCTGATAAGTATTAGTAAGCAAATTTAATGCGGTTTCCAAATCAGCGGGATCTTTCGTTCTCATGAGAGAGCCTAGTGGATCTTTCAATCTGTTTAATAGTGTTTTTAGGGCAACTTTGCGGAAGTGATTATTAAGTCCATCATTAACACCATAACTTAAATTTGCAAATGCAATTTGTGAACATAACAGTTTTTGTATCTTTTTATAATAGTCGAACGGAGTATCGTTCCCTTGTTCAAGTTTAACAATATCTATGGCTAATGTAGCGTCATCTCTTTTATCAGCATATGCAGTTGAAAGAAATTGACGTAATTCATTCCAACTTCTTATGTTTTTATTTGCTAAATAAAGTGCAGCTTCACCGTGAATTTTAGATCTAATTCGTGAAGTAATATAGTCATTACGTGGATTCAATGGATTCTGAGCATCGTAAAAATAATTGATTACTTTTTCAGATTCTTGAATAAAATAAGGCAATAATTCTGATTCGCCTTTAAATATTGGTACTATTTCTGAATATTCTTTCAATTCTGAGATTGATATCTGTTGTTCTACCATTTTGGGATTATTAACTTTATTTGATAACAATAAACGTGCGGGTTTAATTGATATTTGAGAATTTGTACTAGTTGGGTCTATATTTTCTTCACTAATATAGCCAAATTCCAAATTACTGTTTTCAGAGTCTGAACTTTCGGAACCTCTATAAGACATAAATTGTACTTACAGTGAGACAAACAGCTTTCCCAGCATTCTACAGATGACGATAGGTTGGCTTCTGTAACGTGGCTTCCGATTTGATCCAGTAACCAATAGTTTCATTTATTTTTCTGATTCAGCACTGACGAACCGTTGAAACGGACCAGGACCTTTTCGCGGAACTGTTCAGCGCGATCCAATACCGACTGCGCCAATTATTTAATTCCCTTTCAGGAATTTCTTTTTAAAAAATGTTTATTTCGTTTACACGATTTCACAATTATATTCAAATATCAAAGTACAATAATAAAATAACGAAAGATACAATTAATATTGCAGGTTGATTAGAGATATAGTAAAACAGGTGCTGTTCGATACAGCTGAGAAAAAGAAGTAACTTAATAAAAATATGAATTATCGCAGTAGCGTGAATTATCATATGCTTGCAGAGTTATTATGAAGATGTTTCCGTAGTCAGCGGAAACATGACACTTGTTCATATTATATGTGATTGTATTAGAGGGCGATGACATAACTTATATGCTGTATTGGGTTGCCGAGATATACTCCGCGTTGTCGTAGATATACAAGGTGTCCTCGAACTGCGTGGCTAAAATAAAACGAAGATTCTTTGATTCGAAAAAAATTTGATGAGCCTTTTTACTTTTGCCTCAAGTGTCTTGTTTAGCCGGTAGTGGGCTGCAAAGTTGCAAAAATAATTTTGTTATTTCGGTATAACTTGAGAACGTGATTAAGGACTTTTACAATATTTGGCAGGTGAGTTATTGTCAATAATAGCCGTTCTTGAGAGCGGAGCATAGAGCCTTAGAGACCATAGAAATGGCTCAAAATTGAGGATGTAACGGGAAAAGTGTCCAGAACTTTTTTGTGGTCACTGTAATTCACTCTGTATTTTTCATGTAGATAGCTTATCTAATTTGAAAACTTTTTTTACTCTTAGAAAATTTTGATAAAATCAACGGATTAGCTTGAAAAAATTAATTTTCGAGTCTCTGCAATTTTGGCTTACTTTTACTTGATTAAAATACCTTAGTTGCCTTTGCTTTTCTAATGTCATTTCGGCATTTGGAGAATTTATTCTCAAATCTGTCAGTTTTTACTTTGCTTTCCGTAAAGTTTTATAAAATTATGGCTCAAAATTTCACTAACTCTGAAATGGTTGATATGTTATTGATTTATGGACTTTGTCGTTGCAATGGCCGGAGAAGGGAAAGATATCCGCATCGCAGAATTCCAAATCGGCAAACCTTCGCGAAACTGGCAAATTCGAAGCAAATCGCAGAGAAACTGGACGCAGACGGACAAGAAGGACGTTAGAGCTCGAAGAAGCGATACTGGAAGCGGTTGAAACTGAACTTGGGATAAGCACACTACGTTTGGGACTTCGTATTGGAGCCTCAAAATCATTAGTTCATAATGTACTGAAAGAAGAACTGTTGTATTCCTATCATATTAAAACAGTTCAAGATTTATTGCCCATGGATCCAGGTCATCGGCTAGATTTCTGTCGGCTTATTGTCCAAAGACAAAACGCAAACCCCAATTTTTGTAGAAGAATTCTGTTCACGGACGAAGATACTTTCACGAGATGTGGTCTTTTTAACCTCCATAATGAACATTTCTATGCTGATGAAATTTCTCATGAAACGGAAGTTACATATTTTCAGAATCAAACTAAAATCAATGTTTGGGTTGGAATTGTGGATAACTTTATTATTGGCCCTACCGTTATACCCGATCGATTGAATGGGGAGAACTACTTGAACTTTTTGGAACAAAGGCTACTTGAACTGTTGGAAGACTTGCCCTTACACATTCGTCGTGGCCTGGTTTATCCATGATGGTGCACCTCCTCATTTCACATTAGCTGTGAGGCGACATTTGAATGCGGAATATCCAGATTGCTGGATAGGTAGAGGGCACGATGCACCAGTGAACTGGCCGGCCCGCTCCCCTGATTTGACGCCCTGCGACTTCTTTCTATGGGGCGCTTTGAAGTCGAAAGTTTATGCAGCTCCAGTGAACACACGAGAGGAATTGTTGCAACGAATTAATCATGAAGCGGATTTATTGAAGAACAATCCTGAAGTACTAGCCAGAGTTCAATCCAATTTCTTGAAACGAATTAATTTGTGTATTCAGGAAAATGGGCAACATTTCGAACAATTGATGCCTTAGCGATTTCCCAAAAAGTTTTGTTGTTTCTTTTAATTTAGCATTTGTTTTTCCTAAATAATCACATCGTTTCCCCATTTCTATTGTTTTTATTATTCGTGTTTTACCGAGATATTAACCATTTCAATGTTAGTGAAATTTTGAGCCATAATTTTATAAAATTTTTACGGAAAGCAAAGTAAGTTTTGAGAATAAATTCTCCAAATGCCAAAATGACATTAGAAAAGCAAAGGCAACTAAGGTATTTTAATCAAGTAAAATTAGTAAGCCAAAATTGCAGAGACTCGAAAACTATTTTTTTCAAGCTAATCCGTTGATTTCATCAAAATTTTCAAAGAGTAAGAAAAGTTTTCAAATTAGATAAGCTATCTACATAAAAAATATAGAGTGAATTACGTCGACCACAAAAAAGTTGTGGACACTTTTCCCGTTACATCCTCAAGTTTGAGCCATTTCTATGGTCTCTAAGGCTCTATGCTGCGCTCTCAAAAACGGCTATTATCGACAGTGACTCACTTGCCAAATATTGCAAAAGTCCTCCATCACGTTCTCAAGTTATACCGAAGAAACTAAATTATTTTTGCAAATTTGAAGCCCTCTACCGGCTAAACAAGACACTTGAGGCAAAAGTAAAAAGGCTCATCAAATTTTTTTCGAATCAAAGAATCTTCGGTTTTATTTTAGCCACGCAGTTCGAGGACACCCTTTATATATAAATTATTCAATTCCCTTTGAGTAATTTCTTTTTAAAAAATGTTTATTTCGTTTACACGATTTCACAATTATATTCAAATATCAAAGTACATCAATAAAATAACGAAAGATACAATTAATATTGCAGGTTGATTAGAGATATAATAAAACAGGTGCTGTTCGATACCGCTGAGAAAAAGAAGTAACTAAATAAAAATATGAATCATCGCAGTAGCGTGAATTATCATATGCTTGCAGAGTTATTATGAAGATGTTTCCGTAGTCAGCGGAAACATGACACTTGTTCATATTATATGTGATTGTAATAGAGGGCGATGACATAACTCCTCCATCCTTAGAACAAAGCCTCGGTAGGTAACTGACGAGGTTTTGGTTTCATCTCAATATTTTCGTTCGTTTCTTCGAAATTGCCGATAAGTTGCTTCTTACAATTCAATTTAAAGTTTTTGCGTAGCACTTTCACTAGTATTATACTAACAAGGATGGTAACCAATCCATAAAGTAAAATTGTCCAAATATTGATTGTACAGAAGTCTTCTTCGTAGTTGTCTGATATAGGGGTGATGTGCTGCAGACGAATTTCTCCTAATGTAATCCCTTTCAGTTATATGGAAGTATTTGATTTTTTGATTTCATCCGGTAGTTGTGGTATTTTGAAGTCAATCATTATGGGTATACTTCGAGTTGAATCTAGGGGTTGAAGTTCTTCTCCATTAAATATAGCTTTGCATTCCTTTTCTGGTTTCAACAGCAGGATACCGTATGGTTTGTGGATTTTCTTTTCATCAGCACATTGTATAGTTAGCGTTGAGCCGCTTTTAAACCAGCCTAGATATTGATTTGTGTAGGGAATTGGCTCCATGTGGTCTTGCTCTGCGTGGATTGTTGTATAAACGCAATTATTTGGTCTATTCTTCTCCAAGATTTCATCTTCACAGGTCATATTGACATTTGTTATTAATTTCAATGAACAATGATATGTTCCACTCATAGTACATATGTCAAATAAAGGTTTGATACTATTTTCCGATTTAATCAAGAATTTGGAATTTGGAATTATCGTGAAATAATTATTTTCTACTTTTGTCGGCAACGGTTCCAAATAGTACAATTCGTAAGGGGTGGTATTTTCGATAGGAATAGTTAGGAAATAGAGAATACGGTTTTGGTTACGATGGCAATGAACAGTTATTAAAGATTCATAATTGAGAATATTTTCGATAGTGACAGCAAGGGGTAACTCGTTGTTGAATTACGGTACTATTTTTTTTAATTCATTGAGTAAATCAATTTTTTTTATTATACTTGGATGCATTGCACCTATAGCACAAAAGCTTAGTGAATTTGCTATTTCTATTAAAAGTTGCAAAATTACATTGTACATCATAAGAAATTGGTTGAATATGTCCTTTTCACGTAATATTTCGATTTCTCTTGTATTATTGAAGACATTTTCAGTAATTTTCATAATTTTATTTTTCAATAATTGCTCATTATATTGAATAATTTGAATCGAAAAGTTGAATCGCTTTAATACGACATTATTCACAGAATATTGATTTAGTATTTGATTTTGTAAATTTTGGCGTTTATTTTCCAGATGTTCAATTATTTTGTTAATTCGACTCGCGTCATTCGCGTCCATGTTTCCCGTAAAGAATTTGATGACGGATCCTAACCCATCAATAAGGCCTCTTTTTTCACGATTTAATGTTTTTGGATAAATATTTGATAGTTTTTCGTTAAGTAAGATTATTTTGTGTGCAACTATCTTATCGTAATTTTCAACTTCCATGTAGTGTTCATGTTGACGGAGGGTAGTTGCGATTGTTCTGTAATGATTGTTTAGTTTTTCAATTTGATTGATTATGATCGATATGTCGAAATAATGTACTAGCGTGTGTTGTGATTTCTGCAGTCTTGCAGGGCCTAGATATACTGGCATCAACCCAGGACCATGTGTAATATTTTGAATTGTTATTATTGAGAGTCCCATTCCGAAGACGGATCTGCAACAGATTTTATTTTTACTAATTTTGTAGGTCGTTTAATATTTGAAAGGTGAATATTTTCAGATGTATTAGTATGTCGCGGTACTATTTTCCCAGTTTTCCTTTGTGGGTCTATTTCCGTAATATTTTCTATTTTATATTTATTATTTGTTTTCCTACATTTTTGTTTGTCTTTGACAAAAACACGTTGAGGTATATTCGGGACGTCTTCTCTATCTTTATTCAATTTTGTAATAAGTCTGTCTTTATTCACACCAATTTTTTCTTCAATTTGTTCATAGAGAGATTTTGTTTTATCTCTGTGTTGCTGGTTGTAATTTGATACTGTATGCTTTTCAATATCTATGTCAAAAGGGTTTGTATTTTATAAATGACCATAGATAATTTCAAAGGGAGTAAATTTTGTTGTTGAATGCCTTATGTTATTGTAAGCTAAAACTGCGTATCTTACTTTATTATTTATTAATTCATTTTTAAAGTCCTCTCCATTGTTAAGGATACGGATATGTTCGATAAGTGTGGAATGGAATCTTCCCACTATTCCATTTGACTCAGGATGCTGTGAACTTATGAAGTGAATGTCGATCTTGTGTAGTTTTAATAATTCTTGTAGTAAGTCATTTTTGAATTCATATCCATTATCAGAAATTATTTGCATTGGTATACTGTGATGGCTAAAGTAAGTTACGAGATTATTTGCGATTTCAGTCCTTTGTAAAGAATTCAAAGGGTAAGCTTGCGCGTACTTAGAAAACGAATCAACTATTGTTAAAAATTTTTGTTTTTCCAATGTCAGGGTATCTATGTGAACGATTTCGAATGGCTTCGATGTAGTAGGTGTTATGTTGAATTTTAATTTGAGAGGATGTCTATCATATTTAGCTAATCTACAAGGATAACGTTCTTTTACTTCGGTGATTAATATTTGATTTTTAAAATAATTCAAAGGTTTTTCCAGTATAGGTATCCCAATTAGTGGATGTTCTGCGTTAGAGTGAATAGTTTTGGCTGATCCACTATCGTAGTTATAATCGTGTTCAGTACCGGATTCAACAATCATAGATTGATTATCGTTATCATTCCCATCACTGTCGAGACCTTCGTTAAACTTTTCCATATACTGAAATATGGGCGGCACTTCGGTCTCGTTAACATGGCACTCGATCCTCGATAAGGGATCAGCCACTTTGTTCAAAATACCCTTCTTATACATTATGGTATAATCGAACTCTTCTAATTTTAGACGCCACCGGAGGAGTTTCGAATTTGGTTCTTTCAACGAAAACAACCACTGGAGGGGTTTGTGGTCTGTTATGATAATAAATTTGCGTCCAAATAGGTATGGGCGAAAATACTTAGTTGCCCATACGATGGCTTATAGCTCCTTCTCTATAGTTGACTAATTTACTTCGTGATCGTTCAAGGTGCGACTGGCATAGGCTATCGGTAAATTTTTCCCAATAGATCCTTGCGATAATAATGCACCTAGGGCAAAATTCGAGGCGTCTGTAGTTAGATGGAATACTTCGTTGAAATCTGGGTACTGAAGTATCGGCTCGTTTGTAAGCAAATTCTTACAACTTTCGAAACATTGTCGATATTCTGGTTTATTTATATCAATTACAGCATTTTTTTTTAAACATGTCGTCAAGGGTTTTGTAATTTTAGCAAAATTGGGTATAAAATTCCGATAATACCCCAACAATCCTAAAAATCCTTTGATTTGTTCTGTTGTAGCTGGTATTGGGTAGTTTAAAATAACTTTAATTTTTTCGGGGTTGGGCTTTACACCGTCGGGTGTAACTATATGACCCAGATAGCCGACTTCCTTTCGAAGAAATTCGGATTTATCTAGTTGTACTTTAAAGTTCGATTCTCGAAGTCTTCCAAATACAAGTTTCAAGTTTTCTATGTGTTCTTGAAGACTCGTACTGAATACGATTATGTCGTCTAAGTAAACTAGACAAATGACATTATTGAGTCCTCTGAGAATATTTTCCATAGCCCGTTGGAAAGTTGCAGGGGCATTTTTCAGCCCAAATGGCATTCGCAGATATTCAAAGTGACCGTTTTCGGTATTGAATGCCGTTTTTGGTACATCATCAGGATTCATTTCTATCTGGTATTATCCTGATGCTAAATCCAGTGTGGGGAAATACTGGCAGCGCCCTAACTTATCTAAAAGATCTGTTATATTTGGAATCGGATATTTATCGTCGATGGTTTTATCGTTTCATTTTCGATAATCCAAGACGATACGCCATTTTTGTTTCCCAGACGCATCAGATTTTTTTGGAACGACCCAGATGGGGGACGACCAAGGCGAATAGGATGGCTGAATTATTTTTTGTTCCAGCATCTCATCAATTTGTTTTCTTACTTCCTGGCGGTGAATTTCAGGGTATCTGTAAGATTTAGTATATACTGGGGTTTCATCTTTTGTTCGAATATGATGTTTAATTCGATCAGTGAATGTTAATTTTTGGTCGTTCTGTTTGAAAATGCTGTAATAATCTCTCAGGAGTTGCGTGAGAGCATTTTTCTTATCATTATTCAAGTGTTCTGTGCGGAATTTTGAAAGGTTTATATAATTCGTCTCAATATGGCATAACTGAGGGGTAGTTTTACGATAATAAATTTCATAACTACGATTCGGAAGAATAAGTGAATTATCTTTAATCTTCACTATTGCTTTCAATTTTTTTAAACTGTCCATACCTAAAAGCCAATCAAAATGATCATGAAATTTGAAAAGATGAAATTTTAAGTTGACTTCTGATTTGAATAATTCCGGAAGTGGAATAGTTAATGAATATTTTTCAGCACTAGTGCCATGTATGGTTGATATTCTAAAAGGGTCTTTCTTTATGAAATTTTGATATAATTCACTGGCTAAACCAGGGTTTATAAATGACTTGGTACTAGCTGTATCAATTAGAATTTTTCTTTTTGAGTATTGATCTAAAATGTATGGTAACTCGGATGCGTTAGTTGTTAAATTCATGAGTTCTATTGGTTTTGTATTATTTCCTAGGCGCTTTGCTCTAAAAAATCATTGTACGGGTATTCTTCTTCGTTATATTCTGTAGCGTTTAGTGGATTATTGTCATAATTTGTTTCGATGTGTGGGTGATTCTTATCCTCACAGTGTTCATCATTTACATTAAAAAGTTCTTCAGCATGAAATTTTTGTTGTGGGTACGATTGCCTAAAGTTGGTACGAAACGTATTGTTAGTAGAGGTGCTCATTGGTGTAATTCTATTATTTTGAGCTGAAGTAAAATTTGAACGATTATGTTGTTGATAGTTCGTTTTGGGTGTTTGATTATAATTTTGCGGTCCTCTGAAATTTTGAGGTTGTGAATTGAAATTGAAATTTTGTGGATTCGTTGGTTTAAAATTAAATCCTGGATTAAAATTAGGCACAAAATTTTGTTGTGGTCTCATAAATTGTCTTGGCTCTTGCGAATTGAAATTCTGAAGCTTATTGACTTTTTGAGAGTTAATTTCTTCCTGATCAGTATTAGTGAGCAAATTTAATGCGGTTTCCAAATCAGCGGGATCTTTGGTTTTCATGAGAGAGCCTAGTGGATCTTTCAATCCGTTTAATAGTGTTTTTAGGGCAACTTTGCGGAAATGATTATTAAGTCCATCATTAACACCATAACTTAAATTTGCAAATGCAATTTGTGAATATGACAGTTTTTGTATCTTTTTATAATAGTCGAACGGAGTATCGTTCCCTTGTTCAAGTTTAACGATATCTATGGCTAATGTAGCGTCATCTCTTTTATCAGCATATGCAGTTAAGAGAAATTGACGTAATTCATTCCAACTTCTTATGTTTTTATTTGCTAAATAAAGTGCAGCTTCACCATGAATTTTAGATCTAATTCGTGAAGTAATATAATCATTACGTGGATTCAATGGATTCTGAGCATCGTAAAAATAATTGATTACTTTTTCAGATTCTTGAATAAAATAAAAGGCAATAATTCTGATTCGCCTTTAAATATTGGTACTATTTCTAAATATTCTTTCAATTCTGAGATTGATATCTGTTGTTCTACCATTTTGGGATTATTAACTTTATTTGATAACAATAAACGTGCGGGTTTAATTGATATTTGAGAATTTGTACTAGTTGGGTCTATATTTTCTTCACTAATATAGCCAAATTTCAAATTACTATTTTCAGAGTCTGAACTTTCGAAACGTCTATAAGACATAAATTGTACTTACAGTGAGACAAACTGCTTTCCCAGCATTCTACAGATGACGAAAGGTTGGCTTCTGTAACGTGGCTTCCGATTTGATCCAGCAACCAATAGTTTGATTTATTTTTCTGATTCAGCACTGATGAACCGTTGAAACGGACCAGGACCTTTTCGCGGAACTGTTCAGCGCGATCCAATACCGACTGTGCCAATTATTTAATTCCCTTTGAGGAATTTCTTTTTGAAAAATGTTTATTTCGTTTACACGATTTCACAATTATATTCAAATATCAAGTACATTAATAAAATAACGAAAGATACAATTAATATTGCAGGTTGATTAGAGATATAATAAAACAGGTGCTGTTCGATACAGGTGAGAAAAAGAAGTAACTAAATAAAAATATGAATTATCGCAGTAGCGTGAATTATCATATGCTTGCAGAGTTATTATGAAGATGTTTCCGTAGTCAGCGGAAACATGACACTTGTTCATATTATATGTGATTGTAATAGAGGGCGATATATATATATATATATATATATATATATATATATATATATATATATATATATATATATATATATATATATATATATATATATATGTAGAACTGGATTCTCGGGTATTGATCCGCGTTGTGTGGTTTCGGTCCTCAAAAGGACCAATTTCACGACGTTTCGGCAAAGTCGCATTTGCCATCTTCAGGTGATTCGACCGTAGAGTCGTCTAGTTCGCCTAGATTTTCCAGACTCTACGGTCGAATCACCTGAAGATGGCAAATGCGACTTTGCCGAAACGTCGTGAAATTGGTCCTTTTGAGGACCGAAACCACACAACGCGGATCAATACCCGAGAATCCAATTCTACACATTACGTCCGCGAGAACCTAAGAAGAAACATATATATATATATATATATATATATATGGCGATATATATATATATATATATATATATATATATATATATATATATATATATATATATATATATATATATATATATATATATATATATATATATAATACATAAATATATATATTCTTTTATTGATATTCTTGAACCATTTGTAATATTTGTATGTTTTCTTGATATATTGGTTTGTATATATACTAAAAATGCAACAAAAATTCTGTTTGACGTTTCGACAATGTTTATTGTCTTTATCAAAATTGTGAATTAGTGTTTCCACGTAATTTAGAAAAGAATAGATGATTTCGATTAATGAAATGTGTCTGCAGCCGACTTGTGTTTTAAGATCCAATTTAAACTGCAGAAAACATTGGATCGGTTGTGTGTGAAAGAGTAATGTATGGCTAATTACAATTTGGAATGGATTGAGTCTGATTAAATACAAGATATTTCAAGATTGTAAAATTATAAATCTCTATGATTATTGTATGAATTAGTTATTCTATGATAAACACTTCCGATCTATCATAATCAACTATTCATAATCAACTATTCAAGTTTAAGATAATTCTATGGAATTCAACCTCAAAATTGTTACTCATGGTGTCATAGTTAAATAATACTTTATCTTTTTTTAGGTTGAATTTTGGATAGACAAGTGGAAAGTGGCACTCCAAACTAATAAATTTTTGTTAAGTTCGAATTAGATTATTGTAAAGTTTCGAAAGATTGGAATCTATTTTGTCATTTACACAATTGTTCTATTTAATTTGAATAGATTCCAATATCAAACGTTTGTTGTCGTTTATTTCAATATTTAAAATTTTTGTATTGTTGTAGTCAAATGTATGGTTAGTGTCTTTTACATGTTTATTGAGCGCAGTTGATGAATTTTCGGTATATTTGTGCCCATTCAACCTGTTTTCGAGGTATTGTGCAGATTGGCCAATGTATAACTTTTCGCAATCTTCGCAAGGGATGGAATAATTGGTATAAGTTATTTTTTGAAAGGTACGCTGCTTTTTAACGTTGTAAAGAGACTTTTCTGATTTAAATAACTCTTATGACATATATGTAGGTCATAAGGTTTCACTATATTTCAAATTTTTTCTGAAAGACCATTAATATATGGTAGTGATTTGTAATGCTTATCATTTGATTTCTCATTATTGGTATTGATTTCACCAGATGAGTTATAAAATTTATGAATTTTGTCTTTAGTTATCGAATTTACTAAATCAATGGGATAACAATTTCTTATTAAAGTTTCTTTTGTTTTTGTAATAGATATAGTTCTCAATTCAGGAGAACTTAGTCGAATAGCTCTATCTATCATATTTATAATAACATTTTTCTTATATTTTTTAGGTATATTAGAATTGAAATCACCTTCCTGACCAAGTAGAATTGGTATACCATTTTGTTGGAATTTTTTCATCATTTGATTTTCTTACTAAAGTTAAATCTAAAAAATGTTATTCATTATTATTTTCTAATTCGATCGTGAATTGTAACTTATGGTGAAAGGAATTGAAAGAATTCAAAAATTCATTACATTTGTTTTCAGGGATTGCAGTCGAAACGTCAAACAGAATTTTTATTTCATTTTCAGTATATATACGAACCAATATACCAAGAAAACATACAAATATATATATATATATATATATATATATATATATATATATATATATATATATATATATATATATATATATATATATATATATATACATCTCACTATATTCTGGGCGTCCTTACAAAAACGCGACTCTCAGCGTCCGGTCCGAATTTGTAACAGGGATTTATAAATTTTTGCGCATATACTCGATGTATCATAAATAGATGTTACCTCAACAAATTTCAGCAAATTCTATGAAGTCATATACACTTCACTATATTCTCAGCGTCCTTTCAAAAAACGCACCTTGGCGTCTACAACATATACGAAGCTTTCATATTACAGATTCCTGGGCGTCCCCACATATAAAAACTGTTTACGTGGCAGATGCCTGAGCGTCCTACGGCGTTGCCACGATTATGCTCCAATAGCAGTACCGAGTAGAGGCAAGGTAGAAGTATCCAGGTTCTCCCCGATGCACGAGTGCAATAGACACGGGCCGTCAGATCAAGGACGGTGAAACCGTTAGACAAACACTTACAACTCCTTTGGTACCTTACTAGTAAAAGTAGACTGTTTATTTGTTTTAGAAATAAAAAGGGTCATTTCACATTTGTTCTTTGAACAAGATTAGTTAATCGTTCAGTTGATTTCGTCTCTATTTTTCAGTTAAGTAGTGTCAAAGATCATGATTCGAAGGTGATATCATTGTACAAAATTCTAGGTACCTATAAAACAATAATTAATATAACAACTTTGATTTTTCGCATAATTTCGAATAGTTTCAGAATTTATCTTTTTTTTCACTTCCCATATCTTTGATAGAAAGTGTATATATCGTCAACTTGCTGATCTCACATTGAAAAACTATAAGCAGGATACTAAAATATTTGTATCTGTAACTATTTGTAGGACAACATTACAAACAAAATAGAATTTTCTATTTTGAGGACAGAAAAAAATCGATTATCAGGTGCCGGCAAGAAAAGCAGCATCCTTCTTTGAAAAAATATTTAATGGAGCAACATTACAAAAGTAATGACGAACCAATGATACACCCGAACATTTTTCTTATGAATTTCTTCAATATATTTTTTTTTGATTTTTGGATTCACTAATGAAACGTCCAGTTTAACTGAAATCTCCAGAAAATCGGCTGACAATTTATAATTGAATTTGGAAGATGAAGCACGTCAAGAGTTTGATGTTTATTGCGAATGACTTATTTGATGAAATTTGATGTTTAAAATATCATGAATAGTCCAGTAAATGAAGGTTTTCACACACGGATTTTTGAGAGTGCTTCTTTATTTACGAAACTTGGCGAGTAGGTTCAGGGGCATCCCATATTGCTTGTGGTCAGTTAGGATGACCGCTTTCACGTGCCCCCTAAAAAAAAAGATCAAAAAATGATCGAAATTGAAAATAAATAGTATTTTCGTATTTTTCGGATCCAAATGCAATATTTCCGAAAAACGCAGCCTTCTCGAGTTGACGGGGCTCTGGAAAAAAATCGAGCAAAACATAAATCGGCTAATAATTAGATGATTCAAAAAAATTTATAATTGGAAGATGAATTTTTTGTTAACATAACTTTTCTTCCCGGTCAATATTTCGAGAGATATTCCAAAAGAAACGGAAAAAGTCCAGTCCAAGGGTTGATAAAGTAGCCAAGGACGTTTTAAAAATATCCTAAAAATTTGAGCACATATAATGACCCCAAATGAACATTTTTTCATTCTTGGCAGTTATTCCAAGGATAGTAACGATTTTTCAGCAGATATTTGAAATTGGGCAGCATCCATTAAAATTACAATAGAACGCGTTCGATTCTTACGAAATTTGAATTTTTTTTTGTTTTTTGTTCACTGGTTATGAATCCTTCGAGGAGATTTGAAAATTCGAAATGTCGGAACCGAAATGGACTCTCTGTCCGTATTGGGACCTTACGAAAATGATAAAAAAAGTTTTATCGTGGTATATCATGACTCAAAATAAAACTTTTTTCATATTGTTACTGTCATGTCTGCATTTGTTTATTTTACTGTTCGGAATATTGCCAGTGCAGGTATTGTTATAAGCTTATAAGTTTAATTAATTTTATCAATATTTTTTTTATGGGACACTTATATTCGATCAATATTTTGATATTTTCTGGAAATTTCTTTAAAAATTGACTTTTGATCAGCTCAGGTCCAAATGTATGTAACCCAAAGGTATTATTATTATTTGAGAAGAGTACCTATAGATACCCAAAAAAACCTAAGTTTTCGTTGTTTCAATTGAAGTAGTCTCAAAAAAATATTCTTATGAATAGTCATTGTGGGACATCCTGTGTGCTGATATGATGTATAAGTGTGGTTATGACTTACTAAAGGAATGAAAGATACTAAAAGAATGAAAGATAGGTATTGACAAAATTTTGAAAGATTCTTCGCGATAGCAATAACCTAACACACCAAAATACTTAACATACTTCGAGATTATCGATTAAAATTTAATATTATGGTGTTCTTAAATTAAGTATACCAAATTTTGAGATACACTTTAAGATTAGTGTTTTTCGTAACTCATCATTTCCTTTCTGTCAGAGCTATCAAGATGAAAATCTATATCATCAATGCTTTCCAGTTGTAATTCATCTTTTTTTTAATACTTTGACTACATGAGAGGGAAAGCTATAATATTCCAAGAACATCATGTGAGTCGGCAGTGGAATGTAGAGACGGAAGATAGGCATTCGTTCTTTTCTTGAAGGTTTGGAGGTTATAGGCATAGGGAAAAACTACCTACCTAGTTGAGCCCATCGTGCACCCCGTGGTAAGAAGTTTATTCTTCTCTAGCAGGTTGTTCTGGGGGCAGTTTTGCTTCGCCGATTTAACGGTGCCTGAAAGATGTCAAAGCAGGGAATTCCAACAGGATGTGAGGGGCAGTTTCTCCCACCTCTCTGTTTCACCTACATAATAGGATCATCTGCGATGCCCATAGTATGAAGGTGTTTGTTACGATAACAATGACTCGTTAGGATTCCAGTCATCTCTCTGATGTCCCTTCTGTTCAGAGAAAGGAGTTTCTTTGATAGGGTATGAGCTAACACCAGACTATAGTCTGGATCCTCATTCTCAATTAAGATGGTGGCGACTGACGGGGTCGGCGATCTCGATGGTGAGGAGAAAGTGGAAAAAAAGGTGAAAAAAGCGGAATTCTGATGAAATGTTGTAGCAAGCTATGTGCAGTATATGTCTGTATAATTTGTTATGGTATTTTACACAAAAGTTATACAAAAAGTAACGCAAAAATTCTATTTCTGAATGGTCAGAAAATGGTGAGTTGCAGTTAGACCAGTGAGGCTATAAGAAAACAAGTGGAATTACAGGAGAAAAACAAACTTCTAGAAACTGAAAATAGGTACTTCAAGGGAATAATTGCAGAAATCAGAGATAAAAACAATATCTTGCACATAAATAATGATTTACTCCTTCAAAAAATGAATAACTAGAAAAATCTTGTCTTCCGGATGGATTCCGCGTCACAATAGCTGAAACAGTTCACGCCTCAAGCCTGCCCTGAAGATGCCATCTGTAATGGTTGGCGAAATGTCGGCATCAAGTCGAGTTATTGTGACGCGAAATCCATCCGGAAGACAAGATTTTTCAATATTAGCTGTCCGCGGAAGTCTACTATCCAAGATAATGAATAACTATGAAGAAAAGATAATCTACCCACAAAAGGCCGAACAAAATACGATCAAACCAAACCGGAGCAAGGTAGTCAGTGGTCCCAAAAATGTGAACAACCAACACAAATTGGTCCCACATCTGCACAAATTGATACTCCAATTCGGTCTCCAGATTCCAGAAAAGATTATGAAGTTAACAATCAGCCAAATGGGCTTATATCGTGGGCATCTGGAATTTCGGAAAAGGTTGGCCCAGGAGAAACAAAGACGGATACTGACAATCAGATCGAGAATGATGGGTTTTAACAGGTGAAATGGTGTAAACCAAGATAAAACAACAAAGACAGATGGATTTTCAGGTGTTCAAAAAAATTATGGATATACATACACAAGGTGAAGCGAGAAGCTACTGGAGACGAAATTAAAAGCTACATTAGGAGCAAAGCTAGATTGGAGGAACATGAAATATGGGTGGAAAAGATTTCCATAGCTGGCAATGGACTCAGAATATATGTTGTTACTGCTCCTCGGCAGAAGAAAGAAGTACGACACTTGTTTTTGTCCAAGTGGAGTTGGCATTAAAAGATTTGACTTTCAGAAACACAAGCAATTTCTTGTGCAAATTAGACAGGATAATGGCAGGAATTTTTGACATATAAACAAGCAGTGGATCAGAAAAATTGTGAAATTAGTATTATACATCAAAACGTGCAGTCAATAGGTAATTGTGTAGACGAGTTGGAAGAGTTGATGTCAGATAACGCATACTCCCAAATTCTATGTATCACAGAACACTGGAAAACGGGGGAACAACTAAAAACATTTAGCCTGAAGGATTTATTCTTGGAGGCAAGTTTCTGTAGACAAAATGACAATGAGCATGGTGAGACAGCAA
The DNA here is from genome assembly GCA_958510875.1 of Endomychus coccineus. Lineage (NCBI taxonomy): Eukaryota > Metazoa > Arthropoda > Insecta > Coleoptera > Endomychidae > Endomychus > Endomychus coccineus. Next base: position 20,435 of record CAUEHT010000008.1, on the reverse strand, counting down.
TATACCTAAGAAGAGGGACTTAGGGCGTAGAATGAGACGAGTTAAAAAATCGTCAATAGAGAATGAAATTGACTGTGTAGCGAGTGAAGTTATTATTGAAATAAGAAAAGTGCTTATAGTTTCTATTGACAGGCCTTCAAGTGCAAACGTTGACATATTTTTCTCTTAATTTGAAGAAATTTTTAATGTGGTATATAATGACAGAGGAGATGTTGTAATTGCTGGTGACTTCAACATCAATGTTTAAGAGGAAACAATAGATAAATTCAGATTCTGTGATATGATGAACTCAGTCAACATCATCCACAAAATTAATAAGTACACCAGAGTTACACCATCATCTCAATCATGTGTAAATAATATGTTCACTAATATTGAAGACACACCTCCATATCAGATCACTTTGCACCGAAATTAACATTTTTGACTCAGAGAACCACATGCTCCCATACTTATAGCATATGTTTCAATGTAAATAATGTGGAAAAATTCGAGAGCATAATGAAAAATCAAGATTTGTCTCATACAAATGACATAGCTAGAGAGAAAATAAATGAGCCGTGAAAAATGTACATAATTCCATGAAATTACAGGAAATTGCACATTACATTGCTGACAGCTTCTTGAACTATATAACTGATTATATTAATGAGTTAATAATTCGTCAAAATTAGCCACATATAAACAACACAACCAAATATATGGAATCTATGTTTGTTAATTTAGTTAGTGGAAGTGATTTCCTGAATATAGTTAAAAATCTGGAAAATAGAATGAGCAGTGGTGTAGATGAGATCCCAAACAAATCGATAAAAATTGTTGATGTTTAATTGCAGAACCTTTAGTCTACATCATAAATAACTACTTCAAAATTGGTATATTTCAGTTGAAAACGGCATGTATAATTCCTGTATTCAAAAATAATGGTGATCCAAAAATTACAGATAACTATAGACCAATAAGTTTATTGGGAGCCTTTTCAAAAATCTTTGAAACTGCAATGTGTAATAGATTGATTCTTACAGCATGTAACTTGATAAGTGACTCTCAACATGGTTACTTGGAAGGAAAATCTACCCATACTGCAACTTTCCAGTTCATACAGCATATAATAGACTCATTAAAGGATGATACATACGTTAAACTCATTCTTAGACCTTTCTAAGGCATGCGATTGCTTGAATCATGAGATATTGTTGAATAAGCTGGAATATTGCGGAATAAGGGGACCAGCTCTAAGCTGGTTTAGATCATACTTAGAGGATAGGGAACAGACGATGAAGATCACGAAAGATGAAGTTGAGGGAAAATCCTCCGAAAAAATATCAAACAGCAGTATTCCACAAGGTAGCATAACGGGACCATTGCTTTTTAGAGTTTACGTGAATGATTTGAATAATTTCATGAAGCTTAATGAGGCTTGTAAGTTGATTAATTATGCTGACGACACAAATATGCCAGTAAAGGCTCCTGATAATCAGTATGATTGCCAAAGTAGATTTAGACTCTGAAAGAGCCAAATCTTGGTTCATACAAAATAAACTGGTTCTTAATGAAAATAAAACAAATCTCGTACTGTTCAAAACAATCTATGCCCGCACTGACTTGCCTTTTGATGTTAGTCTACGTAAAAAGAACTTCATAGTTAGTAAGCACTTCAAGTTCTTGAGGGTCTATATAGATAATTTTTTATGTTGAGCTATCCATGTTGAGCAACTCTGTCAAACTGAGTTACATATGTTACTCACTCAGGGTAACTAAAAAATATGCAAGCTTTGAAACACTGAAAATAGTGCATTATGCAAATGTTGAAACAAGAATAAGATATAGTTTGATATATTTTGGCAGTAGTAGACATATTGAAAATATGGTCTTAATTCATAAACGAGCATTGAGAATAATGTTAAAGTTGAAGTACAAAGAGTGATGTAGGGGCTATTTGAAGAAAAATAGGATACAGAGATTACCAGCTTTTAACATTCAAGAATATCAATTTGAAACAAGAGGCCTATACCCAACTAGACATGTAAATCTGTAAATAGACTGAGTGTAACTGAAAAAGGGGCACTGTAGTCTTCTATCAAATGTTCCAACAAGTTGCCAGAACACATCAAAGTTATCAATAATCTTACTGCATGTAAAAAAGAAATCTTCAATATGTTAATAAACTTGGAACCCTATACAATGGGAGAATTTTATAATATGTAGGTGTTTTTTAGATCAACTCTATTTTCTCCAATGGTTGCTCTACATGCAATAAATTGTGATTATATCTCAAAATGAAGATTATTATTATTATTATTATTAGTTAGAGGATACATCAATAAAGCTTATGGGCTCACCACCCACTTTAAAGACACAGCGGTTTTGTGTTATTAGAAACAACATGATCAGGATAATTTTATAAAGTGGCTTCGAGAATATTGTAGAAGTATGTGTGTGTGTGTGCGTGTGTGTATGTGTGTGTATGTGTCTTATGAAAAAATGTCTTGTGCTGAAGTGACATTGGGATGTCAAGACCTTACAACTAATACAAAAAATAAAAGTAATTTGAAACCAATTTGAATTTGTTCAAATACGTATATCGGCAGTCATGCTCTCATCTACATCGGCTATCCTCATTAATAATTAATATAAGATAATTTTCAAAAGATCTATTGTATCGTCACTTGATGAACTGAATTCAAACTAGAATATTGAAAATAAAAAGCTATTACGCTATTAGTTCGATGAATTTCCAACCCTGATTTACAACAACGTTAACAAAATAGTTTGAATCACTTTATTTTGTTTTATACAGAATAATCTTCATTGTGGAATAATCAACTACCTTCTACTCAACAAATAACATTTATTATTCTGGAATAATATCGCACGTCCAAATGCAATGAACGAAAATTAAAGTTTAGCTTCAATAGACAAATCTGCATAAATTAATCAAAGAACAAATTGTATAACACTCCGTAATTCCAACAAATTGGTATGATATTTGAAATGAAACATCGGGACAGTCGCAGCAGCTATTGTACAGTTACATTCCTCGCAAAACGTTAAGTTTACACATACAATGTTGCCAATTACGGACGCCGAGGTATCCGTGAAGTAGAAGCTGAAATATGCAAGAAGGACGCCGAGGGATTCATGAAATAAATCATGTATATACATCGGATATACGGCGGCGCGCGCTGCGCCTCTCACTGCAAACTGATCGAACTATTATATACAGCGTAACATACAAATAATTGATTTCACTATAATCTGGGCGTCCTAGTCGATTTTTGGCAAACACTTCTATAACACTATACGGACGCTCAGTTGGACATGGACGCCGAGAGAATAGTAAATCGACAATGTACGGACGCCAAGAATATAGCGGGATGTATATATATATATATATATATATATATATATATATATACATACATACATATATATATATATATATATATATATATATATATATATATATATATATATATATATACATATATGTATATACATATATTATATGTTGATATTTTACCAATATTATTGATTAAAAACCAATGTTAAGCAAACACTACCCGACGACCTATCCAACTTAAATAACACAAATATAATTAAAATAAAACAAGACTGGATTGAAAATCTAACTAGTGTGCAGATACCTGACTATGCAAATGAAATTTTGAGTCTAGGTTCAAATTTCGCAATACCAATTCAACATAAAAATGAAATACCAATACCTGACATCATTGCTAACATTGAATTCTCCACAAAAAGTTTAACTAGCGATACACGAAACGAAATAAGGGCAACATGCTGCAACATGTTGACTAATTTCAAAATTGCACCCCCTAGAAACAACTATAATAGAGAGATAAATAAAGAATAATTGAAAAATTTAAACAAAACTAAAGGTTTCTTAAAACAACATAAGAATTTAAAAATTCTTAAACCTGACAAATCCAATGAAACTGTTCTAATGACTGAAGAATGTTATGACGAAAAGATGTTTCAACTCCTTAAAGATGAAACAACATACAAACTGTTAAAATCTGACCCAACAAATAACTACCAAAGGCAAAATAACGAACTTATAAAAAAATGGGAAAGACTGAACTTCATCTCCCCTGAAATGACAAAGGAGCTCCTTATCCATAACGCCCTCCCACCAAAAATTTAAGGTTCACCTAAATTGCATGAACCCGGAATTCCAATGCGACCCATAGTATAATAATAATAATAATAATAATAATAAGTTTATTCTCAAAAAAAAATTACAGTAATGCAATATACAAATAAATAGAGCTTGTTTATGAACTTAAAAGTCGCATGAAGGTAAAACCTTGTGTATGGGTGTGTGTTTAAGTTTAAGACTTTGCTTGTATATGTTGCCATAATTACTACTACACTCACATATCAAGAAATACGTACTTACATATAAATGCCCTTAATTAGTGTTTCAATCATGGTAAAATTAGTAAATGTTACCAATAGATATTAAATGCTAAATAATAAATGCTTACATAAGAGTCATTTGCCGTTTTAATTTCATGTATTTAAATTTATGTTCACGTATATATATAAGAATTTTTAATATCAATTATGCCATGTATCTTTATTCTTGACGTTTTACTAATATATAATTTAACATTTTTCTTAAGCAGCCTATAATTATTTATTTCCTTCATTTCCTCTGGTAAACTATTGTAAGCTTTCGGGGCAAGGAATACGTGACTTCTTTGTCCGAAAGTCTTATCCATTTTTGGTATTGTATATATATTTGTCTTTCCTCTTGTATCATACAAATGTGAAATTTGTGTACCTTTTTTCCTATTTTGATAGAAGTAACACGTTACGGCTTCGAAATATAATTGTCTAGTATCTTTGATCCCGGAAATTTTATACAAGGTATCGGTGCTAACGCGAAACGGCTTCTCGAAAATTATTTTCAAAGTCCATTCCTGTACTATTTCAATTGCTTTCATATAGTGATTTGTGATTCCGCCCCATGATAAAATGCAGTAGCTTAATAGAGATTGTACGAATGCTGAATATACTATTTTAAGTTGATTTTGATCACAGAATGTTTTTAAGTATTTAATTTTTGATACCGCACCTCTCAACCGTTTTACCAAGCTTTTAGCATGTGCATACCTTCTCAGATGGCAATCAATCTCTATACCCAAATACTTGAACGTCAAAGCTCTTTGTATTATAAATTCTTTATTTTCCAATAGTACTCGTAGATTTTCGAATGGTGGTAATTGATTTTGTGTGATGGAAAATGGCATAAACTTTGTTTTATCTATATTTATCGTCAATAATAATTTGTTGTTCAAGAATCGTAAAATATTTTTAAAATCAGTTTCTACTATGTCTTTGACACTGGACCAGTCCTTCGATTCATATAGGATAACCGTGTCATCCGCAAAACTTATAATCTTTGCTATTTTAGATGATTGGAATATGTCATTGACATAAATCAGGAAAAGTATCGGACCCAATATAGAGCCTTGCGGGACACCACATCCGATTTTTTCTTTCTGTACTACATATTTAACTACTTGTTTCCGATTTGACAGATAGCTGCGCATCAGTTGCTGCGGCAAACCTCTCAGACCGTATGAGTATAAGGTATCTAACAAAATATCGTGGTCGACAGGGTCAAAAGCTTTTGCTAAGTCGACAAAGACACAAAGACATACTTGATCATCATCCAAACTTTTGTATATTTCCGAGGTCAAACTCGCAACTGCATCCTGAGTCGACCTACCTTCCCGAAATCCATACTGAGATTCTGAAAGTAAATTATATTTTTCTAGAAAGTGACAGATTCTCGTCTTGATAATTTTCTCAAAAATTTTTGAAATTGCTGATAGCAATGAAATTGGCCGATAGTTCGTTATTTTTGATTGGTCACCTGTCTTAAAAATGAGAATTACAAGTGCGGTTCTTAGACAGTTTGGGAAAATTCCAAATGTAAAGCTTTGATTTATCAGATAGACAAGCGGCTCTGTAATATATTGAGAAATTTTTAGTAGAGTAGTTGTTTGTATTCCATCTAACCCTGATGATGCTTTAGATTTTAAATTTTTCATAACTTCCTGTATCTCAATATGGTCAGTATGATTTAGGTATATCGACTTATCAATTACATTCTTTTGTGGTCTAACACCTACCCTGTATACTCGTTGTGTAAGTTTCTTACCTATATTCGAGAAGAATTTATTTAAACTATTACTTATATTTTTATTTCCCGTTATTTTAATTTCTTCATCCTTGATTGTATCTGGATTCAATTGCTTATTTTTATTTGTTGCGTTTTTTATAGTTTTCCATAATAATGTGGAATTATTTTTGGCTATAATGTTTTTGTAATAATTGGCTTTGGTGTTTTTCACTGAATACTCTAATTTATTTTTATAATTTTTATACTGTATAGCTATTTCTTGATTTTGTGGCTCATCTCTTAGTTTTTTATACAGTTTATTTTTAATATTCACAGACTTTACAAGCCCTTTAGTAATCCAGGAAATTCGCGCACATCCATTTTTTTTAAGTTCAATCGCATGTGTATTTGTTTTTATTTTGTTATTTAGTGTTGTAATAAATGATTCTGTGGCTTCATGTAGAATTTGCGCGGTGTATGTATCCATCCAGTTTTCATTACAGATGTCCTTCTGTAGGCCGTCATAGTTAATAACATATTTGTATTTTATTTTACTCAAAATATTATTCTTTAGTTTGATTTCTGAGATTTGACATTGAAGCATTATGGGGTAATGATCCGTAATTTTATTGTCATAAATAGCTGGAATAAAATGTTCATACTCTATGTTAGTTTTGAGAAATATATGATCCAGACAAGATTTGCTCTGATTATGTTGCCTAGTCACTTCATTTATTAAAGATACATAGCCGTGTTCATATAGAATATTTAGATATTCCTCTGCATAATCTTTGTGCTCTGTTTGGTTGCATATGTCTATATTAATATCTCCTATTAACAGGTTTATATCTCCATTTTGCTTATTTTCTCTTAGGAACATGTTTAGATTATAGTTAAACAGGTTTTCATTCATACATGGTGGCTTGTAAATTGAAGAGATATCAATTTTTTTATTCAGATAGGCCAATTTCAGATCTATTACTTTTATCTCACCAATGTACTCAATGTTGAATGTGCTATCAATATCATTTTTTATAAATACTACTGTTCCATCTGCTTTATTAATATTTCCCTCATTGTAGATAATTCTATATCCTTTCATACTACAATAACTTAAATCATACAATTTCCAGCATTCTGTTAGGATTATACATTGAAAACAATTTCCTATATCAGTGAGTAAGATTTTCAGTTCATCGAAGTTACGATTTAAACTTCTGATATTAGTATGGAATATTTGGAAGTTAGTTATTTGTACCAAAAACATTTTTTATAATCTGATCATCTTTAAGTACTGGTATATCGACAGGCGCATAATCTCTTATATAAGCATCCATAACATAGTAAAATGCTATATTTTAAACTTCTTATTGTTCCAATTTTATATGGAGTGAGATATATAAGATGTAATAAATTAATTACCTGACATTTCCACAATTAAATTCAAATATAAAATTACTACTCAAAACTACAGTCTACATTTGTATTTAGACTACATTTGTATTTAGAATCTAGAAATTAGAATATAATAACTAATGTTTACAATGTTTTAAAATAACAAAAATCACTAAAATTGCATAGGGCTGTTTTATCCCCCCTTCTTTTTCAGTTTTGTTAATGGCGTTTTATTTTCTATTGATCTAGTTTTCGGTCTATTTTTAAAAGAAGTAATATCCCTTAGACCCCCTGTAATTAATTCAGACTTATCCCTTTTATTTAGATTTCCTTCACGTTCAACCTTCTCAAATACTTCGTCTTCTATCCCTGATGTTGCACTTGGTGTAGGCGGTGCACTTGTTGTGTTCGGTTCTTCGTTTACCTCGCTATCAATTTGATCTTCGACAGTATATGTTTCTCCATTTATTATTAGTTTATTATTTTGTATAAATGCATTTTGATGTCTGTCCTTTGCTTGTTTTAAATTGGCCCTTAGTATTTTGTTTTCCTGTTGCTCTTGCTTAGTCTGATCACTATTTATATATATTTTAAGACCCTTTAATTTACGAGTATTTAATAATATTTCTTTCTTTCTTAAAACAGAAATTAGTTTCAATTTTATAGGTTTGTTAGTGTTTGTTTTGCCTAATTCATATACATCGTTTATCTCCGAACTCTTCATGTCTACGTCTAACACTTCTTTGAACTTGTTTTCTATGAAGTCCACTAGACAAGCATCTTTTGGAGGGCTTAGACCAAAAATTATAAGATTGTTTCTTCTGGATTGGCGTTCATTTAGTTCTAATTGTACTTTCAACTGTGCATTTTCTTTTTCCAATTTTTTTGTCTTATGGAATGCCTCTTCGAGTTTCAAAAGCAAATTTGTTTCTGAAGTCACTACTTGTAATTGTAACTTCTTAATTTCCCTAAATAATTGAAGATTTGAGACTTCTTCTTCATCATTCATAATTTCCTTATTGCAATTTCGGAGAGATAAGTGTGTTCGTTTATGTATTTCTTTAAGATTGCAGGAATGTTATAAAAAGGAAAAATTTTTTTGTTCATGCTTAGCACCATTTATCATCTGTTATCCACTAAAGGTGCACACACATCGGAGTATCTTGTGTCCAATCACCGCTCTCCGGCCTAGCAACGTTCCACAAAAATATTTTAACCAACATTGTCAACAAAAATGACTCTTATATTAAAGATTCTTGGCATTTTGAAGAAAAAATTAAAAACATCGATATCCCGGAAAAATACAAAGTAGTCACTCTAGATGTAGTGTCATTATATACAAATATTCCAATAGAATTAGCACTGGACCTTATTAAAAATAAATGGAACGAGATTAAAAATTACACCGATATTCCCCTTGATGAATTCCGAAATGCCGTTGCCCTTACCTTAAACTCCACCTATTTTCTATTCAAAAACAACGTTTACAAACAAATGGAGGGTTGCGCTATGGGCTCTTCCATATCTAGTGTTATTGCCCAACTCGTTTTAGAAGATCTAGAAAAAAAAATTCTACCAAGACTAAAGTTCAACTCACCATTTCTCTGCCGATACGTCGATGACTGAATAAACTGCCATCCCTGACGGCGAAGAAGAGTATCTATTAAAACTGTTCCACAAATACCACCAAAAAATTAGGTTTACCATTGAATCAGAAGTCCACAATAAAATCAACTTTTTAGACATGACTCTTCATCATAACTCTAACAAAATTGAGACCGAATGGTATACTAAATCTACATGGTCAGGTAGATACCTGAACTATATGTCAAACCACCCTATGTCTCAAAAAAGATCAGTCATCATAGGCTTGGCAGATAGAACAATTAAACTGTCCGACAATGAATACAGGTATAACACTATCCAAAAAGCTAAAAATATACTTAAAGAAAACAGCTACTCCAAAAAACTTATAAATTCCATCTTTTCAAACAGATTAAACAAATTTCAAAAACAAAACGAGGCACAACTAGGTAACAAAAAAGAAAACAATAAATATCTAACACTACCTTATATCTCAGGACTATCAGAGAGTTTCAAGAAAGTTTTAAAAAAAACAGGATATAACAGTATCCCAAAAAGGATATAACTTATTGCAAAACAATTATAGCAAGCTAAAAACCAAAACACCTAAAAACAAAAAAAACACACGTAGCATATGAGGTTCCTTGTGCAAACTGTAATCAGGTTTATATCGGTCAAACTAGCCAGAATTTGGAGAATAGGTTGAATGGACACAAATACGATAAAAAAACAAAATAGCCATTAATAAACACAAACAACAACTAAACCACAAATTCGATTTTCTAAATACTAAAATAATTAAAACCGAGGATAACCAACTCAAAAGAGAAATACATGAAATGATCCATATTAAGCAAACCCCAAATACTGTGAATTCTAAAACTGACATAACAAATCTAAACAAGATTTACTATAATATTATATAAATGCAACTACCTTATTCAAATGCTTATAGCAACTACCTTATGACATAAAAAAATGATTACAGCAAATTCCAAAAATGGTTACAGCAAATTTAAAAAATAGTTACAGCAAATTTAAAAAATTGTTACAGCCAATTTCAGAGAAAAAAAAAATAAAAAATGGAGTTAGAGTGGTGCGTTCTCGTTTCGGTGTCGGACCCGGGACCTTTGGAATACGAGGCGGGCGCGCTGTCGCACAGCTGCTGAGGCTGTGATAATTATAACAAAATTACTATTAGTCGCTCACCAGACTGGGCGTGCATATCTGTATAACTTCTCGCTCTGAATCAACATAACCTGTAAAGCAATCAATACATTGTCGTATCTTAGCTCTCTATCACGTATTTGTTTTAAATATGTTGTGTCATATGTATTTATGTGTATAATTGTTATTTTAACATGTTAATTTGTGCTGATGGTAAGTTTGATTTTGTTAAAAATGTCTCTTGTTAATCTACTGACTTTGCCTATATTTTAGTCCTGTTTCATTGAGAAAGGCCAAAATCCCGGCCGAAACGTTTGGAGTTAGTTATTAAAGGATATGAAATAGCAACCTCTGCTTCTTAAATGAACCTTATCTCCTTTCTTGGAGATAAGGTTCATTTAAGAAGCAGAGGTTGCTATTTCATATTCTTTAACATATATATATATATATATATATATATATATATATATATATATATATATATATATATATATATATATGTATATGTATATATATGGACTAGAAATCCAGAAATGTGGGTTCGAATCCCGCCTATGGTTCAATCTTTTACGTTTATTCATCTTTATAATCCTATGTTAAATTATCTAAGTTATCTTCATAATTCAGAAAATTTAATTCTATATCTCTTAAGTTATATATATATATATATATATATATATATATATATATATATATATATATATATATATATATATATATATATATATATATATATATATATATATATATATATATATCCCGCTATATTCTTGGCGTCCGTACATTGTCAATTTACTATTCTCTCGGCGTCCATGTCCAACTGAGCGTCCGTATGTGGACGCCGAGTGGAATCCCCATTGAAATTTCGCCAGAGGACTCGTATAGTGTTATAGAAGTGTTTGCCGAAAATCGACTAGGACGCCCAGATTATTGTGAAATGAATTATTTGTATGTTACGCTGTATATAATAGTTCAATCAGTTTGCAGTGAGAGGCGCAGCGCGCGCCGCCGTATGTCCGATGTATATACATGATTTATTTCATGAATCCCTAGGCGTCCTTCTTGCATATTTCAGCTTTTACTTCACGGATTCCTCGGCGTCCGTAATTGGCAACATTGTATGTGTAAACTTAATGTTTCGCGAGGAATGTAACTGTACAATAGCTGCTGCGACTGTCCCGATGTTTTATTTCAAATATCATACCAATTTCTTGGATTTACGGAGTGTTATACAATTTGTTCTTTGATTAATTTATGCAGATTTGTCTATTGAAGCTAAACTTTAATTTTCATTCGTTGCGTTTGGACGTGTCATATTATTCCAGAATAATAAATGTTATTTGTTGAGTAGAAGGTAGTTAATTATTTCACAATGAAGATTATTTTGTATAAAACAAAATAAAGTTATTCAAACTATTTTGTTAACGTTGTTGTAAATCAGGGTGGTAAATTCATCGAACTAATAGCGTAATATCTTTTATTTTAAATATTCTAGTTTGAATTCAGTTCATCAAGTGACGATACAATAGATCTTTTGAAAATCATCTTATATGAATTATTAATGAGGATAGCCGATCTAGATGAGAGCATGACTGCCGATATACGTATTTGAACAAATTCAAATTGGTTTCAAATTATTTTTATTTTTTGTATTAGTTGTAATGTCTTGACATCTCAATGTCACTTCAGCACAAGACATTTTCTCATAAGACACATACACACACATACACACACGCACATACAAACACATACTTCTACAATAATCTCGAAGCCACTTTATAAAATGATCCTGATCATGTTGTTTCTAATGACTCAAAACCGCTGTGTCTTTAAAGTGGGTGGTGAGCCCATAAAGCTTTATTAATGTATCCTCTAACTACTGTGGTAGTAGTTTACTCAATTTACAAGGTGTTCATTCAATGCATAATGATAATAATAATAATAATAATAATAATAATCTTCATTTTGAGATATAATTACAATTTATTGCATGTAGAGCAGCCATTGAAGAAAATAGAGTTGATCTCAAAAACACCTAAATATTATAAAATTCTCTCATTGTATAGGGTTCCAAGTTTATTAACATATCATTGATTTCTGTTTTACATGCAGAAAGATTATTGATAACTTTGATGTGTTCTGGCAACTTGTTGAAACATTTGATAGAAGAGTACAGTGCCCCTTTTTCAGTTACACTCAGTCTATTTACAGATTTACATGTCTAGTTGGGTATAGGCCTCTTGTTTCAAATTGTGTGAGTAAATGCCTATTTCTGAACAGAAATAACAGATATTCTTGAATGTATAAAGCTGGTACTCTTTGTATCCTATTTTTCTTCAAATAGTCCCTATATCACTCGTTGTACTTCAACTTTAACATTGTTCTTAATGCTCGTTTATGAATTAAGACCACATTTTCAATATGTCTACTAGTGCCAAAATATATCAAACTATATCTTATTCTTGTTTCAACATTTGCATAATGCACTATTTTCAGTGTTTGAAAGCTTGCATATTTTTTAATTACCCTGAGTGAGTAACATATGTGACTCAGTTCGACAGAGTTGCCCAACATGGATAGCTCAGCATAAAAAATTATCTATATAGACCCCCAAGAACTTAGAGTGCTTACTAACTATAAAGTTCTTTTTACCTGAACTAACATCAAAAGGCAAGTCAGTGCGGGCATAGATTGTTTTGAACAGTACGAGATTTGTTTTATTTTCATTAAGAACCAGTTTATTTTGTATGAACCAAGATTTGGCTCTTTCAGAGTCTAAATCTGCTTTGGCAATCATACTGATCATATCAGGAGCCTTTACTAGTATATTTGTGTCGTCAGCATAATTAATCAGCTTACAAGCCTCATTAAGCTTCATGAAATTATTCAAATCATTCACGTTAACTCTAAAAAGCAATGGTCCCGTTATGCTACCTTGTGGAATACTGATGTTTGATATTTTTTTGGAGGATTTTCCCTCAACTTCATCTTTCGTGATCTTCACCATCTGTTTCCTATCCTCTAAGTATGATCTAAACTATCTTAGAACTGGTCCCCTTATTCCGCAATATTCCAGCTTATTTAACAATATTTCATGATTCAAGCAATCGCATGCCTTAGAAAGGTCTAAGAATGAGTCTAATGCTAATGTATCATCCTTTAATGAGTCTATTATATGCTGTATGAACTGGAAAATTGCAGTATGTTTAGATTTTCCTTCCAAGTAACCATGTTGAGAGTCACTTATCAAGTTACATGCTGTAAGAATCAATTTATTACACATTGCAGTTTCAAAGATTTTTGAAAAAGCTCACAATAAGCTTATTGGTCTATAGTTATCTGTAATTTTTGGATCACCATTATTTTTCAATACAGGAATTATACATGCCGTTTTCAACTGATATATACCAATTTTGAAGGAGTTATTTATGATGTAGACTGAAGGTTCTGCATTTAAACATCAGCAATTTTTATCAATTTGTTCGTGATCTCATCTACACCACTGCTCATTCTATTTTCTAGATTTTTAACTATATTCAGGAAATCACTTCCACTAACTAAATCAACAAACATAGATTTCATACATTTGGTTGTGTTGCTTATATGTGGCTGATTTTGACGAATTATTAACTCATCAATATAATCAGTTATATAGTTCAAGAAGCTGTCAGCAATGTAATGTGCACTTCCCCGTACTTTCATGGAATTATGTACATTTCCCATGGCTCATTTATTTTGTCACTAGCTATGTCATTTATATGAAACCAATCTTGATTTTTCATTATGCTCTCGAATTTTTCCACATTGTTTACATTGAAACATATGCTATAAGTATGGGAGCATGTGGTTCTCTGAGTCAAAATTGTTAATTTCTGTGCGAAGTGATCTGATATGGAGGTGTGTCTTTAATATTAGTGAACATATTATCTACACATGATTGAGATGATGGTGTAACTCTGGTGTACTTATTAATTTTGTGGATGATTTTGGCTGAGTTCATCATATCACAGAATCTGAATTTATCTATTGTTTCCTCTTAAACATTGATGTTGAAGTCACCAGTAATTAAAACCTTTCCTCTCTCATTATATACCACATTAAAAATTTCTTCGAATTTAGAGAAAAATATGGCAACGTTTGCACCTGAAGGCCTGTCATTAGAAACTATAAGCACTTTTCTTCTTTCGATAATAACTTCACTCGCTACACAGTCAATTTGATTCTCTATTGACGATTTTTTAACTCTCATTCTACGCCCTGAGTCCCTCTTCTTAAGTATATTGCTGTCCCACCATGCTCATTGTCATTTTGTCTACAGAAACTTGCCTCCAGGAAGAAATCCTTCAGGCTGAATGTTTTCAGTTGTTCCCCCGTTTTCCAGTGTTCTGTGATACATAGAATTTGGGAGTATGCGTTATCTGACATCAACTCGTCTACACAGTTACCTATTGACTGCACGTTTTGATGTATAATACTAATTTCACAATTTTTCTGATCCACTGCTTGTTTGGATGTCAAAAATTCCCCCATTATCATGTCTAATTTGCACAAGAAATTGCTTGTGTTTCTGAAAGTCAAATCTTTCAATGCCAACTTCCACTTGGACAAAAACAAGAGTCGTACATTTCTTCTTTCTCCTGCAGAGGAGCAAGAACAACATATTTTCTGAGTCCATTGCCAGTTATGGGAATCTTTTCCACCAATATTTTATCTTCCTCCAATCTAGCTTTGTTCCTGATGTAGATTTTAATTTCGTCTCCAGTAGCTTCTCGCTTCACCTTGTGTAGGTATATCCATAATTTTTTTGAACACCTGAAAATCCATCTGTCTTTGTCGTTTTTTCTTGATTTACACCATTTTACCTGTTGAAACCCATCATTTTTGATCTGATTATCAGTATCCGTCTTTGTTTCTCCTGGGCCAACCTTTTTCGAAATTCCAGATGGGCACGATATAAGCCCATTTGGGTGATTGTTAACTTCATAATCTTTTCCGGAATCTGGAGACCGAATTGGAGTATCAATTTGTGTAGATGTGGGACCAATTTGTGTTGGTTGTTCACATTTTTGGAACCACTGACTACCTTGCTCCGGTTTGGTTTGATCGTATTTTGTTCGGCTCTTTGTGAGTAGATTATCTGTTCGTCATAGTTATTCATCGTTTGAAGGAGTAAATCATTATTTATGTGCAAGATATTGTTTCTATCTCTGATTTCTGCAATTATTCCGTTGAAGCACCTATTTTCAGCTTCTAGAAGTTTGTTTTTCTCCTGTAATTCCACTTGTTTTCTTATGACCTCACTTGTCTCACTGCAACTTACCATTTTCTGACCATTCAGAAATAGGATTTTTGGGTTACTTTTTGTATAACTTTTGTGTAAAATACCGTAACAAATTATACAGACATATACTACAACATTTCATCAGAATTTCGCTTTTTTCACATTTTTTCCACTTTCTCTTCACCATCGAGATCACCGACACCGTCAGTCGACGCCATCTTAATTGAGAATGAGGATCCAGACTATAGTCTGGTGTTAGCTCATACCCTTTTCTATAGATATTTCAATGACCGGAGTTCATCAGAAATTTCGTCTGTTCCAACGCGGACGAGACGAGTTCAAAATAGTCACCCTTTCACTGTCAAGCTCAAGACCTGCCAAACTCCTTTCTACCAGACTTCATTGTTTCACCGAACAGCTAAGCTGTGAAACTCTCCACCTAGTGGGTTCAGACGGAGGTCTACGCTATATTGACTTGCGCCATGGAAAATCTGCGAAGAAACTATGTACATGGGAGCAAATATATATTTGCACAGACAGCCGGTCTGCCCCGGGCGCTCTCAAGTCACCTAGAGTCACAACAAGACTTGAAGGAACTGAAATGGCTTACTGCCTGACCAGGCGGGGGTCATCTGGCGTCCCTGTCTGACAGGAGCCAATGGTCGTTGTATCAAAATGCGTGGGGATCTTGTACTTCTGAGTCAACTGTACAAAGAGTGCTCTGACTTGTGGCAAGATCATTACGTATGAGGCAGGCCAAGCTATTTATAAATGAGCCTGTACCTAGGCTATCAAAGAAACTCCTTTCTCTGAACAGAAGGGACATCAGAGAGATGACTGGAATCCTAACGAGTCATTGTCATCGTAACAAACACCTCTATACTATGGGTATCGCAGATGATCCTATAATGTAGGTGAAACAGAGAGGTGGCAGAAACTGCCCCTCACATCCTGTTAGAATGCCCTGCTTTGACATCTTTCAGGCACCGTTACATCGGCGAAGCAAAACTGCCCCCAGAACAACCTGCTAGAAGAGAATAAACTTCTTACCACGGGGTGCACGATGGGATCAACTAGGTAGGTAGTTTTTCCTTATGCCTATAACCTCCAAACTTCCAAGAAAAGAACGAATGCCTATCTTCCGTCTCTACATTCCACTGCTGACTCAGATGATCTTCTTGGAACATTATAGGTTTCCCTCTCATGTAGTCAAAATATTAAAAAAAAATTAATCAAAACTGGAAAGCATTGATGATATAGATTTTCATCTTGATAGCTCTGACAGAAAAGAAATGATGAGTTACGAGAAACACTATTCTTGAAGTGTGTCTCAAAATTTGGTACTTATACTTAATTTGAGAACACCATAATATTAAATTTTAATCGATAATCTCAAAGTATGCTAAGTATTTTAGTGTGTTAGGTTATTGCTATCGCGAAGAATCTTTCAAACATAATAACCACACTTATACATCATATCAGCACACAGGATGTCCCACAATGACTATTCATAAGAATATTTTTTTGAGACTTCTTCAATTGAAACAACGAAAATTTAGGTTTTTTTGGGTATCTATACTCTTCTCAAATAATAATAATACCTTTGGGTTACATACATTTGGACCTGATCTGATCTAAAGTCAATTTTTAAAGAAATTTCCAGAAAATATCAAAATATTGATCGAATATAAGTGTCCCATAAAAAATATATTGATAAAATTAAATAAGCTTATAAGCCTATAACAATACCTAAATTGCAATATTCCGAACAGTAGAATGAGCAAACGTAGAGATGACAGTAACAATATCAAAAAATTTTATTTTGAGTCATAATATACCACGATAAAATTATTTTTATCATTTTCGTAAGGTCCCAATACGGACAGAGTCCAATTCGGTTCCGACATTTCGAATTTTCAAATTTCCTCGAAGGATTCATAACCAGTGAACAAGAAACAAGACAAAATTCAAATTTCGTAAGAATCGAACGAATAGAACGCGTTCTATCGTAATTTTAATGGAAGCTGCCCAATTTCAAGTATCCGCTGAAAAATCGTTCCTATCCTTGGAATAACTGCCAAGAATGAAAAAATGTTCATTGGGGGTCATATGTGCTCAAATTTTTAGGATATTTTGAAAACGTCCTTGGCTACTTTCTCAACCTTTGGACTGGACTTTTTTCGTTTGTTTTGGAATATCTCTCGAAATATTGACCGGGAAGAAAATTTATGGTAACAAAAAATTCAACTTCCAATTATAAAATTTTTTGATTTATCTAATTATTAGCCGATTTATGTTTTGCTCGATTTTTTTCAGAGCCCCTTCAACTCGAGTTTCAAGACTGCGTTTTCCGGAAATATTGCATTTAGATCCGAAAAATACGAAAATATTATTTATTTTCAATTTCGATCATTTTTGATCTTTTTTTTCCTAGGGGCACAAGCAATATGGGATACGCCCTGAACCTACTCGCCAAGTTTCGTAAATAAAGAAGCACTCTCAAAAATCCGTGGGTAAAAACCTTCATTTAATGGACTATTCGTGATATTTTAAACATCAAATTTCATCAAATAAGTCATTCGGAATAAACATCAAACTCTTGACGTGCTTCATCTTCCAAATCTAATGATAAATTGTCAGCCGATTTTCTGGAGATTTCAGTTAAGCTGGACGTTTTATTAGTGTATCCAAAAATCAAAAAAAAATATTTTAACTCATTGAAGTGGATTTATCTATTATGAAGAAATTCATAAGAAATGTTCGGGTGTATTATTGGTTGTCATTACTTTTGTAATGTTGCTCCATTAAAGAATTAAATTTTGAAAACTTGCCTATTTCAAGAAATGTTCATCATTATTTTCATACAGTTTGGTAGATGTACCAAGTGAAGCTAGACATTGTGGACATAAAAACTGTATTGATTAAAAATTATTCATTCAATGATACGATACAGATATTTTGTTGTACATCCAGTGAACGTAAATGATCTACTCCCATTCATATTATAGTTAAGAAAATCAACCAAGATCCGAAATTGTATCCATGATAGTTACTCTTTTTGTGTCTATATAGTACTAGTGACAAATGTTTCCATTCAGAACAATTCTCCTTATTGGACGAGTCTGTTAAACACTTGCCAAAAAGTTTGCAACAGAAACTTCAACCATATATCTTCTTGTAGAATAAATGGGCCATTCACTTACAACATTTTCTCCTTTGGCAATGGTCTGGTAAAGAAATTTAGCAAGACTTTATTTAATTTATTTTATTTATTGGGTAATTCTATTTTGTCATTTTACAGTGTTCTTTTTCGGTTGGGAATCTTGCATCTGCTGATGTAATTATTAAATGGGCATTCTACAGGGTCATCAGATAGTACGGTGGGAAGAACATCTGCTGGAAGCATCATCGGTAATCTCAGAAGAACATTTGTTTCTGAAGAATCCAAATATTTTTCCAAAGAAGGATCCTGCTTTTCTTGCCGGTACCTGATAATCGATTTTTTTCTGTCCTTAAAATAGAAAATTCTATTTTGTTTGTAATGTTGTCTTACAAATAGTTACAGATACGATTATTTCAGAATCCTGCTTATAGTTATTCAATGTAAGATCAGCAAGTTGATGATACATACACTTTTTATCAAAGATATGGGAAGTAAGAAAAAAGATAAATTCTGAAACTATTCGGAATTATGCGAAAAATCAAAGTTGTTATATTATTGTTTTATAGGTACCTAGAATTTTTTACAATGATATCACTGAAAAATGGAGACGAAATGAACTGAACGATTAACTAATCTTGTTCAAAGAACAAATGTGAAATGACCCTTTTTATTTCTGATACAAATGAAACTTATGTTTCATTTTTGTGCGTCACAAAAGATAAACAGTCTACTTTTACTAGTCGGGTACCATAGGAGTTGTAAGTGTTTGTCTAACGATTTCACCGTCCTTTGATTTGACGGTCCGTGTCTATTGCAATCGTGCATCGGGGAGGACCTGAATATTTCTACCTTGCCTCTACTCGGTACTGCTATTGGAACATAATCGTGACAACGCCGCAGGACGCTCAAGCATCCGCCATGTAAACAGTTTTTATATGTGGGGACGCCCAGGAATCTGTAATATGAAAGCTTCATATATGTTGTAGACGCCAAGGTGCGTTTTTATGAAAGGACGCTGATAATATAGTGAAGTGTATATGACTTCATAGAATTTGCTGAAATTTGGTGAGGTAACATCTGTTTATGGTACATCGAGTATATGCGCAAAAATTTTTAAATCCCTGTTACAAAATTAGACCGGACGCTGAGAGTCGCGTTTTTGTAAGGACGCTCAGAATATAGTGAGATGTATATATATATATATATATATATATATATATATATATATATATATATATATATATATATATATATATATATATATATAACTTAAGAGATATAGAATTAAATTTTCTGAATTATGAAGATAACTTAGATAATTTAACATAGGATTAATTAAATTTTCTGAATTATGAAGATAACTTAGATAATTTAACATAGGATTATAAAGATGAATAAACGTAAAAGATAATAATATTATAATCCTATGTTAAATTATCTAAGTTATCTTCATAATTCAGAAAATTTAATTCTATATCTCTTAAGTTACATACACGATAGTGGCCAATTAGGCAAAGAAACTTTAAACTTGTTTATAATTAACCAGAACAATTCTCAGTCAGTTCTATTGAAATATATATAAGAACCAGGATGCTGTCATTTGAATAAGAACTGTCAAGTAACTGCCAACCATAGCAGTACTAACCTACAATCCTTACTTCAAAAAACGACTGAACTTTAGATGAATGTGC